>VXBT01000954.1:522480-857934 GCA_013400235.1 Oriolus oriolus
TTTTTTAATCCTGACTCATGTTATCTCATTAGGAAATCAGTTAAATGAAAGAATAGCTTACCATCGTCTGGCAGCCATCCATCACCATTTGGGTCACTGTGAACTAGCTGAACACTTCTATTTAAAGGCCTTGTCCCTCTGTTCCTCTCCTCTGGAGTTTGAGGAGGAAACACTCTATTATGTCAAGGTGTACTTGATCTTAGGAGATATTATATTCTATGACCTTAAGGTAAGAAATGTTAATAACTTCTGCAGCAAATTTTTATACTAAGTAATATTTTATAGAATCAGATTTTGCCATGTTCTGGTTTTGTGTGTTTGGAATGTAAACAGTAAAGTGGGCAAACTGAAGCTCAGAACCTGTATTATTCTTGATACATACTTACAAACCTGAGCTCTGCTGTCCTCTTGCACTGGCTGTACTAGCTTTGAGCCTCTTGTTTCAGGACCCCTTTGATGCAGCTGGCTATTACCACTTGGCACTTGCTGCTGCCATGGACCTGGGCAATAAAAAAGCTCAGCTGAAGATTTACACCAGGCTTGCTGTGATCTACCATAACTTCCTCGTGGACCGGGAAATGTCTCTCTTCTTCTACCAAAAGGCAAGAACCTTTGCAACAGAGCTGAATGTTAGGAGAATAAATTTAGCTCCTGATCGGTGTTACAAGAGTTCATAAGCAAATGCAGCCTAAGTACTACAGAAGTACCTAAAGAAATACTGCACTGGCTTTGTAGGAGGATGCAGACTGCATTCAGTGACTCATTATCTGTATGCTGTAAGCTGGAGCTCATCATCCCAGACTAAATTACCCATTTATATGACAGTGAACTACATTTCATTGTCTTTAAGATACATGATCTTGTAGCTGTTGTTTAAGGATCAGTCTGTGAACCAAAACCCAATAGTGTTTTCTTTACATTATTCTTTGCTATCTTTCTTCCTTGCTGGATATTGGAAAGTGATTAATGCATAGATGCAATGAAAAATATTTAATAAACTGTTACAGAAGAAAACCCATTCAATATGAATTGTGGCTTTCTTTGCCTGATCTAGCTTTATTACTGTTTTGACATCAAGTAAATGCATCTGCACAAGCATGTTAGGTGGGGTTGGGAATTGGTTTGACCCAGTTACCCACACATCACCCCTCATTTTCTGTCAAATTCATCTACTGCAGTACTTATGGGCACTAGTTGAGCTTCATCTTATAATTCTAGAAAATTTACGTACATATTGTAATAATAACCAACTAGTTTGTAGAACTAAAGGCTCTCATAATATGTTAGTAGTAGTTTTGTGGATTTCATTGGTCATGTGAAGGCCCTCCTTCTCTATTTTCAAAGACAGTTTGTTTAACTGCCCTTTCCAGAACTGTCAGTATTGCCTGTAATGACTCATTACATAATTTTCTACTTGTTACATAGAACTAAATATTTTTCAGAAAAATGTATTATTTCCCTTTAATTACAAAAAAATTCAGATTGTTAATTTTGATAGTTCTAAATCTTGTGTCTCAAAAAATTTTTGTACCAAAGCTATGATAGAAACGACATATTAGATCATATTCAGATTCACTTTGAGATTGACTTTTCATTCTCTTAAAAACTCTCTACGCAAAATGCTGATTTATTTTATGTTTAAGGGATATTGCAAAGAATGGAAGTATGGAAGTGTTTTTGGAAGTTGCACACACAGTCTCAGAAAACAGATGGGGCTGTTGGCTACATATTATGTTTGTTTATACTGTCAAGCCTGGGGAAAGGTGAAAAACACACCTTTATTTTTTTTCTTTTCCTGGTCTCTGTATCTATGTAATCTCATTGCCTTGGTTTTTTGCCTAAGAATCCTTCTTTTCCTAAAATCCATTATTCAGAGCATGCTCTGAATTCTTTCTATATATATTCAGGTATCTGATTTTTCTCACCTTTTGACCTTGTGAATTCTTTGTCAGCTTTTTTACTTCTTTGCTACAGGGAGAGAGGATATATATATATATATATATGTATGTATGTATATATATATATGTATGTGTATATTATATATGTATTACATATATACTTGTGTGTATATATATATGTACACACATATAGATATAATTGAGATAGACTGAAACTGAAGATACTCTCCAGGGAAGTGGGAAGTGCATCTTTTTCCTTGGTCTCCCCATGTTCTATATAATAGATAAATGCCACTATCATGATAACTGTGACCTTTTAATTACCTTGAAGAGGTGTGATGACTTAGGTAGACAAGGTAACTCTCTATGGTCCTGGTCTTAGGTCAAGGTCCAGAAAGTGAAGTGGCATTTCAGTGCTGTACCTTTGAGATTAAACACTTTTTATTTGCTATTTCTAGAAGGCTCTTTACACAATAAGCATTTTGTTCGCTTGTTTCCTCTTTTGACACTGTAAAATTGAAAGTTTTAATGTAATGGTGTCTTAGGAATGACTTGATGACTCAGATTCATACTGGTGTCATATTGTCTCACTAAGCATGGGAAATTAATTATCCCATATGCTCTTCATTGTCTTGACCTGAAAGTCCTGTATGATCTCTGCAGAGCTGTGAAAATTGTGGATGTTGCACTCTGTTCATTAACTTGCTTTTCAGTGCTTGACATTCTGTTTTCCATTTCATTTGGTTTTCAGACTAGCTAAATTTATAACCTCTTGCTGACTCTGATTGCTGCAATCATAGCCTGTCTCTATATTCTGGGAAGGGAAGCTGATTTTATCTGGAATTTCAATTCTGCTGATAAGGCCTATCTTCTTTCTTGCATGGCTACTTCATCTTGTTGCTTTGATTCTATAGAATTTTTGCTTTCATAGCTATTTAGTTCTATATTATTAATTCACCCTTTAGTGTAAAACTGTGCTTGAGCAGGGTATAGTGCATGGAATTTCTTGACCGTTCCCTTGAAACCAGTACATCAGTACGTAAAAATGTATCTGCTTTTTGAAAAGGAAGGACCTGAATTATCTCCTTGCTCTGGTGACGTGGGAAGTCTATTTTGCTACTCCATGTGGTTAAGGTGCCTCATAGGCAGAGGATTTCAAAGAACTGCATTCCTATTATGTATATAAATGGCATGTTTTATTTTTAAAAGCTGCTTCAAAACCTGTTAAATCTTTAAATACATCTTTTTCTCCAGGGAGCACAACAGCATTTTATGATTCTGAAATAATAAATGCAATCAATGCACTTGAACAGCAAATCTGGAATTTACAGGTTCTGGGAGGAACTGAATTTGGGTAAAAGGATTGCACAGTTAGGTTCTGTTCATCCAGTCAGGAGTGGTAGGATTCATCTTCCCTTCAGGAGACACCTGTTCAGTGGCCCTAATCTCTTTCGCATCAGAGAATGGTCAACTGTCTCTAATGTAGAGTTCCACAGGTGCGTGAGATGAATCTTACCTGGTGAGCTTCCTAATGCAAGTCTATCAAATGGAAATCTGATTATTATAAAACTGTTTTCCCACAGCTGTTATGTAAATGATCAGTTTTGGCCAGATAACTGGTAGAACATTCTTCCAGCTTAATGAAGCATAAAGGCTGAACAGCATGGAGTCTAATATCTCCTAGACAGGATCTAAAATCACACCTCTGCAGAGTCTGTTTGTTAGAAAAGACAGTGAGGGATGGGATATCTGAATGATAAATGAAAAACAGACATAGGAAGTACATGAAGATTCAGAGGGCTTCTGCCCAGAATAAGTTATCTGATTAGTCAGCTGATCAGTAGCAAATTTTGATAATCTTAATCAGCCAAAAAGCCCTGCTGAGCTGTTAAAAGCTGCAGGAACTGACACACTGTAGGTAGTTCTGCTTGATTTGAAATAAAAAGGTTCTGCTTCCAGGAAGGCATGAACTGGTGCCTGTGAGCGGCTCCATGTCTAGAACCATGTCAGATACAGAGCCAGATACTTGTGGTGCTTTCTCATCCAGGAATAACATGTTCCCAAGTGTCACCCCTTCATTTTTAGAATGGGATTGCAGAGAAGGAAATTTTAGGGATGGTATCATAGTGTAAGATAATTACTGGGAGGGATGTCCTCCTGTAGAAGCTCACATTTCCAAAAAGGAAAATATAGAGTATTGTACTCATGTAGGTAGGAGCCTTCCTCTCCATCTCTCCTGATTCGATAAAAAGATGCTCCAAACTCCGCATGTTCTGTGTGTGTCTGTGCAAGGGAGGGCAGTCCTGTCTCCTCTCATGGATAAGCAGTTCATTTTGGAGTAACAGATGGCAGGGCTACATCTCCCAAAGTCTGACAGTCTTGCATCTTGCACCTCTGCAATAGTGTCTGGCATGGAAAGTGGTGCACAGGATTCCTGATTGTATGGTGTCCATTAGCGTCTTCAGTAGAGTAAGAGGTTCGCTGCTTCCTCATGTCCCCATTTTTGCAATGTTGGCCTGCTTGGAGAATTTGAGCCCCCTTCATGTTGGCTTTTCCAGGACCCTGATCCTCTAGTTTGGTCTGAACACTCCAATTTTTGCAGGCCCAGCTCCAGCTTTGGTCGGCAGAGAGCCTCTGGCCACGGGGTGGCAATGTCTAGCTTTGCATCAGTGCCTTCCCGCCCACCAGCTTAACAAAGGAATCCAGGAACTTTGAAAAGTAGCTCACTTTCTCCATTACCCTTCCTGTCCAGCTAAAATCTCTTAAAACAAACCAAAAAACAACCCTAACAACCATGAACCACTCCAATAGACCCCCTAACAACAGATGAGCTAAAACTCTTCAAGCTCCTTTACCAGGGCAAGCAAAATAGAGCTTTCTGCGGTCAGCACCTATTGCAAAGGAAATACGCTCCAGGAAAGCGAAAGAGCACTTGCAGGGAGTAAAAAGAATTGAAGATAATCATTCTAAGCTACATTCTAAGCCTTTAACTGACTTTTCCACAAAAAACTTAAAGAAAGTTGGCTGCTCTGAGGTACTATGCAGATTTATTTTGTAACAGGAAAACTGCTGTGCAGGCACAGAGTATGGTGGTAGAGAAGAAACCTACTGAATGAGGTTGGATGCAGGCGCGTGCTGAAAACTCCTGGTATTATTTAAGCGGTCAACTTTTGATGTCTACTTGTTTTGCCAAGAGAAATGCCCCATGAATTCTTTGTATGAGCCTGGTGCTACAGTATTCCAAGCAGTGACATTCAAAATACTTAACCTAAGGAACCACGAACTTTTTCTGAAGATGTACCAAAGATATTAGTAGAGTTAGTAGCTGTTTTCTCAGTTAATGTGAATTGCCTGGCTGGTGTTATTCTCTGCTGAATGTTAAGGAAATATTCCTCTAAGAAATGTTCCTCTAAATATTTTGCTCCTAACATTTTCCTGCATTCATTTGGCCATGTCAGATAATAAAGGTAAGAAAAATGTTTAATTTCACAGGATATCTATGTACTCTGGTATTTTAATCACTGGGTGGCAGGTTAAGTTGCCTTTGCACTGACATACTAAATGGATTGTATCTTTCCATGAAAAGGCGAATTAAACACAATTACTCTGACGTACAATATTATGAAGCTTGTATGCCATTTAGATGCTGAGTTACTCCAGAGAGTTATGTGCTGGGAAACTCTCTAAAATTGTCAGCAGGTGTTTTTCCTGATGCAGCAGATGTACAAAATCTGTACAAAGTAGCCTTTTTTTTTGCCAAGTCAACAGAAGGGAATTTCACCATTGCATGGAAAATATCTAATTTTTTGGAATTTGGAATGAGCATAATAAATGGAGCATTTTTGCTTTTCTAAAAATATCACTGGTTCTTTCTGAATCTCTCCTGAAGTATATTTAACTCTGTGGGCTGGTATTAGATATTGTGTTCTATCAGTCAGGTTATACACTGAGGGAGAGGGAAACTTCTCAGGATCCAATCCATTCCCAAGCTGGGGAAAGACTTTACAAAGAATCGTGGACCGTTGTCCTCCTGTTTGTATTTTGCTTAGGATGAAGATACATTTTTGTGTGCCTACCTTTGCTAATATATGCCATGGCTGCAAGGTTGAGATGCGACACATCTGTTTCTTTCCCTCCCTCAAGAGGAAGATTTATCTTCCTCCTGTGCCAGTGTAACTCTGTGCTTTTTGTAGTATCACAAAGCAAGAGCATATGGGTATTAGGGAGTACTGAGAAGTGACTGAAACTGAACATGAACCCTAACACAGGCTCCTTTTCTGGAGTTTTTGTACATTTTGACCTTTGGTCATGAATGGGTGGGGGAGGGTTTTTTTAGGAAAATTGGGGACTTAGGTCTAGTGATATACCAACCCCCCAAGTTATTTTCTGCATTTTTCTATCATTTCTCTTTAGCAATTCCTATCCATTTAATAACATACAAAACCTTCCAAATCCAGATCCACTGTTCTTCCCTGGCAATGCAGCAAAACATCTATATTTCATTGAAATTCAAGTGTAAATAAGTTACTTTTAGTCTACATTCCTTTAAAAAATATCTTCGGTCTTGAACAACCTATTGTTTACTGAGACAGTTTTATTCCCAGTTCACAGAATCACAGAATTGGTAGGGTTGGAAGGGAGCGCTGGAGATCATCCAATCCAACCCCCTGCCAAGGCAGTGTCACCTAGAGTAGGTTACACAGGAACATGTCCAGGTTTTGAATGTCTCCAGGGAGGGAGACTCCATGACCTCCCTGGGCAGCTGTTCCAGAGCTCTGCCACCATGTTGAGGAGGAGCTTCTTGTATTGTAGTTTATGTCCATTGTTCCTTGTCCTGTTGCTGGGCACCACTGAAAAGAGTCTGGCTCTGTCCTCTTAGCACCTGCCTTTGAGATATTTGTGGGCATCGATCAGATCCCCTCTTGGTCTTCCCTTCTTAATTTAGACTTAAATTTCTGAGCATAAATGTAAAATGTGCTCAGGACTTCTATTATATTTTCAGAGTTGATATTCACATAATCAGAGCATGGGTGAGGTTGGACATGGGCATCTGGCCCAACATCTTTGCACAAGCAGAGTCAACCGAGCGTACACTGCACATGATTGTGTCCAGGCAGTTCTTCAATACCTCCAGTAAGGGAGACTCCGCACCCTCTCTGAGCAACCTATTCCAGTGCTCTGTCATCTGCACAGTAAAGTAGTTTTTCCTCATATTCAGGTGGAACATCCTGTAAAATTAGCACTAACCATGCAGAAACATCCAAATTATAAAGACACAAGACAGTGAAATAAATACATACACTCTATCTATAATGCTGTCCCCTATAAACTATTTCTTCTTAACTTTTTAAATCTTGGCATAAATCTGTAGTTATTTCCTTGGTAGATTAAAGTGATATGCACTGCAATTTTCTTTAAATCTTGAATCTGTCTCATATTGGTGAAGAATTACATGGCATAAAGACATGGTTACAAATCAAGCATTCTGGTACTGATGAATTGAACTCAGGAGAAAACATTTGCAAATTGCTCACTAAGTAATCTGAAAACTGTTTTTCTTTTATGCTCTGCTGTAGGTCTGTCAATTATACACTGTATAAAAGTTCTTCTTTCTGTTCTTCCTGCATACCAGAGATAACAGCAGTCCTACGTGCAAACATACAGCTGAGTAAATAAGTTGCTCAGGATGAAATAATGTTAATTAGATTGCTATTGTTCTTCTTTATTATCCAAGATGTCCCATTTTTTTAACTTATTGGTAACTACAGATTTCTTAAAAGCTTAAAATATTTGCAAGTACAGGAAATTTCAAGGAAGTTGAGATGTATGTCAAAAAGTACCTTAGCCTAAAAATCTGTCCTTTATAACAAATTTTAATTGATGTCTGTTTCTGACATATTTTTTCTTCTTTAACACTGGAATTTTTGTGCAGAATCACTTTGCTATTACATATTTCTTTTTTCTGCCTACCAGTTGATCAATGTGTAAAAAGTTGCATCTGTGACTTTCTGGGTTGTTAAAAAGATGACACACTTTCTTATTAAATCTGAGAAAAGTTGTCCTTATTGCATCACTTGCCAATTATGTTTGCTCTATTGCTTTCTTTTTTTAGACATCATTTTTACTTTTATGTCTGCCAGGCTTTTCATCACCCTTGCTGGTTCCTGGGTGTCTGCCACATACCAGTTAATGTTGGAAAAAAACCAATCCTATTTCTAAGAATGAGTCTAGAGAAAAGTGTACTAATTGGTCAATGTTTATTTTAGACCAAATGAAGTCTGGTTACCTGTTCGCTATTAAGCTTTAGTGACCAGGAACACTAATTTGCCAGAAAAGCAGGGGTTTTTTTAACAATGTGCTTTCTTCTATCAAAAATTATTCCTGTCATAAGCTTTTGAAAAATTTTAACTTGCGTAGGAAACATGTTTTGAAGCATGCTACCAAAAGTCTGTGCCTGCTGAGCAAGCTTCATTTACTTGCATCTTGTGGGGTGGCACATCTTGCCATGTGTACACTCCGTGCTCCGACAAGGGTGAAGCAAAGAAACCTACACGACTTCCAAGGGAAAGTAAGACAAAAGCTGTGAGAAGTGTAAACAAGGTTTATACTCTGCTGAAAAGGAGGAAAAATGCCATAGGAGCTACTTTTGAAGTATGCTTCTTTATCATGTCCAGTCTCCTGTACTCACATAGGGATTCAGAATTCTCTGTTGCTTTTTGCTAAACACATCCTTTTAACTGGCAAAGGGTAAAATTTAAAAGCAGTGCACTGAGCGTGTTTCTTTATGGTTTTATTCTTTTTTAATGTGCAAATATCTGCAGTTTTGCAAGCTGCTTTTTTAGTGGTTATCAACTTTAAAATCTATACCGGGATTACCCAAATGTATTTGTTGATCTTGTCTGAACTGTGTTCTATTTTTAAATTAGTTTTTATAAACTAATCCTGTATTAAATATGCTGAATATGGTTTATAGCAAGTTAAATCTAATATAAACTTTGAGCATTTAAAAATATTTATATTGCTGCCTTTGGACCTCTGTGTTCACAAGTCAAGTTTTTATTTTACTCAGTTGCTGAGACATGGAATTCTGATTTGGATAATATGTCGCATTCTCAGTTCACATAAATCAGCCAAGCTCCATTAAAATCAAGCCCTAGATCTGGGTCAAATTAAGAATTTGAGATTTGGCTAAAGGTCTATATCTAGCACAACATTCTCTTGCCACAGGAGATAAAAGCTGAATGCTGAGGTCCTGCAGAAAGGCTCAAGTTGAATGGAATAATGGAAACAGTGAATGTGGGCTGAGAGACCGAATCTTCCTCACATCTGGGAGCAGCTCTGGTGTGTGTTTTCCCATGTGAGAGTCTGGAGAAGTGGGTTACGTGGGCAGGGATGAACTGGAGAGATTTCCTCACTGTTATGTTTGCACTAAACTGTGAGGAGCACTTCTCCACAGGATGTAGAAGTTTTGACATATTCCTACATATCCTTCTTGTTTGTCCTTTCAGTGACCTTCCCCTCTCCTTTACTGCTCTACAAAATATTAAAGGTTCTACTGGAAAGCGGGCTGCAGAGTGGGACACATTTTACAGGATTTGGTTTATAAGACCCGTTAGAGAGTTCTGATTTTGGAAGAAGATCACAAGTGCATGCTCTAAAACCAGTCTCTCACTTTCCCTATAGTTCAAGACCTTACAGGTTTTTTTCTCTTCTGAAAAAAATCCATTATCCTTTATTGGCTGATTCGTATTTCTGTAATTAGAGTCTTCTCCCATTCCACAATTCCTAAGCCAAGTTACTGTCTGCTTTGTTTACACTTTCATGAAGCTAATATTTGGATGATTTTACTGGAATATTAGTTTGACAATTTCTGCTTGGATTCTTCCTTACTTTTGTCATCTTATGCAGAAACCTTCCACAGTTAGTCTATCAGATAGTCTCTCATGCAGTCTATCAGTGAGGGGATAACTTTATTCCTCATTTAATTTTCAGTAGTAGGGAGTCAGGAGATTGTAAAACTGAAAAAATTTAATTCCCTGAAATACGAGAAAATATAAGGGAAACTGAATGATTTTTATTTCTCAAAAGTTGCATCAAGCCATATTTTCCCTCATTCTTTTGTAATTTCAGAAATTGTAACTTAAACACCTTAACAGAAAGGTTCTGATTAAGCAAGCACATGTATTTTCAATATCACTCATCTAATGTTCTCTTGAAACATTTAACTAATATGCATCTAGGCTTTTATTAAAGTAACAATGCATATGGGATATTCTACAGCGGTTTTCCACTATGGTCAAAGTAGTTTGGAAAATTCCAACATAGCAAAACCAGCCTCATGACACTTGTAGATCCTCCTTTTTATTATTATTTTTTATCTAACACAGTGTTACTACACTGCTTTTAATGACTTTATTTCTACTCTGCAAAAAACCCAGCCATAACCTCTAGAATAAATTATTCAAACAGTTCTTTCAGAGAACAATAAAAAAAATTAAATTTGTGCTTTGGACAAGCACAGGACAGCAATGAATTTTTAATATCTTCATTGCATCTTCAGAAGTAGTATATTTTTTTTGTCATGGTATTGATTATTTTTGCCTTAACAACTAAAGATAAAGCCAGTAAACTCACTCCTGAGCTACCAGTAACACATTTTAAGCAAAGAGACTCAAATTGCTAACTGAAGAATGTTCATGCCAATAAGATTCAAGAATTCATTAGCTATATTCCCATAGGAAGTTTTTGGTAAAAAATTACATGTATCAAAAAAGTAAAAAATGTACAAGAAAAAGAACCAAAACAATTACAAAGAGATGGAAGATTGCAGAATTAAAATTTGGTATAATATGCCTATGTTCCTTATCTTAGGTACTTTTATTACTTTACTGTAGAAATTGTTCAAGTTTTTATTTTTTTGCAAACATACAATTCATGTTAAGATTTTAGCCCTATTTTTATTTTGCTGCAGTTGACTGAAGTATTTCTTTTTGTACAATACAAGGAAGATTGGGACACTATGGCATATCCATGAAACAAAGATAATTAATTGTTAGATCTCATGAAATAAAGTACCAAAGTTACAACCTCTGAGTTCGCCAGATCCATAGGTTCAGTGAGCCGAGTATAAATGTCTCAGATATGTTCACAGTCTTGGCCAGTGTCTGAATTCAGGCATAAGAAAGAAGAATCTGTTCATTTTTGCAGTCACTTTTAGTTTCTGTGTCCTGTATTACGGGGTATGGTGGAATATCAATGTCTGAAATAATCCATATCCTGAGGCAACACTTCTGAGTAAATGGTGGGAAACAAAATGGGTTAAATTCATCCAACTTTAGAGGACATCCGAAACTAACCTGAAGCTATTTTCTTCCTTTCAAATTTTCAGTCTCCTAAGGGGAGGTGTAGCTCTTTGCTGGGTGGAGTAAAGTATCACTTTTCATTTGGTCCATACTCTTCTGCACATTAAAATCATGTTCATTCTTTAAATTCATCTTTCATGAATGAAAACAAACTAATAAAGTCTCTGGAATAAATCACCATGCAAATAAATTTTCATTATTGTAGAGGCTTAAATCATGACTTAGGTGTAGGTTTATGTATTTATAATTTAACTTATTAAAATAAAAGATCTTGTAACAAGTTTATTTCACACATCCTTTTCCAAAGAACATATAAATTTGATTCAATCCCAAGAGCCTACCCTTGGATGGAATTCTTTATTAGTATAAAGAGTCCAGCAGAAAAGCACAAAGTTTCTGCAGTTTAGATTTGACAACAATGTTGCAATTCTTGGATTACCTCTGTCCTTATACTTTGAGAAACCTGCAGCAGTCATTTAGGTAACCACATTACCTTTGGTACCCCAAGGATCTCAGAAGTGGGGTTCAATAAAAGAAACCCATAATACATGCCACTGGCATAAAATTGGCAGTAGGAAGTATCATGATGATGGTAAACTGTCTTTGCGGTCACGCATCAGAGTTTTCCAGGATAAGTGCTTTAATGGGACAGTGGATGAAGGTGAAGTAATAAATGACAAATTTTGTAAAACTGTGTCACTTCATACACCCTCTTGTACAGGAATACATGATGCAAACGTGATTTATAAAGAATTTGAAAACAAGCAGGTTAGACTTCACACTATCAAGATGAAAAGGATTTCAAACACTGACCTCCTTTTGTAGAAATCTACACGTCTATGATTTGCCTTCAATGGCAAATTTGGAGGGGCTAAATGTACTACTGGGGGCAGGATCAGAATTTAAATCTTTGAGAAAGGAAACTTGTGTTAAAGGCCTGTGTTATGGAAAATAGATGTGGAATGGGGAATAGCTGACTGGGTAACAGAGGCAGATGGGGAATTGTAATGGGTAACTAGTCTGATATTAATAAATATTTTGGCTGTAGCACAAAAATGGCAAGCTTCAAATCAATAGAAGTGTCATGGACAACAGAAAATTATTCTCTGTCCAGTGAAATCTTGGGACTGTATCCAGTTTAGGTACAACTCAACACAAGAAACATGTTGACAAATTAGAGTACAAAGAGGAACAATAAAACTGATAAGAAGTTTAGAAAATATGAACTTTGTGGAAGAGTTGAAGGAGCAACGTTTGTTTAGTCTAGAACAGACCGAGGGCAGATATAACAGGCTTGACAATGTAAAAGCCTTTTACAAAGAGGATGGCTCTTCTCATCTGCAGGGAAAAGGAAAACAATTTGTACTGTATATTTTCATAACAGAAGGAGTACTTCATTAAAGTACCAAGATCTATCACATGCGGAGGGTTTCATTCATTGCAACTTTTTAAAAACAAATTAGATAAATATTTTTTTAATATTTGGCATCCTGGCTGTAGGTATTTCTGCCTCAGGGCACCAGGGTTGCACTAGATCCCTAGGGATCCTTCTGATCTTTTGCATTTGCATGCTTTCAGGATTTAATTTGACGAAATAGAACAGCTTTAGCTGGAGGGATCAAAAGACTTCCATCTGTAAATGTCCCAGACTATAGTGGAAAGAAGCCAAAGGAGATGGTGATTCAGACTCTTTCATGTCTAGTTGTCCAACCACCAGCTAAAAAGGCATTATTTCACTTGGTTGTGCTCTGTAGGGATAAACCATGCTTACATCACTAGAGCAAGAGATAGGGGAAACCTGTTTTCTTTCACATTTTTAAGGGTATAGCCATATCTTTGGCACTGTCAGTGCTCATGTGCTTTTGACCAGTGACAAAGCTCTAAGTGTCATGGGATTTAATCAGGTTGAAGAGTTCAGGAGAGATTTTGAATAGTGGTTATACCAAAACACTGGATAGATGCTTAGTAAGGAATGACGTATCCTACAGTGACGGAATGGGCTTTGGTATACCCAAGCTAAACAATAAAAAATCTTTCTGGAAGATTTAGCTTTTTCATTGTATTATTCTTGTGCTCAGACAAGCTTAGTGCTTGTGAATGAAAGTATATATGACAGGAAAAGAGACAGACACAATTTCTTTATCTGTACAGGCACAGCACAGGCACAGCATGAAATACATGATGCTAAAAGGCTTTTTCAGTTTATGGGAGGATAGTTTAGTCTCCAGGCTGATGCAGAAACAATTACTTACCGAGACTGATGATTCTGCTATGGGTGCCTGTCCACTGGGAAATGAGATTGAGAGAGGAGTGTAGGCTAATGAACAGCTTTCACTAACATCTTGGACTATAAACCCATAATTTAGAACATAATGTTACATCAATTGCATGTTACTGGTTTTTTCAGAAATTCATTTCCACTACTAAAACATTTTTATAGGCAGAATTGTTTCATATGCACATTTTTATTTCAGCTGAATGCAAGACTCCGTAATGATAACTGAAAAATGAAGCGACTTGCAAAATTTACAATATTTATCAGGAAGAATCAGATGCAGTAGTGGGTGAAGCATGACACAATCTTTTCCAGTAATTTTTCTTGTTATTTGTTTCTTCTGGCTTACATCTCTTTTCTAGTCACCACCCTCAATGAAAAGACTTTGGAGCACTGTTGTGTGAGCTAGACAGATAAATGGTCAGATATTCAGCACCTGACACCAAAGCTCCAGAACTCCAAAGTCATGCTTATCAGCTGCTTAAAGCAATCTGAAGCCATATACACTTCTAATTTTGGCCATTGAATTCTCTTGACGGATGTTCTTCCTGGGGAAGAACCTTAGTTTCTATATCATGAATAGCTGAAACCTCAAATCTAAGTCCCATCAGAATCTGCTAACAAGATATTCCTTTGCTTATTTTGATCGACATCTCAATCCAGAAAGCAGTTTCAAACTTCCTTAATAAATCTTTTAATAAGTCTTTTTAAAAGAGTAACAGCAACAGGTTGCCCTCCCTAATCATCAGGCACTGTTAATTTTGGGGAAGAGGTAATAGAAAATGGAGAAAGTTCTATCAGTATGTTCCAAACAGGTCAATAAGACTGAAACCACACAGGGCCTCTCTGGCTTTGTGGTTTCCTGTAAACTGATGGACACCATTGCTGAATATCTTAGTATTTATCCAGAGGTCCCAGATAATCATATGTGGGCTTTGCACTTCCAAAAGCAGGTCCTTATTGGAATGAAAGTTTTCTTTTGGAAGAGGAAGTCCCACCTGTAAAATGGGCAATTTCCGTATGCCTGCTTTTGCTGGGTCTCAGTTGTACGTGAAGTGCAACGATCCCAGTGTTGGAAACTTCCATTATACACCCAATTGGCTTTGTTGATTGTCCTATATTGGCCTTTCAGCTTTGGGCACTGTGGTTTGAAGTGGTTTGAAAACTCAGGCAAGCACCCTGAAGACTAAACACAACTGCTTTTTCAATGACTACAATATTTCTCCAGTAACA
Source organism: Oriolus oriolus (assembly GCA_013400235.1). NCBI lineage: Eukaryota > Metazoa > Chordata > Aves > Passeriformes > Corvidae > Oriolus > Oriolus oriolus. Next base: position 537,249 of record VXBT01000954.1, read on the forward strand.
CTGCAAAGGTTACAAAGGTGCACTCAACCATTCCATGGTATCAAATCAGTAATACGTGCAAGAAATTATTTGTATCACTCCACAACTCCAAAAATCTAGATTAATGAGAGCCTTCTTGTGCTTAATTGTCAGAGTTCATGCTACCGTGCTAATTTTGTCACCTGAGAGATTTGCTGTAATTGAGTTTGGTGTCCTATTTCTGGTATAAACCAAGAAATATACCCTAGAAAGTACACCATTTTTAGCCACTGGGTTTATCACTTTCATTGCCAAGGATAATATTTTCAAAATTGAAAAACATGCAGGCTTCCTTTTCATACTTGCTGAAAAAAAATTTCCACTGCTACACAAACACAAACACACCAGTGAGCACAAATCCTCAGTGAGGTAATGGCAAAGCTCAGAAGCAAGTCTGCAAGAACTAAGATTTGCTTATGTGAAGAAAAAATGTTAAATTTATAGGCTGGGTGCTGACTGCTGACTTCCACAGGTGCTAGACATAATTTAGCAATAGAATTTTTTTTAGTGACGGCATATATTTTTTATTTCTGTTTGCTGTTATTTTTAGAATATGCCTGCCACAAGACCTTGGTCCTAATTACTATCTTCTGATTAGTCTTATTGAGCTACTTTAATTGTAATGGATATCCATATTTGTGCTTGAGACTAGTGTACTGAAAAGACAACACTAAGGCTGTGGTTTCCAACCATCATGTTTGCCCTTATATGCATCATGTTGTCCCTTATATAAGGGACAACATGGTCCTGGTTCTGTTTTTAAGAATAACCAGCCAATTCCTATAAGCAGTACAGATGGGAAATTATTTTAAAATATCCTTTTTAAATTAAAAATTACTTTCCTTTTGGTGAAAAAGTAAAGTATATAAAATACTGGGAAAGTAAAATATTTAGTATAATTTTTAATTTTAGAAATGTGCAGGATTCTTCTTCTTTCTATAGGACTGGTGACTTAATGAGGAAAGAAGAGTGAGATCAATAAATTATGTTTTTATTACATTTTAAATTGAAAATTCAGTAATTCCAAATGCACCTCGAGGCAAAATGGTTATTACCATGCATATGAAAGGAGATGACTTCAAGAATATTTTGTCTGTGGGTTTCATAAAAATGAATTTCTGAGGTAAATTTTATCTCTCACTAATGGAAAATTTCTGTGGATTTATGAGCCATTTGGAGTTATGAAATTATACCAGTGCTGATTGTATTTGTCCATGGAAAATCTTGACCTACATCATGAGACCTAAGGGAAAGCAAAACAAATCCCATTTTTTCTGTAGGAAGGAACTGTGAAGCTGGTTGGGAGAATAACAGCTTGTGTAAATGAGTTTCTAACCTCTCATATAAACAGTTTCTGGGATCTCTACCCAGACTGTAACAGAGCAGACACCACAGAGAACAAATATTCTCAAAGACTGTAAAGAGAACCAAAAATTGTCCCCAGCAGGTCTGAAAAGAAATTCCTTCACATATGTCTATATACTCTCGTGTGTGTACACAAAATTATCTCTGTAGAATGAAGACCATAATCCTCTTCCCTAAAATGTTATAGCCTAATAGAAAAGGTGACAGAGCTACTAAGAATCAGAAACAATAGCTAATGATAGATATGGGCCACAGAAAACGTCACACCATACTAAAGCTTCTAAATGAGGAAAGAACACGTAATTAAACAAACAAACAAAAAACTCAAACTCAAACTAACCCCAAAACATCAACCACCCCCAAAAAACCAAATCAAAACAAAACCCCATAAAATGACCATCACAAGTACCAGAGCATGGACTGCAGAAATCACTAATCACAGAAATTTTCTGGCCACAGAAATTCAGAGCTTTGTTCTGTTGTTACATTCAACGATCTGGACATCTTTGACCCAAGTTATGCATAAGCATTTTTTTCAGGACCTCTTTGGGAAGGAAGCCACCTGTAGTCTCTTTTCCTGAGATCTTACACAGCTAATGTCCTAAAAATGCTTCCTGTGAACAAAGCTATTACCTCTGATGGTTCCTTGGGAAATGAAATATCCTACGGAGTAAGAGTCTGGGGTGTATTTCCATGTAACCATGTCTGATTGGTTTTCTATCTGCAGGAAAACAAGATATATATTGACTTAGATATGTGTTGAATTAAAGGTAACACATTCCCAAGCCCAGCTGAGCGCTGCTTTATCAGACTCAGAAATGAAGAACAGGTTGCCAGTGAGTTAAGGATAATGTAGTTCAAATTTTTTTAAAGATAATCTCTGCCTTCCTATGAAATCTATAGTGATAGCACTGGAGTAAGGGATAATGACACTAATATTAAAATAAAATAAGAAGCATACTGAAAACCAGCTGCTTGAGCTTATTTAAAACTTTGTATACAATCAAAAAATGGTAACAATTTATCTGTCTATAGCATGTCAGATAATTTCTAGGTCAAAACCAAAATGAAAGACCAGAATTCCTACTACAGCAAAATTTTCCGCTACGCTGCACTGTAACATGGTAATTTCTTTGAATTATTATTGTATAGAATATCCTCCTATCTATCAGGGTTTCAAACTCATCGTTGAAGAGGCCTGACCCAATGCCAAATGGAAGCAGTGTAAAAAACTACAGGAGACTTGAGTGAGAGTTAAGACAGTTCTTGAAAAAGGAAGCCTGTTGTGAATAATGTTACTTCCTTAGTGTATGACTTCCCCTGAATAGAAGCATATCTCCACGTTTAGAAGTTTTCATTAACTGCTACCGGCCTCAATGAAGCAGACAAGCTGAAGGCCCTATATTACCTTCTTTGCTCCATCATGGCTGCTAAATCTCACATAATCTACTGATAACTACTTCCTGAAGGACTTTTAGTAACATTCTTGAAAGAAATATTGAGAAAAGAAACAACAAATATTTAGAATTAAAGTGTGTATCAATGGATATTACACTGGGGTTATTAAAGAGAAAGCTGGGAAAAAAATTGCAAATCGTGCTGGTATTTTCTACAGGAGAGAGATTAGGACAGTTCAAGGTCCTTAATTTCATACACATACACTGAAATAATTTTAGGTTCTTCCTTTCTGAAATTATACTTTCTTCCATCCCACAATCCGATTGGTATCATCAGTTTGGTGCTGGTGCAGTGGAGTGGAATTGATGACACAGAAGGATCCTTGCCCAACCCGGATGAGTATGTAATCAATTTTTAGCTAACACAGATTTTTCTGCCTCTCTGCTAATCCTTGCTATGCAGGATATGTTCCTTTCTTAAAGAAAGGGATATTCCTTACATTTTAAAAAACACAACCCTTTGAATGCAAATAAAATGACTAATGCTTCTTAAGCTCACAGTGGTTCTATGCAGTAACTTAAATGAGAGGCTGTTAGTTCATCTGTGACTGAAAACCAAAACCAGACGGATTAGCTTGTTAGAGTTCTCACAACACATAGCTATGAGTTATGATCATGGTGGGGAATATATTTCTTTTTCAGTTGCCTTCGTTAAGCTTCTCTTTCAGCTGTTTCATTATATTGGGATTTTACAAAATGGTTGCATCTAATCTCTTTTTAAAAAGTCTTACCGAGAAATAGGGAAGGAGCAGATGTTATTTTCAAATGTGAAAATCTAGCTAAAAAGATGAAACACAAGTTTGCTAGTGACAATTCATAAACCCCACACATTCTTCTACTCTCTCTGCTGTCAAAGGAAAGCCAAATGTGAAAAACAGTTACAACAGGAAAAAGAGATATTGGTCTCCTTCTAAAAGCATATTCTTCAAGTCTTTGCAGGAATTTAGAATAAATGAAATAATGTAAGTTGCCTGCTGGTCACTGTTCTCTGTGTGTACATGAAATGCCTAGTGAAACAAACTCATCAAAAGAATTTGCCATAAAGATACCAACAGTGTGGATGGTAATGGGTGTTACTAGGGAACAGGCAGCTTGATATCCAGCTTGGTCAGAACAGGACGACTGCATGCAAGCCTAGAAGAAAAGATGTATATGCGTAAGGAAGTTTTAACAGGAAAATGACATGTGTTGCATTTCAACTCATAAATGCGCTGATTTTTGTTGTAAAGAGCTTCTGCTCTGAGAGTTCTGGCAGCAGAAATGTGCTCTGAGTCCTTCTCCTGTGGATGCCGGAGTCAGCGGAAACGCCTCCACTGCTGGGAGAGACTGGATATGCTGGATTGTCCAGCATGCTTTAGGAATGCTCTAGACCCCCCTCCAATTTCTTTGAATCTCATAAGCAGTGTGGATGCTCAGTGCCTAACAGAAATTCCTGAAAATGTTCATCAGGACCAGTCATATCAACATCTTTGCACTGCACAATATTCCTCCACTGTAACTGCTGTGGTGACTGCCCTGCCTTGACCCCCAGCTGTCTGGCAATTGCCAGAGCTGCTTTGCCCTTACTTGGGCTACCGAGACCACAAAGTCACTTCCCACTGCAGAACTCCGGAGCTCACAAGCTGATCAAACTTCACTGGCTGAATTATAAAATCTGGGTCTTGGATACACATCTAGTATCAACTTCACCAATTTTATCAGGATGTAGATATCTATCTACAGGACTCAGACAAAAACCAGCCATTAGATGAGCGTAAGTTTTGATTCTGACCAGCTTCGCTTTTATTTGAAATGAAGTAATGCAGTGTGGATAGTGTCAGTTTGGAGGGCTATTCAGTCTCCCAAGCTGCTACCTTTACTTCATACAGCTGATCTGATTCCCATCTAAACCCAGGGAAAGATTTATGGTGTCTTCTGTGAAAGATGAACTAAATCCTTTTCAAGCTCTCCAAACAAGACAAAATGCACGTGATTCCTCTCGCCTAATTTCAAGGTCTAAATTCAACTGCTTAAGTATCAGTGCAGATTGTGATTTTTAGCACTTTAATATATTCAAGATGTTTGCAAGGGTGCCAGGAAAAATGGGGTATATGAGAGAGCTATGCTTTCCTGGAGTGCCAGTGCCCTTTTGCAGGCCAGATAGAATGCAGCTCAGATGGCAGTAGATCCATCCGTGTGCAAATGGATTGAGTCACAAGTAGTTGCAGAGCACGTCTACATGTAAGTCAAGTGTCCAGGCTAATCTGAATATTAACGGAGTTAAAATATCAGTAAAATAAATAGAATTATTTCTCTAATCTGAAAGTAGACACCGATATTTGATGAAATTAATTGCACCTTGAATTCAATGGATGATATTCATGAAATGAACTGAATGTTCTGCTTGTCTTGAACTAAAGATTCTGCTCTTCTATAATCCAAATTTCATAACAATAAAAAAGTTAAAGAGCCTTTGTCTTGTGTTTGATAGACCTTTCTAGTTGTGTCTTGAAAGCTGTGTTTGTATTTTGGAAGTTGTATGTATTATGGATATTTTAGCCTGCCTGCATAGTAAAGAATCTAGTTATCAGCCATTGATTTAAAGGTTTCTTAAATTGTGAAGTGCTTTCAACTCAGACACCATACAAACTTAGGTTATCATCTCTCCAGATTTTGTACAGCAATCCAGGCTCAGAGTGGCTAAAATCTGGATGGCAGCTGTGATCTCAAAGGAGTGCTGGATGCTGCAGTGAAAGGGTGGTAGTGATTCAGAAGACAGCAGTCTTCCCTCCAAGTGCTCAGGGGGCTTCAAAGAGGCCCTGTACTGCTGAGAAAGATAAACCTGACTCTTGGTGGCCAGTGGTTAATCAAAGATCTTACTGAACATTTCTCAAGGGAAAAGACACTGACCTCAGTGTCCTGGACACAGATTATACAATATTAGTAAAACCAAGCCCAGAACATTTTGGGTCTAGTTTTGCATTCCTCACTCAGTCTTGGGTGTCAGGATTTCTCCTGGTGCACTCTGGATTCAAATGAGCTCTACAAACCAAAAGCTGCATTGGACTTGGCCCTGGGTTCAGCTCCCTTCTGGATCTGCTGTCAGCTGTGCATTGGGAAATTCACCCACAGCAGATGGGCTTTTGTTCTGGTTTGGTTTTGGTGCTGTCAGGTGAGTGGGAGTTATTTGAACTCCAAAGACTGAAGTGGAAATCAAAAAGCAACCAAAATCCCAAGTGATCCTGTCCACAAGCAGATGTTTTTAGACCATGGCCATTAAAAATCCTGCATAAGAAAACTTTAACTGTAATAGAAAAACAGATTGTTGGCACTTAGTGCACTTCAAGAAAAGAGCATTACAAAAATTGGGGAAAAACATTTTGGTGTTGCTAAATCATACTTATTTACTAAATATTGATACCAGATGACTTCCCATTTGTTAATAAAAACATTTCAACATGATAAATGCTTTCTAAAGGGTTTTTTTTGATACATATTATAAGATGGGGAATATTTAACAGGAGAAAAACAATAGGAAGGGAAGGTTGTTTTATATAAGAACAAGTAAAACTTTTGGATATATATTGAGCATGTAGGGACAAACATCATCACAATTCACTGCTTTGGTTATACATTGTGGATACATCAGACAAACTTGTCTGCAGTCTCAATCCAAATACAAGCTGGAAGGAGAATGGATTGAGAACAGCTCTGGGGGAAAAGAGTTGGGGGTGTTGGTGGATGAAAAGGGACCTATATAACTTGATAAATTATATAATTTCTGTGAGTGAAGTTCATCACATCCAAATCAGACATCTGGGATAAGAGTCACTGCTATAAATGTAGGGGGTGAATGAGGCAAGGGGTGAATGGAGGAAATGAGGAGATTCTTCAAGAAGCTGGATAAGAAGACAAAGGTAATATTAAACAAAGTATTTCTGATGAGACAACCTCTCAAGAACTCAGGGAAGTCGATACTGACAGGTTAGATGGAGAGCCAGGAGGGGTTCCTCTCACCCTCTGGGTGAGAATGGCACACAATTCTTTTCCTTGCTTTCAGGATGAGTTCCCCAATCCTTACTGTTATATAAAGTCTTCATTTCCTTCAGATCTTCTGAAGAGAAGATTTAGGCAAATGTATGGTCAGGGATGATACCCAGATGCCTCAGTGCAGAAGCTATTTCAGTTCTGAGTTTGTTTCGCTGCAGTGACTTCCAGCTGGCAATGTCACACTTGGCCTATTTCTAGGATTTTCAGCTACCTGGTTGTGAGGAATTCCATCCCCTCTCAGTTGCCCATGTCTTTGTAGCACCATGTAACACCAAACACTTCATCTACTGCCTTTGAAAACTGAAGCTCACCCTAATCCTACTAAGAGTGCAGCGCCTTCTTCCTTCTCTAGGGATAGCGGGAAGGGCTGGGGAAAGTGGGACTGGAAGTTTGAGGCTCTTTGACCTGACTGAATGGCAGTCCAGTGGAGAAAAGTGCATTCCATTTGGGACCTGAGTGGTTCACTGCTGCTGTTCCTGAACACTAAGAAACTGGCAGAACCATAAAAGAGCTGTCCTTGCAACTCAACCTGCCAAAAATGTCCAACGTTAAAAGGTTTGTCTGTGGAAAAGCTTTATGAGTCTGTGCTCCACTAGAGAGGGAATTTTTGAATCTCTGTTCTCCCTTGCAACAACAAACATCACATTACTTATTTATTTTCAAATTTAATCTCAACTTCAAATTCTGATATATTCATCTTGTTCTCTTCCATATGTAGTCACAGCTCTTTCCTAACAACTCTGAGATGCAGCTGCTCCATGACAAGTAAAGGATGAGGAAACAGGCATGCATGACTCCTTGACTAGTAAAATTTTCCAAAGACTGGGCCAGGAGCACACAGAAGTCCTGGGGATAGCAGTAAATATACATTCCCTTGAGTCCTTTGGAGTGGAGAGAAGACAAGCATCTCCTCTTTTTCCACCATCACATAAAAAAATACCCTTAAAATATGCACGTTTCCAAACACATTTTATGTTCCAATTTCACTGTAGCAATATGATTCAGTAATTTCATTATGCAAATTACTCTAATTTAGAGCGCCTATTATGTATTCTTCTTTTACCCAGTCATCACCAAAAAAAGCCATGATGGTTTTAACTTATTTGGATAAAGCACACTGATAAAAGAATTTGGTGAGAATAGTGATTAAACCCATTTTTTTTTCAGCATGAAACGCTGTGGGAGATTTCCTATGCAAGGCAGCCCTTGGCCCCAAATGGAAGATGAGTGTGAACCAGACATGAAAGGGGTACAGCTCCCATCTGTGGCTTTGATACCAATACACAGAATTGCAACAGGCCTCTATGTGGAGGGAGAGCCAAGCAGAAAGTCTTGTCGTGAGCACTGGTGAGTTTTCACAGATAGTCATCTGTGGAGACAAACCAGAGAAAAGTGATTCATGAGCTGGAATAACACGATCTTGAGGAGTATTATAGTTTGTGCTACAGTGTCTCTTCACACTGCACACATCTGTCACAGACAGGCTCATGAAATCATTTGCTGTTTGCTTTATCTGCAGAAACATTCTTTGTGTGCTGACATCACACGAAACGTGCCAGGGTAAGCAAACGCAACCCTGTGGCAAAGAGCTCGGACTAACAGTAACACCTGTCTTCTTAACTTACTCTGGCCAATTATTTCCCAGGGCTGAGCTAATAGAAATGCCCATAGCTTGGGTGAGAAGGTGTAACAACCACCTCTACAGTCCAGCCCTTAAGCTCAGAGCTATTCTGAGTCACATGGTTGGGCTGAGAGCTCCAGTTTAAAACAGTAATTGCGGCAGGATGTGAGAAAACTGCTGCTTCCACAGCAGCAGCACCACCTACCACGGGAAGTGTCTCTTTCTTCACTTTTTTCCAAGGATCTGTTTTAAGTCACCATAAATGAGAGGACACTGGCCCTTTGGACTGACCTTATCTTTTCCACACTTGTCCCCCTGTTCTCCTCTTTATGGTTCCCCTCATCCTGTCAACCTCCCTGCCCTGGCTTTTGAGTTCTGCTAGCTCCTCTCTTCTGCCATCATTCAGTCTTCACAGGGAAAGTTGAGGCTGCTTTGTAATTCTCCTCATTGTGCTTATGTTGCCTTTTCTTTAGTTCCTCAGAAGCAGTCCTACTTACCTTTAAGTTTTAGGCCTCTAACTTAACCCAAAATTTCCAACTCTTATAATTTTATGGCAAATCTTGAAAACGTGGTATTTTTCTTCAAACATTAACTACTGCAGTAATTTGAGACTTTCCATTCCATAATAAAACAAATTTCCAGTCCTCATTCCACAGAGGGAAGCTCAAAAACACAGCTCCCAGGCTTATAAAAAGAAGACCATAAACACACACACCTCAGATATAAGTTATTAATTTTTAAATTCATAACTAGGAAAATGCTCAGGAGTTTGAAAAATTGAGGTTGGAAAGACTCCTAAACCCACCTTCCTCCAGCAATCTTTCTCTGGACTGATTGTTTAATTTAAAAAATTTGATGAGAAAAGCATCTTATACCCTAGGCAAACACCATTTTTATGGTAAATCCTCTAACCCTTTCCAAGTTAAATTAAACAATTTGTCCTTTAATGAATTAAAGAGAAGAAAGATTTCTTCATAAATTTTAAGTTTGATTTCTAGAATTAATTCTATATTTATTTCTGTAATTAATTCTACAATTCTGTTTCAGTCTTCCAATCCCCATCCCTCTTGGCATCTACCATGCAGACCCTCTCACAGAAAGTTTGGCTGATATCCAATGACATCCACACCATCCTTCCACAAAGCCAAACCACCATAAAAAGATTCATAACATCTTCAGGCCCCTGAACCTTGTTACTCTGCCAACAAGGAAAAAACCAGTCACATAAAATGGGATGGTATCAAGGAAAAAAAATAGGGAAGAGATGGAAAACAGAAGGAGGTTGATTTTGGGATGTTTTAGAAAGTATGCATAGTTATATACTGAATACAGAGTGATACCAATAATGATAGCACAAAGGGAGCAAGTTGGGTTAATAAATGGAATCTGCACTTCTAAAAGAGTAACTAATTTACAAGAAGTCTTTTCTTACTTGCTGGATAGAATTTAATGTAATACTGTTAGTATAGCTCTATTCACAGTATATCCTCCTCCTGGCAAGATTCTCTAATCTTGCCAATCCTTCCAGGAGATAATACATGCCATCTGGAGGAAATGTTTCTATTTCCCCCACCCTCCCATCTGTTATATATTTCTCTTTGATCCCCTCCACCCTCAGCACTTTATCCTCTGATCATCCCTAGACCTCAGACTCTAGCTGTACAACCATTTTCACTTTCAGCCTCACTGAATTTCTCTTTGGGTTTTGCCTTGTGGTTTTATCACGCTACTGAAACTACTGGTCTGCAATAGTCTCAGCTGAATCCGTCTTCATCTCTAATTCCAACCCATCTCTTTCTTTCTTTTATCTTGAAATTCTGAATGGGCTTCCTGAACTCATTTAAGGACTTCTGCTATCCGATCATACACTCTTTAATCAGGCTGATTGTCTGCACTGTGGTGACACAACCAGAAATAAAGTAGGAAGGGAGTTCAAGATCCTACCTATCCAAGACAGGATCTGCTCTTTCTAGAGTAATTTCTGAACCACAACCATGTAAGCTTTCTTATAAACAAGGTCTTTAAAAACAGAGATTCCACATATTGTCCCCAAACTCAGTTCCAGTCCTTTGCTATCTTTATATTTGAAAATACCAGCCCCTTTACACTGAAAACAATCTTTGTAGTACCAGTCCCAAAGTCCCCTAGGAGCATTTTGAGTCTTTTTCTTCTTGAGCTACCCAGTGAACACGGATAACAGCTTGTTACTCTCTTTCAGCAACTCTCACATATTTGACTACTCTTATCATGTCCCTTTTCTGTCTTCTTTTGTCCTAGACTAAACAATTTCAGGTCTTTAAAGCTTAGCTTTAAGTCATATTTTGAAAGATCTAATGATTTTACACTCTTGCGAATTTTCTCCAACTGATTCATGTACTATTTTTTAAGCAGCAAATGCAAATCTAGGCACTGAATTCAAACTGAGACCTTACAAGCAGTGAGGAAAGAGGAAACATGAGGAGTGAGGTGGTGGGGTCTCTCATAAGCTTGAAAACTTACATGGGGAACTGTACCGAGCCAGTCAGTCCCTGTTTCACTGCCAGACTGCTCATTACTTGTGTCAAAGTGTAGCACTCTGCAGTTGTTCTTATTGAATTGAATCTGATTTACTGGAAACACTTCTCCATTTAAAGAAATAATTTTAAATTTCAATTTTTCTATTCTTTTGTCTTGTGCTTAGCTTCAGGAACCATAACAACAGTGCTGGACACAAGACACGTTCCTATGGAAACATCCAACGTAACTTCTGCTGGGCTTTGAAGGACTGACGCCTATTTGGACAGCAGAATTCCAAGAAGTTGTGCATTGTGAAGTTACACACAGATTTTAATTTCAGTCTTTGCTTACAAAAATATTATCAAAGACATTAGTAATATCGGTATGTAGTTATATGTCACCCACAGCTTTTATGCAGTCTACAATACCTATTATTCTATTGTAGGTGAAATTGGGCTTGTGAGACAAGGTACATTCTTAACTGTAATATCTGTTTATTGCTTCATGGTCTTCTGAAGGCTAATAAGCTAACTTTATTTTCACTCTACTGTGAACTGCCCTTCTAGTTCATTAAGAGCATCCTAAAGCAAAATGCATTGGCCCAGCCAAGTACAAAACATCTTAAAGTGACTCCTTTAACTCATTCCACATAAATTAATTCCTCTTTAATGCACTGTGTCATTTTTGATGAGCAGGATGTTGCAGGATATGTATATTCACAGGGATAAATCAGCTGAGATTAAGTTCTTTTAAGTTCTAGGCAGTTGTTCAACAGCAAAGCAGCAAACGGAGAGGAAAGAAGCAAAATCCCATTCATGTTTGTATGTTTTCCTCCGATTCACTGTAGCCATTTATGACAAGAATAAGGAGTTTCTATGACTCACAACCACTTCCATGTGACTGCTGGTTCCACAAATTCGAATCACACACACACAAATCTATGAGCTAGAGCAGATGCAGCACGGGCCTGGCAACGTGTCTTGTCTGAAGAGCCCAAAAAAGCGTGGTTTGACTTGAAGGAGATTCCTCTTTCTTTCAGATAGCCCTACACATACTGAACTGATAATAGCTGTTGTCACTGCTCTCTCTTTGGAGGCCAGCAGGAGGTAAGGATCAGTAGATCAGTATTTTCAGAGAATTGCAAACTTTGGTATTCTGCTGAGCAGTGACTCTGCCTTAGGTCTGCCAAGCCCTCCCAAGCCCCCTCAGCAGCCACCTAAGCTTGCATGGTGCAGCAAGGAGAGGGGGCTGCAAAGCAGGAAACCTGCGCTCCTAGGTGGGTTTGATCTTTCCTGTCTTTTTGCTCCTGCAAAAAACCAAAAGCTTCTAACACTATATAAGAAAACTGAATTTTGCAGTGTAGATAGAAAATTTACCTGCAAAACATCGAAGCCAAATCCCTGTTCTTGACCAGAAAGATCAGAGAATTGAAATTGTCTCCTACTGCTCAGGAAAAAAGCCTGAAATTTTGCTCCTTGGATTTCATAGAGGGAAAAAACAAAGGAGTCTTTTCTTTCCTTCTTTCCTTCTCCATTCTTCCCTCTTCAAACACATATTTTGACCTACCCTTGTCTCCTCATAAACACCATCACACATCAAACAGCTCTTCAAAACACAAGTCATCTTGCTTTGTTCCTCTGGACACTTTTCATTTTTATGAATCAGTATTTTCCAATTTAAAAAGAGATTCTTATTTTGTTCCCAAACACCTGCTCAAATATACACTTATCTTTTGACTACAGAATAACTTAACGATAAAATCTGAGATATGATTCCGCCTTCCAGAGCTAGAAAAAGCCTGTTAAGACTGTGGCAAAATTTATAGCATATGATTTCTAGGCCAGTTCTGTTATTAACAGTCTCAATTTCCTCTCCTTAAACATACTAACACAAACTGTTCTTTTGGCTGGAAAGGGAGTGAAGAATAGAGCAGGCTGTGGCATTTCCTTCAGATCATCCTGTCTCTGTGCCAAAAGCCTACCTTTTTTCTCCTGCACCAAATGCAATGAGCTCAGAATAGCTGAATACCTGTTTGAGGAGAAAAAGCTCTGGATTTTTTACTTTGCTTTCAGTATAATTTCAGAGCATTTCTTGAATAGACTTTTGGATACATTAACATTTCCAAAGATTATTTACTGGCATCAGTTTCCGCAGAACACAGAAAAGAAAAATGACTTCTGCTTTTCAATTACTATTAGGGGATGGAGGAAAGAGAAAGAAATTGTCCTGAAAAGTCTATTTCGAGGACACAGCTTGCCTGGCTTATGAAGACAGCTGAGAAAGTTCTCACTTTGTTTGAACTGATGTGTTTGTGAAAGTCTTATTTCTCCTCCCACCTCTTCTTTTCTTCTACAGTGTCCAGTCTTGAAAACAAACTGACAGATGTTCTCTTGGATCAGCTTGTGAGACTTGCAATGTCAGGAGTGCAAACAGATTTTAGCTGTTTAGTTCAGGAAATGAGATGCAGACAATCTGATAAATAAACAGTGTTTATTACTACAGTTTAAAGTATGCTTTGGATTTCTTTTCAAAATACTCCTACAAGGAACTGAGGATGAATATTAAACATGTGCTCCTAATTTACCTTAATGGCAAGGTCACAAGGTCTTTAACTTACACAATTTGTATAGTTAGGTTATAACAGCAGCAAGTGTTTCTGATCTTTAACCATACTAAAAAAACAACAAGAAATTTGAATTGCATAGAAATTCACTCCAAAGAAACTTAAAAGACTTATGAATACATCAAGATGAATTAGAATAACAGTATTTAGGACCGTGTGTGAATTGGAATGCTTTGCGACTTTAACTAAGAGACACACAGAGATTTAATGAGCTGGCACATAATCACCCAGTATGGATTGGGACAAGACAGAGTGGAAAATATTCTTCTACTCAAGCAATTAAGTATGCATTTTAATAGTTATGGGCCCATAAATTTAGATTTAGATATCATTCAAATGGCACTTCCTTTATCAGCAGCATCTAGATCCCCAGAGCAACATTAAAGCATCATTTAACTTTTAATTCTGTGTAGTGTCATGTGCCTCCCTATTTCTCTGTCACAGCTATGTGGCCTACACAGCACAGAAGAGCCCAGCATCCATGGCTCCCATGGCTCCAATGGCACATACGCAGCCAGGCACAAGTAGGAACAGCCAGGGACCTGCCCCGCATGTATGCCAGGAGATGAAAACAGGCTAGCACAAAAGGACAACTAACTTCATAAAAAGGCAACAAGAACTTCTTCCCTATTGTGAAGAGAGTTTAGATTTCAGTAGGTGAGCTTTGGAGCTAACTCCTGATATTCTCTTAAGGACATGGTGACTGCATTCTCTGCTGTCCTTTGGGACTTGCATAAAAACACAATTTGGCCCTCGAGAAAGAAAACAGAGACCCACTGAGTCACCAGTAACATTTGCTGCACTGCTTTGGATTTGTCTTGAGGCGCCTCCCTTCCAGCCCCGCAGTAAAGCATCATTTCCACCAGACAGAGGTGATTCAGAAGCCATGAAACGGTCATTTTTCCAAGTAATGGAGAACTATTACTGAATGAGTTACCATTGCAACAGCTTTTAGTGCCACATTTGAATTCTGAATGAATTCAAATTCTGGTGAAAGGTGTTCAACAAGTATCATTGAGCCAAGAAACTTTACTCACTGTTCCCAAGAGGAACACACCCAATATGTGTTGTGACTCTCATTTTTATTCCTAACATTACTCTCTGCATCACTCTCTTTTTGGAATAATGAATTTTGGGGGGGAAAGTATCCCATACTATACCTATGCTTCTCTGAGAGAAATTATTTCACCTGTTACATTTTGGCTATAAGACAGCAGTTACCAGAAAATGCCTTTCAGATTTATTTATTTTATTTTTTTAATTCTAAATGAACAAGATGCAGACTGATAAGCCAATTAGGAAAGATTTTGTGAAACTCCTTACACTCATCCTAGACTGCAAACTCTCTCCAGCTAAGGTGGCTGTATTTATCTGTTGATATTTGCCCTGTTTTCCTATATTGTGTTTGAAATCTCCAAGTGTGACTACAGAGATAACAAAATGAATCCAACAGAACCATGAAATAGTCTGCAGTTCAACACTAGTAACAGCAGTATCTCACAGATTATTTTGTATTTACTGTTTACTACTTGGTAATTTGAAACATTTTTACCAACCTCTTCATTGTAACTGCCACTGTAAATAACGAAAACATTTACCTTACCTACACACAGTGCTCTTGTTTCCTTCTGATCCATGTTTCAGGCCAAACACTTTTTACTTTCATTAGTCTCCTGTTTCCTTAAAGGGCAAGGTTATATCAAAACACTGACATTTTTCATATTTTAGGTATTGCACTATGAAGTCATTTAGTAAATCTTACCTTTTCAAATGTGGCAAAATGTGTGCCACAGCAAAATCTTACAGTTTTCTTATCACAAGACATGCCATATCTTAAGCTATCTTTTCTACCTTTTTTTTGTCATAAGTGAGACTGCTGCTGCTTGGAAATCCAGTCTTGGACCAACTCCGCCCCTGTAACAGGAACAAAAAAACACTAACTGTAGTGGGGGATTCTGGCTGCTGCCTACTGCATTCAAGAGGTCCTTAATCAGAACACAGCCTTGTGATTTCAACCTTTTTACAATCCTATAGCCTGTTGCAGCTGCTCACTAAATTGTGCCTTCTTAAACCTAGTTCACAGGATCCCATCAGGAGAAGGCCTGAGGTAGTATCTTGCAGGACTACATGAGTTTTATCCCTTGCATGAAAAAGAGGGAAAGGGGAACTGCAGGCAGAAGTCAAGGCTGGATGTGTCACATGCGAGTAAGACTTCCAAAGGTTGGTATAGTCTCTGGGTGAGCTATGTCAGAGCTCTTTTTTCTGAAGTCAGCTTAATTTTTCTGGAAGCCAGCTCAACCCATACTTGGATTAATTAATTCGAAAGTCATGTCTAGTGAAAGTTATGATTACCTTAGAGCAAAAGTGAGTACTTCCTTAACAAAGATGGCATGCATGGGCAAGATTCACTCTGCATGTTACGAAGACTATGGAGGTGACTAGTTGATAGAGCTCGACAGACGCACTCTTCCACCTGACAGTCTTACTGAATACGTTGTGATTAATAATAGATTAAAAAAAACCCCAAACCTCAAATATTAAGGCTTTGGGAATAGTTTCAACTACTATTATAGAGAAGCTGCTAAATATTTTGTTGAAGCAAATGATAGTGGGGAGCCCAGTAGATCCCCTTTGGCAGTTGGAAAGTGTCTCGTACAGTGTTCCATGATGCCACGCAGAACACGTGGCTACAAGGGCTATGTTCTGCTACTTGTGTCTCTGCTTTGTCTGTACCTGTAAAGAAGGATTTGTGTCCCAGAGCGTGTTTCGAGGGATTCTAATCCAGCGTGTGTTTAACATTACGGCACAGGCCGAACTTTGATTACCCTTTGGTGGCAGTGGCGACAAATGCCCTTATTAACACTGACATTAAAGAAAAGCATGAGGGAAGGCAAAGCGGCTGCCGGCTTTCTGCCCCTGCACTCACAGAGATCACAACCGCTCACATGCAATACATTCGCATTTGCTCATGCCACGTCGGACACCCACAGCCCCTGGTGTCCAGCGGATGGCCGCAGCCCGCCTCACGCCGGGGCTCCCCCCGCTCGGGGCGGTGATTTACCAGCAGACGGGTGGATCTGCCCCGCAGCGTCCAGACGAGGGGAGCGGACCCTCCCTGCTCGCTCGCTCTGTCCGTCCGCCGGTCCCGCCCGGGGTGGAGCCTGCCCGCCCTTCCCGCCCGGGGCTGCCGGTGCTGCTGGAGGCGGCGGCGGGCCCGTCCCACATAAAACCCTGCCGCCCTGCCGGCACCTTCGCACTGCGTCCCACGGCCGCCTGCCCTCGGCGCTCCGTGCCATGGCTCGGCGCCTCAGCCCCGCCACCTGAGCCCCGCCACCTGAGCCCCGCCAGCCGCCGCGTCCTGCAGGGACCGAGCCAGCCGTGACTCCGCGGCCCTGTACTCCGGCCTGCTGCCCTCCGCCTGCTGCGCCGTCCCGCTCCGCCCGCAGAAGCGCTGCCCGTGTGTGCATAAAGCCCGCCTTCCCCTTCCCTCACCGCGATCGCACCTTCCCGCCTCCTGCCCCGGGGCCGGGCGGGCTCGCACCCCGTCCTCCGCTGCCGCCGTCCCCGCCGACGATGCGGGTGTCGCTGCTGAGCCCGCTGCTCCTGCTGTCCCTCAGCGCCGGCCCGCACGCCGCGGAGCTCCCGCTCGCCCGCGCCAAGTGCCCGGCCCGCTGCGATGTGTCCAAGTGCCCCAGCCCCAGCTGCCCCAGCGGGTACGTCCCCGACCGCTGCGGCTGCTGCCTCATCTGCGCCGCGGGCGAGGGGGACTCCTGCGGCCGCAAGGAGGACCCGCCCTGCGGGGACAGCCTCGACTGCCGCTACCCCATGGGCAAGCGCTTCGCCAAGGGCGTCTGCCAGTGCAAGCTCAGCGCCCAGGTGTGCGGCAGCGACGGCCGGACCTACGACAACATTTGCCAGCTGAAGGCGGTGAGCCGCAAGGCGCTGCAGCACGGGCTGCCCGCCGTCGCCCAGGTGCAGAAGGGAGCCTGTGAATCGGGTAGGAGCATGGTGGGACCTGCCGCGGGGCGGGGAGTGAGACACCTGGCTTCCAGGGTAGAGGAAGCCATGCTTTTCAGTGGCCTGGGAAGACTGGGTGGCTCTAGGGATTCTGAAACCCTCCAAGGGCATAGCACCTCACCTAGCTGCGAATGACACCTGTGGCGTGCGGAATGGATGCTCAGGTGCTTTCTGAACAGCAAAATTCCTTCTCCTCCATGCTCAGTGTGGGCTTGGGCTGGGGTTTGGGAAGGTTTTCCGCCGGTAGCATGGCTGTGGATGCCTCGGTGAGGTGCAGGTTGCTGCCGCGGCGCTCCTGGGACAGGAGGCGGAGGTGGGTGAAGGTAGCTCGGCTGCCAGGACAGGGCAGCGGCCACGTCCTCAGCCGTGGCCTTTTCTGCCGGCAGAACAGCGGTACAAGCCTGCTCCCGTCCTGCCAGTGCCACCTTCGCTCACCATCTCGCCAGTGACGGCCGCGGTGTGGGGTGGCATCACCCGTGCAGGTCGCACAGCAGACCCGCAGCAGCACAGCCTGGCAAACAGAGCGGGGACAGGGAACTCCTGTGCTCCGGGACCGGCCCTGGGCGTGTTTGGGGCGTTAATCGGATTCACCTGACAGGCGAATCAGGAAACGCCTCTAAAAGCCAGTCAGGGCAGAAAAAACACTGAGTATTAGATAAACCGCCTAGAACAGAATCTTTTGCCTGGTTTGCTTTCTTCACCAAAGGGTTTTGCAGTCTTGTAGAGCCCTAAGAAGGGAAAAAAGGCCTGAGAACCTCCTTCATAGTGTAAAATATTGACACTCATGCTATCAAATGGTCTTCTGGTTATAGTAAAGTATTGAGGCCTTTGCTCAGATCCTGTGATGCGCTATGAAAACTTCAGGCTTGATGATTTAACTTTGGAAAGTTTAGTAATCTCTTAAACTAGTAATTTCCTTTTAGTATTAAAATGTGTCTCTTTATGGTAGTGTTAATGCTGGCAGTATCTTTCCACGTGCTTACTGATATATTATTTTAAGTGTTTTCTTCTGCTACCTTTCCCATAGAGTTCCTGGAAAGAGAAGTGCTATGCTTAATGGAGTTTTAAAACATGCATTAGTGTTTCCATTATGTCAGGTGAACTACTAACCATCCTGTTTATTCATAGCAAGCTGGCCAAAATGACTGGGAGGGTTCAGAAGGAAAAGGGCTACTGTTGTAGATTTTCTGTGAATAGGGGATCTTTCATGTATATCCTGCTCTTGTGAGGATAAACCAGTTCAGAGATATATTCTTGGAGTTCTTTTCAGAGTATCTTGCCAGAGCCAAGAATTGCTCCAGATGCTAGCCTGAAGCTGCAATGATCAACCTCTCCAGTATTGTAGTTATAAGTTGGTTTTTGCCTGTTCCTTTTCACATCAGCATCTATTAGCTGTAGTACTCCTAAAACTTGGTTGGAGCTGATCCACATGAAATAATCAGAATGTTTAACCAAAATGAGTGGGCTAGCCTGCATCTGAGAGCTTGCTGAGTGCTTGGCATTTGGTATATATGACATTTTCTTTAAGGAATCCTCCTGAATGTAATGTTAATAGGCCTAGGAATTTGGAGCTGTGAGGCAGAGGTAACTTTTTTTTTCCAAGCAACTATTTTAGTGTACACTTTATTTTGGCTTTATTTTTTTTGTCTCAGAAAACCTCATCTTAGATGAAGCATCTGGTTCTCTGTTAAGATTTAAATTTTTTTATTCAGTTCTACAGCTGCACAAACTGAAGCTCAAAGAAACCGAGTGTCTTGCCCAAGGTCAGACTGAGTTGGTGGTTGAGCCAGGAATAGAACTCAATTATGGTATTTTTTGGTTTGTTTTTGTTTTTTTTCAACAATAACATGCAATGGCTGTAATGAGAGGCTTGGAAGAAAGTTGGCAGTTTAAAATTGCTGTCAAATTTCTCTTTTCCCTGCTCTTGCCTGGCCTCAGATGACTCAGAGTTTGAAGGGGTAAGCTAGTTGTGAAGTAAATGCAGTTTTACTTAACCATCCATATATTAAAACAATCTCAAATATCAGAACCCTCACATAGTATGACTTGGGCCATGCATATTTAGAATATGCGTGGACCCTAAGGAGTAACTCCTGAAATTTCTACTTCTGTCCTTTTCCAGTTGGTTATGTTGATGCTGAGTTGGATTCTGGCTGTGATAAACCACGACAGGCTGAGAAACTTAGCTGTGGTTTCCTAGTGACAGCAGTCAGGTGGACAGGGATGCAAGAGAAATGGGTAGTGAAGGATGCAGGAAGGAAGGGAGGGAAGAGGTGGCCAGGGTTACTGAGTGATAACTGAAGAATTAACAGATTTTAAAATGGCTCTTTCCTTGTTGAAGTCCTGGATTAGCTTGAAGAGTACCGTGCCAAACTGCAAGTTCTATGCACAGTGTACTAAACAGGGTGTGTACTGCTCGGAGGTCCAGGAACTCCATAACTCTGTTCTACAATATGCCTGTGCCCAGGGGCTTCTCAGAGATGCTGATAGGAACAGTCTGCAGCACTCTTGAGTAAAGCTAAACTCCCTGCTACAAATACTGGGTTTTTAAAAACTTTTTCAACACTAAATACCTCACTATATAAGAATATATTCTGAAGCAGCTAGTTTTTTCCTGCCTTCTGTCACCCACTGCGATAAAGACAAGCTATTAAAAGCTAGTATGTAAGTAATGGCATAAATACTTATGGAGAACAACCTCTGTAATGAAGGACCTGCTCTTACAGAGCCCTGTTTCTCAGGGCAGCAAGTGGAAGTTTTAACAATGCCACATATTGATCTACTAAGATGTCAAAAATCTCACTCAAAGGATTCACTTGGTCACCTGCAATCTACAGTCAACCTACTTGTTGCTTGAACAAAGGACTGGTTTTGATCTCTCAGTACAACTTAGTAGATTTAAATTCCCTGCAATCTTATTTTGCTAATAGTTTCTGTGAAGAGAATTTAAAGCAAAAAAAAATTTTTTTTTTTAAATGCAGATGCTATTTTGTCAATGGAACAAGGAAAATTAAAATCTTGATTAGAAAACCTTTGAGGCTGGATTTCACACTGACCATTTGCTGTCCTCTTCACTGTTAACCTGAAGTCAATCGCAGAAGGGGGTCATGATGTAATGCCTCACCTATGTCAGTCAAATCTTTGCAAGATATGAACCTAAAAGTTCATTTTTCTAAGAGAATGTTTGAAACACAGTTAATGCATGAGCAGAGTCATTGCACACAGTTCTACATCGGGTGTTTGGAGTGTGCCTGTACATAACCTTGAAGATACAGAGGAACAACTTGAGTGTATGATTACTTGCATTTCTGACAAGTTGGCCCAGTAAGAGATACTGAAGTCTCCTGCTGGTGTTATTGTCATCAAAGCCTTAAAGCTGCCTGCAGCTGTGTTTAGGGAAATGTACTGCAAGGTATTACTGGAAACCCAAACTCTGGTCACATTCCTGTACTGCTTGTTTACCTTATGGCTGAGTTGGTTTGAGTTACTGCAGGTGAGGGTGGGTATTGTACAGTGTTTGGTATACAATTCAGAGTGGAGCACTTCACTGCTTTGTAAAGGATAGGCAACAGGAAAGGGATATTCTCATTGCATCTCCTCATGAGGATCACTTGGAAGGGAGGAATAACAAGCATGTAAAGTCAGTGAGGTGTCTGTGCTAGAAGGCTTGTGCCAGTCTGTCTCTGTCTGGCCCTTGTGATTGCTGCATTACACAAGAAAGCCACTTTGGTGTTGGTTCACCAAATTGTTTTCATCTGTGCACGGTAGACATCCATTGTATAAACAACTTGCCTGAACCATAATGTGGCATTAAACTCACCAAGGCTTTATGGTCAGTGCACAGCTATGCAACTTGATCTTAATGCTGAATTCATCAGAAAAGCTGCCCATGAACCTATGTTTCCAGCAGATGTTTCTGTTTTTTAAGCAGAGACATTATAATCTTTTATTTGTCTTTCATTTCTTTCCATGAAAGCACAGTAGGGACAGTGTTTATCCCTGGTGATCAGATCTGCCAGGTTGCAGTCCTCCCTTAGACATAATAATTTTGCTGAATGCACAGATCTTTTCTGAAGCTGGTTTTAAAAGGGGGATGGGGAAACAGCCTTAAAAGAATGAGTTTCCCAGGCTCATAAATTCTTTATGAATATAAAATTGTGGATTTTAATACAATGTATTGTCTTTAAGAAAGCAGTGAATATGATTTGATTTAATTCTACAGGGACTAAGCTGGCAGATATTCAGAAATGTTCAGTCTTTTGCAAATGTAAATTAGTCTGGTTTTATTGTCTTCACTGGGATTATAATGATTATTTCTGCTGAATTTTTTTCCAGTTCTGTTCGTACTAGGTTAACTCTACAGATTTGTTGTCATTGTTCCTGGTTTATAGCAGTGTTAATGAGATTGGAGTGGGTCTGTTGTTTCCGCAAGAAAGTAAATACACGACTATTAAATGAACCCATAGCCTGTATATAACATCAGTATCCAGGAAAAGTCTTAAACTGATAATAAGGCTACTCCTACCTGACAGGCACTTAGCTTTAGCCATTCAAATTCAGTGTAGGTGGAGCCCATAAACTTGGAAATACAAGATCACATTTTAGAAAATAGGCTGAAAATCTTTAGCTCTGGTTTATGCACTTACGTTGAAATCTGGATTTTGGGTGTTCTGTGAGAGGAGCTGGAGACCTGAAGATCTAATCACTTAGTTGAAATGACAGGACCAAAGTCTGCTGAAAATCTGCTTGATTTGTGGCTGTGGAGCAGATTGGGGAAATCTAGCTTTTTGACTAAGAAATGCATGTAGTTAAGGACTCATCAGTATAAATTTGGTTTTGTTTCAAATACAACCTGGTTGCAGCACCTTTGAAATCTTAGTTATACAACAGGTGGCTAATTGGATTAAATTATGTCTTTTTGCCAAGATAAACCAGATTTCATTAGTGTGAGATTATTTTGAACATGCAGTACTAACATGGAAAATAATGCCTGTTATTGGGAGAACTTTGAAAAACTATGTGGCAGATCTTAGAGGGTCAATGGGTCAAAATCCACAAAGGGGCTGTGAGCTCAGAGCTGTTACGTGCTCAGGGCAGCAGAGGTCTCAGGGCTGTGTGAGGCTGCATCCACAAGGCAGCAGGAGTATGCTGGGGGGAGATACATATTTAATTTTCTCTTTTGGTAAGGAGAGTAGCAGCAGCTAGTGTCTACCAACTAATGCAAGTTAAAGGATAGATTCTACCTCTACAGTTTTAACACTGGTATTCAGGGTGACCTTATGAAATATACTCAGTGTTGGATTTTGCTTCCTTCTTCAGTTTCCCTGGCTTCAATTCCTCCATTGCGGAGTATATTGAGAACTTCTGATGAAAACCATCAGTTTAATAATTACGCACTAAAATGCTGTTGATAACAACCAACACTTCAGTTCCCTTAAGTAGTGCTGCATGTGTGAGAGTAAATGTGAAGTTACATCTTCCATGCCCATAGTTTGAGTTCCTGGCACATCCTATAATGTGTTTAAAGGTTCTCATCACTGCCAGCTTGCAGAAAATGATTCAAGAAAGATCAGATTCTCTGAAGGCCTCTCAACTTTGTAAGTCAGTTTTTACCAGTGTTTGGTCCCCACCAGACAGGAATAAGAACAGCTCATCTCTGATCAGCCCAGTAGATCTTCAGCCACACCTTTCATACGAAGTCTGAGTGTTTTGCTCGATCCTCCTTTGTTTCAGATTTCCCTTTAATATTGGTGCAGATTTGGATTTTCTTTCAGGTTTGAGCATTCTTGTCTTCTGACCCCAGCAGGGAGGTTTCAGACTTCTGCTCAGACAGAGAAATGTTTTCACTGTGGTATGACAAGAAGACAGGCATTGTTTCAGTTTTAGCCTCCTCTCTGTATTGCTGTATTTTATATTCTTTTTTTCATGTTTCATCCACTACCTCTTTCAGATGTTTTCTCTCTGCCTCCCCCAAATCCTGCCTGGAAAGCCGCTGCCTCCCATGATGTTTGCCTGGTGGCTAGTCAGGAGTGGTCCAAACCTGAGGTTTTTGGCAGGCATCTTCCTTTTGGCCATGTACAGTGCTGTAACCATTTGGCCTGGGCAGAACAGTTGAGCACTCAGAAGATGCAAAGAGATTTAGTTGCCCTGACTCACACAGAGCTAAACTGATTTACACTGACTGAAAGGCTGCATTCATCACTGTTTTCCCCCGGTTCTGTGCTAGTTTATCAGCTGCCTCTCACTGATGCATGGTCATGTCTATTAAGATAAACGTGATGGCAATGTTATATCCTGTCAGTGGACACTTGCTGTGTAGGCAAGTGTTCAAAGTCATGTTAGTAGACTTCAAAGGATATACTGCATAATCAGACAAGCTGCTTGGGAACTGAAGGTAAGATAAACCTTCAGTGGCCTAGTAAGCAAAATAAATATCAGTATATTGTGCTTACATTTGACTGTCCTCTGTGATTCCTGTTTGTGCTGTCTCTTTTAAACTAAGCACTAAAACAAGCATATTCAATTGGCTGGAGGGATTTTTCAGAGTGCGTGAGAATGTACATAGAAATAATAGACTGCATCTAGTCCTGCCAAGTTGTTCCTTTTGTTTATTCAGTATCACATAAATCTAGCTTGCTAAACGTAAGCAGGGTTTCTTTTCATTCAAGAGTAAGTTCTGTGTCCAGTAACAGGATGAAGAACTCAGACTTCTATGAAGAAATTCCCAATTTTCTTGTTCTGGTTTCTTCAACTCATTTGCTCCTTTTGGTAGATCCCATAGTTAATTTTAAAGCACCAGGCTGTGAACATGAAAGATTGCTATCTGAGTGTGGTGATATGTCCCCTGTCATATGCTTTGCATGTGTGGTGATATGGCTCTGTGTGTTAGGGACTGCAGAGAATATGCTGTTTAGCACAAGCAGTGTTATTATTTTAGGATGTGATGCTAGAATCCAGGATGTTGTGGCATTAGAAGCCAGGATGCTGTGGGCTTTCCCCCCTCGCCCCCTCAAGGTCTTCATTTCACATGATTGTATTTACTCTTAATAAATGCTGGGTATAGTGCTGTTTAATGTAGTACCATGCTGGCTTTTGGCAGACCTTTTGGTAATCTATTGTTAGGCTCAGCTTCATGTGACACCTTAAATGTGAATTTGCAAAAGCTTTTAGGTTCAAAGGTTGTAATTTTAAGCAGGTTTCTAATGTGTCTACTTTAAAATTTAGAACTTAATTTCTAACTGTGACTCCCAAATTCTTCAGCTGTGTTACTCAGCACTTGTTAGAGCACATCTAGAATACTGCATCCAGTTTTGGATCCCTCGGTATGAGAGAGGCATTGATAAACTGCAGTGAGTTCAGGAGAAGATCATGAGAATGGCTGGGGGGAGCTGGATGTATCTCCTGTGAGGAGAATCTCAGGGTACTGGGCTTGTTCAGCCTCAAGAAGAGAAAGCTTCAGGAGGACCTGAGAGCAGCCCCCCTGTATGCCAGGCTCCACACAGAGGTGCTCAGTGGGAGGATGAGAGGCAATGGGCATGAGTTGGAACATGAGTCTCAACAAGGTATGGCTTGATATAAGAAAAACTTTTACATCATGGGGGACAGTGAAGCAGTGGGCCAAGTTTCCCAGGCAGTTTCTGGAATGTCCATCCTTGGAGTTTTGCAAGTCCCAGCTCAGTTTCCCTTTGTAGCTGATGCAGCTTTGAGCAGGAGGTTGAACTGGAGACCTCCTAAGGTCCTTTCCAGCCTGACCTATCTTATGACCCTATGTGTTTTGGGTAATAATTAGTAGTTGTCCTGAGAAAAATGCTTGAGACAGGGCTTGTGGACTCCAAAAAAAAGGAGCTTACAGCTAAGTGATGCTGATGTTTAATTTTCTGAGGATCCAGCAAAATGCTAGTTAAGTTTTGAACAATCTTAATGACTTTGATTCCTTTTCCAGTACTGTTTGGAAACTGTTCTAGTAGGAGAAACAGACCAATTCAAGGCAGGTTCATGTTGCCTACTTGCTAAAAAAGGGTATTGTCCTATTAACATATCCAATTCTTTCTGCTAGTATAGGTCACCTACAGTCCAGCAGCCCAAGATACAAATTCAACTTCATAGCAGATGTGGTGGAAAAGATTGCACCTGCAGTTGTACACATTGAACTTTTCCTCAGGTAACACTTTCAGTTCTTTCTTTTAGTTACATTTTTTAACAATGATCTACAAAGATTTTTCCAACGTAGTAACTTTCCTTTTGAATTCATGAAGTTCACTAATACTCTAAATACTCTAAAACATTACAGCAGACTCATTTCTCAAGAGAACCACACATTTGTGTGTTTTCTTTCTGTTCAGTAGATCTATTCTAATGGGCTTACAGTACTATACAATATATACTGTCTACCCTAAAATGAGTCCATCTCATCTTTGGAGGTCTCTTCAGCCTTCACTAAAATGTATTGCTTGTTGGATTGTATTTATTATCTCAGTTTAAATGCAAATATATATATATCCAAATGGTAAGCTAGAAAAAAAATGGCTTGTTGCTTTTTCTATTTTCAATGAGAGGTGATTTTATTTGGCCAGAACAGCATTAAGAGGTAGAATGTTGAGCAGATGTAACCTGTCTAGACACAGAAATGACTTCTGATAGGAAAGAAATGTACTAAATTTGCTGACCAGAACATTACCATTCATTACCATAACATTCAGGGTGCTGAAGCTGGAGCTGCGGTGGCAAGTTCAACATTGAGTGCTCAAAACAACCTGGGAGGCAGATTTAAACATGAGTGCTGACAACAACCTGCTGTCAGAACAAATTACTGCAAATATTGCATGTACTCCATTATGTGAATACCTTTCTTCCTGGAGTCCTCTCGTTTTCCACAGACCTAAGAATTTCTTGGAGATTTTTTATAGGCTTTTTTAATATACAAAATCAAGATTATCAGGTATATCAGGAGACATAGCTTTATTCACATGGTGATTGGTCCTTTGAGAGAATGTTGCAGCTGAAGATGCTTAAGATCTTTGCACATGTAGTTAAGACTGGTTGTTCTTTCCCTATAAGTAAATGTTTGCCCAGTGGCTGCTGGGTGCTAATTTTGATACTGCTTTTTCCTGGGATTGGCTCCAATTCTTAACTGCTAAACAGCCCAGAACTTTCAAATAATATCCTAAACAGGACCATGTCTTGGAAGAAAGATTTGTTAGGGGAACAGAAAGTGCCTGCACAGCAGAAGACGAGAGAAGGCCCACAAATTCTAAGGTCGTTACAGCAGTTGTTCACAGAGAAAATTCGTAATACTTTGAACAGTTTGTAAAATCTTTTACCTGTCTATATTGCAGCAAATGTTGTTTCCCACCAAATTTTACCCATTGTTAGTGTTTTTCATTTTTTTTCTTTCACATTCTTAGTCGTTTTGGTTTCTAGACATGCTTTTTTCACCCAGTCTGCACTGGGGCTTTGTGATTCCCCTTAGAGCTCACCTCTTCCTTTATGCCTCTGTCCAGCTGCAAGGTTCCTTCTTCCCCTTTTCCCATTAGAGGGTCGGTTCATTTTTCAGCCCTATTATTTCCTGTCATTGTTCTCTTCCAGTACAGAATCAATAACCAGTGGGATCAGATGGTCTCCTTCTCCTTCCTTTTTTGTCACCTAGCCTCTGTGCAAGGAAGTCTACAAAGGCAGAATTGGAAACCAAAGGAAAAGGACCCTGCTGGTTGTCTCTAAACCTCAGTTCCCTGACTGTCTAAAACCAGTCACAATTTTCAGGAAGGGATCCTTTCTTTGTAATTTTTTTTTTTAAATTTAGTTTTTCTTAGGATTGTAAAATTTGTCATCAAATGCTTTGTTATTTCTCAGGGTGAAAGGTAGTAAATGATGTCCAATATAATCTTCTCTTAAGCTGGTTTCCCTTATGACACAGAATTGCTTGCTTTTTGTACAGGCACCCTCTCTTTGGTCGAAATGTCCCCCTTTCCAGTGGATCTGGGTTTATTATGTCTGATTCTGGTTTAATTGTGACCAATGCCCACGTGGTGTCAAGCACAAATGCAATATCAGGGAGACAGCAACTGAAGGTACAGCTCCAGAATGGAGATACCTATGAAGCAACCATCAAAGACATTGACAAGAAATCTGACATTGCAACAATAAAGATTCACCCTAAGGTGAGTGGCATAAACAGAAGAATGACTTCATTTGGGAACTCTATTTCAGTTTCACTTAGTAAAAAGTAATTGACTAGAATATATGTTTGAGGACTCCTTAGAAATATCTGAGGAAATCGATGTACTGAAATACAGGCCTGGAAATTTTTCATATCTTGGAATTAAATTACTTTGTCCTCTGTGCTAGAAACTGTTAAAAACGAAGAAGAAGGAAAAACAATGCAGCTCATTTAATAGGTGTCAAAATTCTGCTGTCTTTAGCTAAAGACCCAGGCTAATCTTTCTGAGCTTTCTGCCAGTATGCATGGACTGCAAGGTGGGGCATAATGCAGAGAGAATGGCAGCCTGGTCAACAGTTGGTTTGTATGCTGTTTCTAGGAGGAGGGAACAATCTGCTGGAAAACAGGGAAGTGTTGGTGCCCTTTTTTCCCCAATGAAATTGCAAGGAACTACTGATAGCTGTTTGTTTTTGAAAACAGTTCAAAGCAGGGACCTTCCTGGCATAAGTTTTGGGTATAGGATAGTGAGTGGCTCTTTTGTTAGTGTAATGGAAAGTGTATGTTCCTAACTTGTTGCTTGTTTTTGATCTTTGCAATCACATTATTTTTGGGTGTGAACTAATGCTTATTTCTTTCTCTCTGTGTTTACTT
This sequence comes from Oriolus oriolus, assembly GCA_013400235.1. Classification (NCBI taxonomy): domain Eukaryota; kingdom Metazoa; phylum Chordata; class Aves; order Passeriformes; family Corvidae; genus Oriolus; species Oriolus oriolus. Next base: position 565,682 of record VXBT01000954.1, read on the forward strand.
AAGAAAAAACTACCAGTATTGTTACTGGGACACTCTGCTGATCTGAGGCCAGGAGAATTTGTGGTGGCAATTGGAAGTCCATTTGCCTTACAGAACACTGTGACTACAGGTATTGTCAGCACTGCTCAGCGAGACGGCAAAGAGCTGGGCCTGCGGGACTCAGATATGGATTACATTCAGACAGACGCTATTATTAATGTAAGTATGAGGTGTGTGGTGAGTTTCTCTTCACAGTCCTTCCCCACCTATGCAGAATGGAAGTGCCTGCTCTGAATGATGAATCCACTAAATAAAAGCAGCTTTGTTTAAAGTCAGTGAAACTCTTATGAAAGTGTATGCAGTTTCTGTAAGTTGTGAAGGGTAGGATAAATAAAAGTTCTCCCTTTGAGGTTGTCTGTGAGGATGCTGCATAGGTCAGACCCTTTTAATTCTGTAAATCCCATGCAGTAACACGTGGTTGTATCAACCAGCAGTAAATCAAAACATTTCTCTCTCTACTTGCTGAGTTGATCTGGTCAAGGGAGCTGTAGATTAGAGCCAAAGTTTCTTTCATCTCCATCCATTAGAACCAGCTGGAATAGTCAAATTTAGAGTATGTGCTTCAATGTAATGACAGGACACCCAGGTAAGAACATAAGGAGAGGTCTGGGGGTTTTTATTGCTGTTCTTGTTTCCCCTTTGCACATTACATACTCGAAACAAGAATCAAGATGTAAAATAACAAAGTTTGAGGTACAGTTTGGAGCTAAGCATCCTAGCATTGCATGTTATGTAGAAATAGATCAAAATAATGTTACTTCAGAGCAGCTTGGAGGGATCCAAAGGGCTTAAGTGAAGTCCTTGGGTGTGTGATTAGCTTGTACTGTTTCTAAAAAGAGCACTGCATGCATATCTGAGGTGGAAAATGGCCTGAAATTTTATAGCTTAAATCTGTTATACATTGAAAGGAAAATATTTTCAGGATTTATTTGTTGGACCTCAATGTCAAATTTGACATAACAAGTAATAACACTGAGTGTTTTACACACACAAAGTGCTTCACAAATGGTTATTGTCACAGACATGTTGAGAGAAATTGTGGGGGAAGGAAAAAAAGGTAATTATTTTTTGTGCTAAGATATGACGTAAAAGTGAGCTTTTTCAAAAAGCTTCTGTATGACCCAGTAGCTGAACCACTCCAGACATTTAATTGGAATTACTCTCTTCAGCTGTTCAAGGAGAATAGCAAAACTTAGGCAAGATGGGTTGGTTGGGAGCGCACACTGAATTGGTGGCTGAGACAGAATTAGAACATGGGGTTCTTGACTTCTTGCCTATATGTGTTTTTCAAGCTCAGACTCCTTCCTTGTGTATATACTTAGACATTTGCTGCCCTCAAAAGCTAAGGAGCAGGTTTAGACAAGGATAGCAGAGTGTGTCAGATAATTCTAGACCAAAGGAAGAGTGATAGCAGATGAGATGAGGAAAATGACAGTAAGTTTGAATTGCTTTGCCATCTGAGACCACAAAATATGAAGATGGTCCCTGGCATAAGGATGCTTTGTGCTTAGCTAATGCACTTATTTTCTCCTGAGAATGGGAGGAGTTTGAGAGTTGGTCTGTTCCGAGCATTCCTGTGGCTCAGCCAAGACTTTCCTGCAGGAATGTGTGTGCAGCTGCCTTCTGAGAAATGCTGGGATAGCACTAACATAGGGCAGGAGAAAACAGGGCCATAAGGCTCTAAACTGAGCTATAGTGCATGTACTGAAGGTTCTGTCACGTCCTTCAAGCAGAAGACAAGTGAATGAAAGATGATGTGCTGAGGAAGGCTGAAAAAATATTATCTTGGTTTCTTTGTGCCAGTCAGACATAAAAATCAAGTGTGCAGCCTCTGGTCACTGGAGAGACACAGTATAAGGAACTGATCTATTTGTTTAAATTTGAACTTTGAAGCTGTTTTATAAACTTTAATGTCTGTTTTATTCTCCTAAGAATCTATAAGTTTTGCCCAATCCTATCTAAGTGTAAACAGTTTGTGTCTCACTTTTCTGTCACACATCACTTAGCTTTTGTTTCTTTTGAGTGGTAAGTTGCTGCTCTTGGCTGTTTTGCAAACCTACTCGAAAACTCTGGCCTCACTCAAAAACAAACTTGTCGAGCCAGCATGGAGATGGACAAGCAACTTCCCCAACTCTCATTTCCTGTGGTCCTGTTGCATGTTTCCTTTAAAGGCCATTAGGTATTAGGTAATTTTGGGCTGCTCAGAGCCGCTATATGCCCTCCCTAGAGAGGGATATCTCTGTGGTTACTAAATCAATCCTTATGTAGTAGCTACCTCATAGCAATATGCTGTGATTAAATACATAGAACACTGTATTCTGCTCCAGTGGAGAATGAGAGACTGACAGCGTTACAAAACAACTGATGAATAAAACTGTACAAGCACCTCACTGAAACGTGACTTTAAATAGCAATTCATTATTTCAAAACCTTTTTCTAACAGTATTTAGAAGAATCAAAATACTAATTTTAATTATTTAATAAGTCTTACACTTAAGATCTATCTGTTTGGAGTGGCTCCTAACTTAAGGCCTATTTCTGAAAAGAAAAAAATTTATCGTCATGAGAGCAGTAAAGGGGTAGGGTAAGACCTACTTGTAATCTTCTGTGATCAGTATTGTGTCTGTCAGTGCTGCCTAAGAAATGACCTCTCTTCCATTTACTTACAAACAAAGTACTGTTTGAAATGAGAATTGCATTTCCTACAGTGAAGTATTAATTTATTGTTCCCTTATGTCATTTTTACAGTATGGCAACTCTGGAGGACCTCTAGTTAACCTGGTAAGTCCATGTGACTTTGGGGTTTTTTCTGTTGGTTGGTTGTTTTATTTCAAGAGCTAGTTTGAAGTTAGTGGGAGAATGTTCTTTTGGAAAGATTCATAGATCTTTCCAGCTTCCGTTCATTAAGCTAATGATAGGCAGATAGCCTGAAGCTAATGCAGAATATTCAAATTAGGTCTCAGTTCACACACCATAGGAAAACATTTCCCCATTGAGCAGAGACAATTTTACATAGCAGTGAGGAGTAGGGGATCTGGTAGGAGCAGTTATGCTCATTCACACTGTGAAACCTGGGATGCATCACCAAGATGGGACCTGGTTAATTCACACAACTGTTTCAAAACAGATTGCTTTAAATCAGGACTGGTTTTGCAGGTCAGTGACTTGTGGCTGTAGTGGCAGTAGTGACTCCGCTGCCTGCTTGGTAGAGGGAATCTGTTACTGAGTGGTGGGATGGACCTTGGACGAACACACTGCACTGTAATCTCTCTGGCCATCACAGTTAAATGTGAAATGGATTATGAATCAAAGCCCAGATCCTCCCTTATAAGTAATGTTTATTTCTTGAGTGATTACAACACTCTAAAATTTCTTACACCAGCTTTTAACATGAAATGCTGGGCAGGGAGCTGAATCCTGTACTTAGGAACAAATTTAATTGGGTGTTGTCTCTCAACAGGATGGTGAAGTGATTGGGATTAACACCTTGAAGGTCACAGCTGGAATTTCTTTCGCTATTCCTTCAGACCGTATCACTCTGTTTCTCACAGAGTCACATGACAAACAAAGCAAAGGTAAGATCTGCAAGAAACAGTGACATCTTCCAATTACTATCCTGATCCAGGAGAAGTGCCAGAAGACACGGGTCTGGGATCCTGTTACTGAAAGGAGCAGCATCCTTTTACAGTATAGAGCATCGCAGACTTGGAAATAGAAAACAATCTCACAGAAGTAGGAGAGACTTTATTACTCACACCCCCAAAGAGCAGACAGTATCTGTATAAAGATGGGAAATGGGGCCTCTGAGAATAGTGAGGACACAGATGAATCATCACTGTCTGAAATGATCTTGAGAACAGATGATGACTTGTTCAAGGAGTCTTGTTCTCCTATTTTCACTTCTTGTCCAAGCAAAAAGAAGATTAAGATGTACTGTAGAGAATAAGATAAAAACTTTTTTAATCACCTGTCCACAGGTGAGGTGTAGTGTGTGCACTGTCCATAGAACCTGACCTATACTTTATCATGGTCATGTATGTCAGTGCTATATAATCAGATATTGTGATAGATCCTCAGACCCTGGTGAAAGAAGGGCTGTTACTGATTCATGAAGAAATACATGGGAAGATGGGAGAGAGGCAGAAAGAAAGAAAGGCCTCTGCCCCAGAGAGCATATAAATCTAAGTTTATTGGCAATGACAACTGCAGTACTTTTGACTTTTTTTACGTGCCTGCACCATATCTGTCACCCTGTTCTAGATGTCATACTACAGGCTGCACAGCCAAAGCTGATCTAGTAATGCTGCATCCAGGCCAAACCTTCCTTACTCTTGCTTGCCAATTTATCTGTCCACACCCTACTACTCATCTTTTATCATGTGTGTTGGCTGCTGCTGCTTCTTCTCTTGAATCTTTTTGTTATTGGTCTTGTCTTCTCCTGAGTTCATCTAGTTCCTGATGCTGGGGTTGTTTCCCTGCACCATTGTCCTCTCAGATAGTGTTATTTCAGAAACTTGCCTTAGTCAGTGGTTTTAAAGTGATGCATCTGCTTGTGTATATGAGGGCCTCACAATCCTGATGGGTCCCCTTGTCTGTGTTTGGCTGAATTCCACAAATTATATTTTCACTGTTGATTTGTGGGGAGGGAGGAGGAGTAGATGTGAAAAAGTCGTTAATTATGTGCTGGGAAGTGCATTTTGAAGCAGTTGACAATTTTGTTTCAGTCAACAAGCCAAAAAACTTATTTATTTGCCCTGGTTACTAACTGATGGTTGGTTTCTGAAACAAACAGGTGTCCCATTAGTGATGCTACTCTTCAGAACCAAACTGCTCATCCCAAGACAGGGAGGAGCAATGGCTCACCTTGCAGGCCTGGCCTAGAGGCACAAACTCAAGCCTTGTGCAGAGCCCACCATCTCCTGGTAGCTGGGGCTGGAAAAACAGTGGAGGCTGGAGATATCACCACTGAAATCAGCCACCTTACTCCTTCAGGCACCTTTGCCTGCACAAAATGATGAGCCCAGCTAAGGGGCTCATCAGAAACAGCTTTGCCCACGAAACCCTAAAAAAAAATTGTGAAAGATTCAAGTTTATACAGTGACTGTAACATACAGATATTTATCACGTCACATTATCCGCTAATCAAAAGTATTCACACTCTCTTAGTGTCAGCGTGACTGTCACTGCTTCAAATATCCTGGGCGCACAGGCAATTTTAATATTTATTTTATTTTTCAAGTTATTTTTTTGTTCTTGCTTCTCTGAAGTACCTCTTGTAATTTTGCTATGGCAGAACAGTCAGTTAAATCCCTTGATGCACAGAAAAAGTTTCTAGGAGATATTTTCACTGTGTGTTTGAGACATAGTTTGCATATTTTAGGCCTTTAGGAATAGTTTTACAGTTTATTGTATAGTCATTATTTCTTGGCATAAAGAATTTATATAAGCAGAATTTTAGGGTTGTTTTTATCATGTTTTCTTCCAGTTATGTTTCAGTAGTTTCAGTGAGATCCTCCCTTATGGTACAATTAGGTCATAGAAAGACTTTTAAGGGTATTACCATTTTGCTCTTAATATCATATTACCTGAATATGACAACACTCCCTTAGGATACCACTCTTTCCAGATTTATTCTGGCGTAGTAGATACTCAATTGTTTAATAAGCTTGACCTGGGTCTTTTGAATCTCAGTTGATCAGGTAACTTTTATATAGAAGGCATGTATTTTTTTTTAAATCTCATCCATTGTATATAACTGCAGATAACTGGTCTATTAAAGAACAGGAGTGGAGAGGGGTGAAAAAGGAGAGGATGTCATTTGAATGAAGAGCTTGCACTGATTATTGTGATCTATACAGTCTATATTACCTAATGCATGGGTAATATATTATAGCACCTAATGTATTTTTGACCAAAGATTTACCACAGTCTTCATGGAGATGTTTGTCTGTTGAATGGTCTGAAAGCCTTTGCTAATTTTGGGGTTACCAGTTAAGTTCCTTTTATAGTTAGGAAGTCTTAAACTGCTGCATGAAGTTAAGTGTCTCCATCTGTACCTCAGCTTTAACCAGCTGTGTATTCTGTGTTCACCTCTGGAAGTTAACTACATACTTAAGTGTTTAGACATAGATCCTTTTAAATGGAAGACAGTAAGTTAGCTATTTGACAAAATATTAAAGACAAAATCCATCCTAAAAGGTCAGCTTGGCTTCTCTTGTAGTGTATGCAGAAAAGTGAATAAACCTTGTTTCCGACGGGCGAGGGGAAATGGGGAAGTTCTGCATTGGCCACAACTCATTTACATGAATCCTCATTTTACATCGCCAGGGTCTGTTAGTTGTATTGAATATTCTTAGCTTTGTATTTGAAAGATTATTACTCATAATAACTACCGCTAATCATGAGGGTTGGTTAGGAGGCTTGCTGAGTATAGATTCAGAGCACTGTTTAAATTCAGCTGTGCAGTTTATATGAAAGGGACACTGCACACAGTCCAGCATTATAAGCTTGAGCTGTTTTCTGTTTGTCAGTGGAATATCTTTCTTAAATGCTTTCAGGGCTGCTCATGTAATCTGCAAGATGAGCTAGGTGCAAAAGTAATTAGCAGAGAAGTAGGAGTTCTCCCTGACACTTGAATAAGAAATGCAGGATCCATTTCTTAGCTTGGAGGGCCTGGTGATATCTCAGCCCCACTGAAATCAGCTGCTATGGGTATAATTTTGTACCAGAGTTACTCAAGCCAATAAGAGTTTGAGTACATGACCCCTTAATTTGGATTTATCAGTTCTTTTTGCTACAGTTTATATGTCATAAGCATTTCTGCCTTCAACTGGTGTTTATCTGTCTGCTGTGTATCTCTGTTGTTGCAAGCATCAATAAATAAAGTTTAACAGTAAGGCAAGGGCTTTCCTTACTGTGGAACAGAAGTCTCTGTAAATAGTGAACTGCTTCTGTATAGTTGGGGTCAGCTGCTTGTGACTTTCTATCAAACAAATTTAAGTTTAAACTCAAGGTTGAGGTTGGTTTGCTTGTCTTTGTGCCTCTGGAATCGGTGTTTAGCCTGTTGTTGACAAAAGTGAAATGAGATTTGAGTCTCTCTCTTCTGTGCTGTGCTCCAGCTTTAAGCCACAGTGGTTTCACATTTGCTAAACCTGATTGTTCTAACATATGAACCTTCTTTTAACTACTGCTGGGACTGCACTCTTGTGATGTGCTCCTTAGATTTATGACATCACTTTATTCCAGTTCACCTAATTATTTTTTCTTTTGCCTCATGGTTGCACAGATTGCCAGAATGACAGGTTTTGAGACTTTTTATTCACAGAGCAGTTGTAATATGCCAGTGGTAGTTCCAGGTGCCACATACTGTTCTGCTGATGTGACTTAGCCCCAACATCACAATGCCTGTGCTTTGGGAGTGATAAAACACTACAACTGGTTGTCTGTGCCTGTTCAATCTCTGCTGATACTTCAAATAAGATGGAAAATTATATTCCCTCTAATCACTGTTGATGAAAACTTTGGTGTTTGTTGTAGGTATTTGACTTGGGTTAAATTGAGTGGAATAGACTTTTATGAAACAAAGGACTGAGTTTGGTGGTTTTGTTTTGTTTTTTTTAACTTCTGACATGCAAAATGTCTGGAGAGGGCAAAGAGAGGAGTGTCTACTCTGCTGCTGAAGTAACCCATGGCTCATAATTTTTAGTTTTACTTTATACAATAGCCTGCCACTTTTGTAGTATGGATTGCTAATTGCAGCATGGCAAACTTTCTGCAGAGAGAGAGCAGAAGGCCTTTTTGAATTTCAGTGCATGAACAGGAGTGAAATAATAACCCCAACCTGCCCAAAGTTGATGGTAGAATTAGATTTTTGGTTAGGAATAAGTCTGTAGTTACAAGATTTATTTTTTCCTAAAGCTTTATGTTGACATTTATCATTAGCCACTGGGGAAATAATTCCCTTTATCACCAGTGTCATTTCTCCTGTGGCATTTCTTTCTTCCTGTTTTGTTTCTTCCAAGTCAATTTCTTTTGTCCCTTCTTTCATTTTGATTTTTCATTCATGTGAACATTCCTAACTCACTCTCCAGAGTATCTTTGTGCTTCTGCAAACTTCTGCCTCACTCAGGTGATGACCAACAGCAATTGTTTAATGCAAACAGAAAACTGTCACCAGAGAGTCTTTCACTGATGTGTCTTATGAAGAGAATTTTATTCTTTAACTGTCCACATTGCATGGACAAGGGGATTATGTTCAGGGGGGAGAATTAGCATGTCTGAATATTTTTAAAAAGTGAAAAACTACATTTCTGCCATGCAGACTGGAGGAGATCTATGAGTTAGTTCGTGGTTATGCCCATGCTCTTCAGACTTCAGATTTGAGCAATTGAACTTCTTGCCACTCTTGCTATAGCTGATTTTGATCTTACTAGCTTTACTTTAAAATAGAGGAGAGCCAAACATTTCAGGACAAAGCAGGGATGAGAGTTATGGATGCAAGATTGTTCAGAGCGTAATAAATCCAATGTTTAGTTGTCAACATTTTCAGTGACGCCAATGGGAATATTGGACACGCATAAGATTCAGAACTAAATCCTTTATTTGGGAGTATTTTTCTTGGAAACCGTAATAGCTAGAGAAGACTGTGTACATCTCCTTTTTCCTCATATGAGAACCTGGAGAAACTCAGATCTTGCAAAGTAGTTGTGCTGGAAGAAGTAAGGGGAAATATTGTTTCATGCCGGATGTGAGTACTGCAGCACTCACTTTGGGAAATCATCAAACTGCATTTTTTTCATAGGACAGCTGTGCAATATCATGACTTACTAAAAGCCAACTGCAGAAATGTGGTGTTCTTCCTAAAGGAGTGACTTCTCACTATTTAAAATTCATGAGAGTCCTGGCGAATCATAGAATTATAGAATGGTTTCTATTGGAAAGGACCTTTAAAAGTCATCTAGTCCAGCCCCTCTGCACTGACCAGGGACACCTTTCACTACATGAGGTTGCTCACAGCCCCATCCAGCCTGACCTTGAGTGTTGGGGCATCTACCACTTCTCTGGGCAGCATGTTCCAATGTTTTACCACTCTCATAATAAAAAATTCTTTCCGATACCTACTGCCAATCTACCCTCTTTTAGTTTAAAATCATTACCCTTTGTTCTGTCTTACAAGCGCCCTTTAAATACTGAAAGACTTCATTAAGGTGTCCCTGGAATCTTCTCTTCTCCAGGCTGAACAACCCCAAATCCTTCAGCCCATCTTCATAGCAGAGGTGCTCCAGCCCTCTGAGTCTTTTTGTGATCATTTTGGCAAAGATCTACGTGTTTTGGGTTTGTTCTTAAGCTTGTTTTTTATTCTTTGGGGTAGAAATAACAAGCCACTTGCATGACAATCAGTGCAAGTCTTTTGATTGCCCTTTCTCTTAAAGGTGGAAATTAAAATTTGTTTAGATCCCATTTCTACATTTTAATGAGAACATCATATGATTAAATTGTCTTGAGCAGTCTCAGATTGAATGGTAGTTGGTTATGAAATTTTCCATTTACTGAATTAATGTGATATTAGACCACAGCAATTTCCTGAAGGAAAAACTCTTACAGAGTGTGAATGAGCTTTCTCTCTTACCCTTAGTTGCAGGGAGAGGGATTGTCGTTCTGTACACCAAGGCTAATCAAAATTTTAAAAATAACCTCAGTGTAGATGTGTATGATTTTTTTCAGTTTATTAAAATATGATACACTCTGTTTTAATTTTCAGGTGTTTTGGGTCATCAGAGCAGTTATTTTTGTCAGTGTTTGCCTAAATTTCTTAAACAACCTCTGTGTTCCTTTCAGATGGGAAGAAACGTTTCATTGGCATCAGAATGCTGACAATAACACCAGCGTAAGTATCTTAGAAAGGTAATTGTATCACCATGCACACAAGATATGGTCAGCAGATATGGTTCAGAACTTTGTTCAGCTTTCGTTACAAATCTTCAGAGATCCAGAAGTGGGCATTGGCTTCTAGGAAATCTGTAGGCATTTTAATGATATTGGTGAAATCTCTGTTCTGAGACCTGGAAATTCTCTAAATACTGATAGTGGTGGATGTCCTGCTGATAGCTGAGGGAAATTAGGAAGAGCCTGAACACAGATTTTGGTTCTTGACAGGGACAGCTGGAGTTACACCAGGTTTTAGGTGACGTTTAAACAGAATGCTGCTCTCACATGACTGTGAGTGCCAGTGGCAGATCAGCTGATGGAGGGTTTGGTGCTTTTGTCAGTGCCAGTGGAGGCCATATGGTGTGAGGTTTGGTGCCTGACCATTAACTAGGAAGAGATGCTAAAGTGCCAGACTAAAGCTTTGTGCCTCCATGTTAACAAACCCAGAATATGGACATTCTCCTCTGGCTCTTTACTGCCTTTTTCCTCGTACATTGCATTGTGTCTTGCCATTACCCAGATATATTCTTGGATAATAAATGAGGGCTCTCATGCTGATGTTCTTTCCCAGAAGTAGGCATGTTTCCAATGTGGCAGTAGACTGCAAAATCAAACAAGACAATTTCCAGCTGGGGTTGTAGTAAAACCATCTTTTTTTTATTGAGTTACACTCTTGCAGTCCTCCCTGAAGGGTCAGATCTTCAGCTGGAGTGAATCAGTGTAATGGCATTAACATCACTGATGGAGAGGAGCTCGGGATGTTTCTCTGCATAATTGTGAACACGATGTGAGATTTTACTGCTTTTGTAGCATCTAATGAAGCCATGTAAGATGTCTGCAGCCTGTTTTCAGAAAAAGACCACTTCCCTTGGTGTGTTTACTTTAATTATTCAATTGTTAGCTTCCTCAGTACAAAATCAAATTAAGCCATTTTGGCTTGTTTTGCTACTGTGGGACCCCAGTTTTTTGTGGCAGATAGCCAAGTAATCCATCCTTGGTTTAAAATCTTTTCTTTCTAGAAGTGGATTCTAACCCACACTTTCCACAGACCTGAAATGAGGTCATCACCTCTGAAATGAGCAGATATTTGTAGAGCCTCTCTTTTACAGTGGGTTCCTGCCTTCTTTCTTTAGAAAGTGAAGCACAAACAATACCAGAAACAAACTTGAGGAAACTGAAGTTTCCAGTTCTGATCTATCTGCTGGCTGAAGTCATCAAAAGCTCTATTGTTTTAGATAAAGACAAGTTAAGAATGACTTACAAAATGAAAGAAGCAAAATCTTAGCAAATTTCTGCCCCATCACTAGCATTAATTCTTTGGGCAGAAATGTCTTTTTTCCATATAAAGCACCTGGGACAGAGAGTGCTCCTGGCCTTGTCCTTGTGTACAGGGCCCTCTGAGCTAGTGCTACACAGAGCCAAAGTCAGATTCTTGCAGGAGATGTACAAGACCATTAAGTTTAGCCTGCTTTGCACAGGGAAGTAGTTTTGCCTCTCTTAAAATCTATGTAATGTCTCTAAGTCCAAATTCAAACCCTTTATGTTTTCATCACAGAACAACAGGGAAACAATTAATTGTTAATTCCTTTATTTTTTGTCACAAAAAGTTTAAATAAATAAGAATATTTGAATGCTTCTGCTTTTGTAGTGCAATCGAATTCTGTGTAACTTTGTTCTTTTTTTAGCTTGGTGGAAGAACTGAAGCATAATAATGCTGATTTTCCTGATGTCAGAAGTGGAATTTACGTACACGAAGTTGTTCCAAACTCACCTTCTCATAGGTAGGTAGAGCACATTCTTTTCTTCACCACAAATAAATCTCCAGAGAGGTACTAGTAGGTAATATTTCTTTTTGTATTCAAGTGATTTCTCATACCAGGCTTGATTTGTAAACAATTTTAAATTTTGCCTTTAGGTTTAAAATATTTGTGCTGAGGTTCTGTTCACATCTACAAGAGTGAAGCATTTCAGTATCAGGACTATTTAAATCATGGAATCATTTAGATTGGAAATGACCCTTAAGGTCATCAAGTCCAGTCATTAATCCAGCTCTGCAAAGGCCACCAGTAAACCCTGCCCCTAGGTGCCACTTCTACCCATCTTTTAAATACTTGCAGGGATGGTAACACCACCACTTTGCTGGGCAACCTCTTGCAGTGTTTGAAAACCCTTTCTATGAAGGAATTTTTCCTTTTATCCAATCTAATTCTCCCCTTGTACAACTTAAGGCTATTTCTTCTTGTGCTGTCGCTTGTTACTTGGTAAAAGAGACTGTCACCCACCTCACTACAACCTCCTTTAATGACATTATGAAATACTAACAGTGTGCAAATATAAAGAGTGCCCCAAATACAATGAACAAATTTGAGGGGTTTTGTGAAGTATGTTGAATATTAATAAACAGAAACTTGGATTAAGGTTAAACAAGAAACAGGATAGGGTTCACATAAGGCGCTGTCAGAGCTGTTATTTGAGACAGTGCTTAATCTAACAAGAAGAGGCTATTTTATGGAACAGTTGCAAAATAAATGAAGTATTTCTGAGAATGATTTTTGGAAAAACAAAATTAATAAAAGTAGCTATTCTGGGTTACATTTGAGCAGCAAGATAGAAATAATTTCCGAGCACTTTACCTGGTATGTTTTACTTGTCTTGAAATTTTGTGAAGGGTTTCGTTTTCAATGCCTGAAATACATATTGGCGACATAAAAGCAGGATCTTTCAAATGGATGGAGTGAAGTGAGTCAATAATGAATAAAAGTCTTTTCTGTTTCCCATTTGCTGTAGTTTTGTAGAAGACAAACAGCAATCTAGACTCATTGTTTTTGGTGTTTATAAAGAAAATCCTTAATGAAAAAGCCGAAGCCTTATTTTGCATTTAGCAAGTGCTACCTTTTATTCTTTCACAGTCAGAAGTGGAGACTAAAGCTATTAAAAATTTATCACATCTGCAAAAGAGGTGGTGAATAGCCTTTGTACTTTTCCTCTGCATAGAATGCATCCTTACTGCCATTTTCTTGTCTTTGCAGAGGAGGGATCCAAGATGGAGATATTATTGTGAAAGTCAATGGGCGTCCTTTGATGACTTCCAGTGACCTGCAAGAGGCTGTGATGAATGAATCACCTCTACTACTTGAAGTTCGAAGAGGAAATGATGACTTGCTATTTAACATTGAGCCTGAAGTTGTCATGTAAATAGAATTGAGGGAGCTCTCACCATAATTAAACTCACTTATTCTGGAACACTAGATACCTCCTTTACAGCTACAGTAATTATACTTCCTGTTGACTAATGACAAGGTGGATTAACTTAATTGCCTGAGCCATTTCTGTACATAGTAGCTAGAATGACTTCAAAGATGCCATTTATAAATGATTTAAATTTCAAAGAAGCAAAAGAACAGTATTCTGGGGAGGAAGAGAAAAACAAATTTTGGGTAGCTGGTAGAAATGGGTCCCATTTCCTGTACCTGCACATTCAGAGCAGACTCAGTTCTGCATTTTGAAAGATCAAAGTGCTACTGGGAGTGAACACCCCAAATACAATGAACAAATTTGGAGGAAGTATATGAAAGAGGGAATTATTCTTAAACTACAGTCATGGCTGCAGCAGACCCAAGCTATTGCAATGCAAAATTGAGCTTTTTTTTTTTCTTTAATGTAACTTTTTCAATGTGAACCTATTCTTGGCAAAGCTTGTATTTTTCCTTAGTGCTTCTGTGCTCCATGTTCATGCAGGTAGATGAAATCTGTAAATATTGAAAGGAACAAAAATGGTATCAGGCTATAGAGTGTTACACCTAGGTCATGCGATTTTTGGAATATAGTAAATGATTCTTATAGAATTAATGCCTTATATATGAATCAAAACAATGTGCTGAACAAAGTTAAGTTTGAGAAAGTGCACAGTTTTTTAAGAATTTGATACAAACTTGTTTTGCATTTTTACTGGTGAGCTTTGCTGTAAAATTGTTACACTATTTTGCTTTGACTGGGTATGTTTCTACTGTAAGGAGATTAAAGTTTACACAAATAATGTATTAATGTAAACCTCTTTTTAAACAAGTATGTCTTCCCTGCTTCTTCTATCTGACTGGCATAGACTCTCCCAAGAGAAAATTTTCTTACAGAAAATTGGGCCCTGATGTTATGAAAACCCTTTGCATCCCTATGATATAATTATTCCACCCTTATTTAGACTGTGTTTAGAAATGCTTTCCACACAAGTCATTTATTTACACTGGTTTTTTCCATATTTATGAATTTTGCTTTGATGTCACTTAGTATTGAGTTGGGATCCTGTTATCCTCAGTTCTCCCTGTATGTGATGAGAAGCAGAAAGGAAGCACCAATAACCCTGTTTTACAGATAGAGCATGTGAGACTTCTGTGTAACAAACCCAGGAGAGGAATTGCTAAGAGCTAAGTCCAGATCTCCTACGTACCCTAAACCAAACAAGTATCTTCTCCCTTAGTGAATATTGCTTCCGTTTCCAAAGAGGCAGAGGAGCATTTCTATCTGGAGCATTTTCCAGCAAGCTGTCCTTTCTTGGCCTGTTTCTCATGTCTTTGTTACACTGATGCAAAAAGGAATTAATGTTTGGAGCAGTTCCCTGGAGGTTGCCATCATGCCTAGACTTTCTGGTTACACCAACTCACTTATGTGTGACAAACGTTGCGTCTTTGGGTTTGTGCGATGCCAGACGTGCAAAAGAGCAATCTGCTCTCTCCTTGCTGGCTGACTGGGACTGCAGCTGTACAATTCAAAGGTGGATGGGGTATCTTCCTCTTAAGAATGAATAGTGTTTCTTTCCATCACAGAAATGTGATGTGCCTATAATGATGGCTTTTCCCTGCTGCTGTCACTAAACAAAGAGCTATTTTCACCCCACCAACAAAAGATGCTTAATTGTACCTGTTGAACATCCCAACTCCTTTATGTTAAGCCTAAGCACCCAGGCTTGCAAAAAGTAGGCTTGTGTTCTGAACTTAGGGTAGCTGTGGCACGCAGAAGTATGCTCTCATGGCTAACATCAAGCCTGTCCCTCCACGTGTCCCATGTTGGTACCCACATTTTACACTGTTTGTAACCACAGATTAACACTTAGGAAATTGAAGTATTTCTGAGTTTGTTGCTAATTTTTCAGATTTTAGCCAAGAAATTGTTTGGTAAAAAGATTCAGAGAGGGATTAGCTTCTCTTACTGTAAGAGAAGCTTTTGTCTTCCAGTTAAAAAATTGCTGATTTTGAAGTAAATTGCATAAAAACTCCTAGTACAGCAATATTGGATAGAGACTGGAAGTGACACAGTAGTATTAAAAATTTAAAACACTGTTGTTGGTGCTTGCCAGATGTCTTGGCCTTTTAATCAAGGCTATTTCCTTATTCATCAAAATATGTTGTGTTCTACCAGCAGTTCCTAGTTTTTATAAATTGTTTCCCAAAACCTTGATGAACTCACACGTCACCTCCAATGGTCTGCAAGTGCTGCTGCATTGTGGTAGATCTCCCTCTGAGGTAACGAAGGTCAGCTGAGGTTCCTTTAGAAAGAAAGCATTGTCATTCCCTTTGGCTGCAGGAGCATCTGTGTCATTTCAGCAGTGGTGTGACCCTTGTCTGCTGAGGTATGAGTAGACTTTATTAATTTCCACTTGTGCCCCGACATTGGCCAGAGCTGCAAAGGGTAATTACTCAAAGATAGAGTCAGTGTATCCTGATGCCGGCAGTTAGCATTAAGTTTATGACCCAAACTTGATACCTCTGTTTCTTGGATATGAGAAAGTAAAATGGCAGTCAGTGTCTCTTTAAAACAAAATATTCTGGCAGCCTCTCTGTTATAAGCAGTTACTGGCTGTGTCTCTTAGGAAAAAAAAAAAAAGTGGGATCTCTATTTCTCAAAAGAACTGGACTGGCAGCTACAGCTTTTTCAAGTCCAAGTGGTCATTGACCTCATTATTTCTGCGAGGCCTAATCAGCAAAATAAGGAAAGAGAGAGACCACCAGTCAAAACAAGAAAGACATGAGTATTTCAGGATGCTTCTATGCTGCAGCCCAGCAAGGTCGTCAGTGGTTGCTGCTCTGCCCTACCCAAACTAAGCCCTGTGGGGGAGCTCCCTCTCGCCTGTCCTGCTCACCTGTGCCTGCTGTGAAGCGAGCAAGGTGACGACAACTTTCCAGGCTCAATGTTCCATGCAAAACAGGAATGAGAACACACCATGCACAATAAAATACCACTCATAAACAGAGATGGTGGCTGTTAGGCAGACAAGGTATGGGTGGAGTAGGAAACAAGAAAACAGCACAAAATAGAAAGAAAATAACCATATACTTAGGAAAGAAAGAGAAGAAGGTATGTCTGTTACTTTCTTTAATATAACTAGATGGGCATGGCTCTGGGCCAGACTGCTGTACAGCTGCCAGGTACTTGAAGAATCTTTCCTGCAGGGGTGGCATCTTATAACTCTGTACCCTCAGAGCAGTATAGGATGGGTAACATCCCAAAACACCAGTGACTCTCCCCAAGAGGAACCAGTAACGGAGAGACAGCCTTTAGGCATGGCACACACTTTTTCATCACTCCTGAGCCCCACAGAGCTGCTCCTACGGCTGATTATTTGTAGCTCTCTGCTCCCCCACTATATGAGTGCTCTAAACACATTTGTACCTCTGGTATCAGCTAAAAAAACATAACTGGGAAGAGAGAGATAGGCACTTTCTACTTGAAAACAAGGAAAAACAAGGGAATGCCTTCCCTTACAGGGAATCCAGTACCTGTGAAGGAACTGGACATGACACAAGAGGTGCACGAGCCTCGGGGTGTGCCGAGCTTTTACACTTGCTTATGTGTAACAGCAAGCTCGTGATTTGCAAGCTGTAGCTGCTGTGTTGTCCACAGCACTCTCATAGTCCAGCAGTTGTATCTGCTGCAGCTCCAGGAATTTTGGCCTGTGGAGATTGAAAAGGCTTGAAAGGCAGCAGTAATATGAATTACTCAGGAGCCTCAGTGTTCACACAGAAAATCACTGCAAGGCAGCTGTTGTGCACCACCTGCTCTCTGCTTGCTGCTGTGTACGTTCTGCACAACCACACACCAGTCAACAGTCCCCTCTTTCTGTTCATGTCCTGGGACTGCCTCTGCATCAGTTATTCCGTGCAAAGCTCTTACCCACAGCATCTGCCACAGGGGCTTTTCACACCTCTGCATTTTGCCCTCTGCATCAGCTGCTCTGTTTGCCCTTCTCCAATGGCTTTGACCAGCTAGTCCATACTGCCATATATCCCAGACAGCAGTCTCACACTCTTTTGTTTTGACTGCTTGTTTCTTACTTGAGGCTTTGTTGTTTTAGCTGAAATCAGGAAGAAGGAGGAATTTTTATTTCTTTCTTCCCAAGCTCTGAAGTCTAGAGTGCTGTGCTGAGGGTTTCAAGTCCATAGCAAAATACTAAGGCACAGAGTTGATGAGAAGTTCATTCAACCACAAGACACTGCAGGATATAGAAGGTGATGCTGCCTCTGTTTAGGCACCAACCAGCCAGGAACTGGTATTTGTGGACATACAAGGCTGAGGGCTTACCCCAGGGGGTGTGTATGGACGGTATGGGTGTGCTCCCTGTGCCCACATACAGGGCTAAAGTCTGAGGACTGCTTTAAAGTAGGAAGAAGACACAAAAATGGGAGGAAAAGGGTGTTTAGCATGTTTATTTTATTTTAGTCCCCTTATTTATTTGGCTATCTGTAATCTTCATTTAAGTGGATGCGCTCAAGGAAAGCCTTCAGGTCCGTGTTTATTTTGATCCTTATTCCAACAGTAGCAGATTATTTTTGCAACTTTGGTGTTCTGCAAGTAGTAGTTTTGGTTTTTTATCCAGTCTTTCCCAGTGCTAGTGTCAATAGAACAGCTTGGTGGAACTTTGCTGTAGAAGAACTTTGCAGGTGATGCCATGGGCGGTAAAATGAGGAGAAAAGAAGAACCCACCATCAGTTAAGGCAGAGTTGCTTAGGAGACCTTGTTGGTTGGTCCAATTCTCTATCTTCTGTCAAACATTAGAGAAAATGTTCTATTGCATTTTTATACTCAAAAATGCAGATTATATTTACTAGCAGTGAACTAATGCTCAGGGAGAACAGATACAGGGAGAATGGATACAGGAGAGGAACTTCAGTCTACAACAGCCACAAACGAAAACAAACAAAAAATATATTTGGGTTTTTTCTCTTTTGATTTTTATCCTCTGGGGAGAAAGGTCAGACAGTGCCCTCCCATCCCCCCTTCCTCTTCCCCTCCCTTTCTCTCAAAAAGCTCCCCCAGAGACTGTGAGAATATGTCAATATTAAACAGCATTTTCCCTATAAAGATCTCTGGAGAATAACAGAAGCAACTTCTTGCTCTTTCTTTCTTCAACAAACACCGTCCAGGCCTTCACTAACAGCCAACTGAGGCATAGTCAGGAAAAAACAAGTACTTAAAGGAAGCAGTCGCCAAGGAAAATAATTGGGCAGCGTGAGGGTTTTGGTGACGCAGCTGCACAGCTGCTAAGTTCAACGACTCTCAAATGCCTCCATCTGAAGTTGCGCTCCACTCTTGAAATGATTTTTACCTCCATTACTATAAATAGCAGGGCGTGATGATTTGCTGCTTGCAGTCCCAGAGGCAGCTCGGGAAAAAACAAAAACCACAACCAAACCCTAACAACTGAACCAATGCACAACAAGGAAACAAAAAGCCTTCAAGTGTCTTCTCAGTAGGATCCTAAATGTCAAAGAGAGATCATGAAGTTAGAGTATAGTGCTAATGCTTTTGATGATGATTTTCTGACATCTTTGTTGATCAAGAAGATGTGCAGCAGTACAAGAGTAGTGCCAACTGCTCTGTCCTCCTTCTGTAAGAAGAAGTCCCCCTCAGCACTGGTGTCACATAGACTGCTGGTCATTGCATCTGAGCTACCTGTCTAGATGCCCCTTAGCATCAAGAGAAAGAAACAGTAGCTTTCCTCTTCTCAGAAAGGAGAGGTTCAAAACAAGTCCAAAACTTTGTATCCTAAAAATATTTGCTATAAAGCCTCCTTCTTCTGAAGGGGCCTCAGATGACCCGAAATGATGTACATGACTGCACTGTACAAATCCCAAGAGCACGGTGTAGGTTCTTCAGTTGAAGGTGCCAAAATGTTGGCTCCTGACTTGTTCAGGTATTGAGCTCACTCCCCCATGACATGTCCACCAAAGCCATGTACATAAAGTTATCTGATCAGTGTTTGAAATGCATTAATTACTCTTGCCCTCCTGGCTGTTTTATTGCCAAAGCTGCTTCTTTCCTGTCTATAAATCCAGGTGCAAGGAACATAGGAAAATACACCTCAACCAGCAGAAATGCTCCCAGAACCCTTTTTTATGTAGATAAAAATAACTTAGCTTGGAAGTCCATCATGTTGGTAGTCCTTGTGGTTGGACACCAGTGCTCTGTTTGCCTCTGCACGCTATGCCTGTCACCTACTGCCAGCTGTACAGCCCGCTGGAAAAGGAGCTATTGCTCTCAGTAAGGGCATAAAGCTGCCAGCTGTGCCTCTGCAGAAGGACTTCAACATCTGAAACGTGTTACTCCTCTGGGGTTAAATATTGCCATTCTGGCCCATAAATCTTACAGTGAAACTCCCCTTTTAAGGAAAAGCAGAGAAATTTTTTGCAGCAGGATAAGGAGTTCTGACGTTTTGAAAAACCCTTTGCAGTTTCTCAGGGGTTTGGGATGTCAGATGTTATATGAAGAGGAAACTCAGTGGGCAAAATCTGAGAAAGTGAGATGTGCAGTGATGAATAAATACCATTGTTTTGCATGCTTTTCCCCCAAAAATGTCTGTACATACGGGCTCTGTTTTTCTTGGATTTATTACTGAAATAAGTTTTCTGAGTGCTTCTGAGATTTTTAAAGGAAAAGTTATGACCTCTTGCTGATCAGTATCTTTAATCTTATTGGTATGAGGCTAAACAACCAAAAACAGAAATTGGACATGGCATGAGGGAGCTGCAATGGTTTTTTGGGGGAGTTGGTTGTTTTCTTTTGAGTTGAGGGGTTTTTGTGTGTTTTGTTTTGTTTGTTTGTTTGTTTTGCTTCACATCTGTAGCATCAGCTGCAGAAAAGGACACGAGTAAATTCTGGCAAACTGAAAAAAAGCAGCCTCTGAAGACAGTCTGGCAAACTTCTCTATATCACCACTACCTTTTAGAATAAAGCAAACTTTTGTACAGCTTATTTATGCCATTTAAACAATTTAATATTTGTGTTGAAAATAAAAATAGTAACCTTTATACATTTTGCACTGGTTGGCATTACAAATTATCCTTTGATTGGAACAATATTTGAAAAGCTTACTTTTGAAACTGTTTTACTCCAAAATGTGGCAGGTAATTAAATAAAATCAGTATTTTCTTAAGAGAAAGGTGAACTTTGTCTGAGACAACTTTTTAAGTGGGCAGTTTTTTCCTAACACAACATTTATTTTGCACATTACTGAGTAAATTTTACCTGACAGAGTGAATTGCTAATGCTGACAACTAGCGGCATGGAGTCAGGTTCTGGAACGAAAGACTAGGGCACAGAGACTCTGTAAAAGACACCTGAAAGTCAGCTTGTCAGCTAGCAAAGGCCTCCCATGGAATTTGGGTCTATTTCTGTAATTCTGCTGACTGCTGCAGGCCAGGCATACATTTGCCTCTTTATGTAACTGAGAAGTCTGTGAGAGTTTGCAGCAATTACTATTAATTACAACAGCTGGGCAGAAGTTTTATCCCCCCCCCAACCTCCGTCTGTTTGAGAACATAATTCTGCAGGTGATAATTCAGCATAAAATACAGTTGTCTTTTCTCCTGAAAACTGGTTCCTGTTTACATTTTACTTCTAACGTGCAAAAAAGTTGCTACAGTTATCATCTTGTTTAGGTCCATGAGGTTTGGGAGGTAAATGCAAAGAGATGCTTAAACAAGGTGGTCAGTGAACGGCAAGTTAAGCAGTTAAAAAAATCTCAGATTTTGAGCAACTCTTGGCACATTTTCATTTTGCATGTGCAGCGTGGGCTTGCAGTCACAGATGTACCCTCTGTGAAATCAAGCCTCTGTGGTCCTTTTTATTTATAGAGAAAAAAAAAAGGCGGATGTCAAAGAGTGAAAAATGAGCTCCCTATCATCCTGCTTTCATTATTAGCATGGAGGAAAATGGAGAAGAGAAAAGCAATCGTGGCCTGAAGCTCTGCTTGCTCTTCCTGTGGTTCAGAGTGGTCGGATGATGTGAGGTTTATTTAACTGTCTGTGTCTCTACACAGACCCATTCCCATGGCATTTGAGGTCCAGATTCTCTAAAAGATGTAGGTGGTATTCCATGAATACCTTATAGATTACATAATTCGCTGTGTGTGGTACTATATTTCCTAGAGATTGGCCATAAGGCAAAATTTATATGTGTGTGGCAGCATCTAACACCACAGCACTGGTTTGTGTCCTGATTTAGGGGAGAAAACATCAGAATGTAAACATCTTTCTTGGAGCAAAGACTTCCCTCAAATTCATCTCAATGTTTCTAATTACAGAGGAACATTTTGAGATTCATTTATCTCCCTACAAACACATCAGCAGCTCAGACAGAAAGAAAATAAAATAATTTACATCACAGGGCACACAGAGTACCCAGAAGAAGGTAAAAGAAGGTAAAAAGAAGGAAATTTTTCAAATTTTTAACAGCAGCTATATATTAATAATTTTAAAAACGTGAGTTTGCTCCATATTAAGCATCTTAAACTAAAATCACACCATTTTGAGAAACTACTTCATGTCCAGCTTTTCAATTTATACAAAGAAGGAAACGTCTGCATGAAACTAAGGTTAACTGCTTAGCAATGTGTAGCAGAAGTCTTTCTGCTGTTAGAATAAAAAAAATACCCAGCTCATTCTCACTGATAACTCCCCATCTCTGATTGTGCCAACTTTAACAAATAGAAAGTAATTTTGATTGTAATGCACTACACAGGATAAGTTTGGTTTAGATTGAAATGTTGCCCTAAAAGCAGAAAAGAAAAACCCAGTCACTGTAGGTCATTTAACTTTCTTTGGTGTGTATGCAGAGATTAGGAGAATTAGAAAAGGGGGTGTTAGCAGCATAGAGGGTGTTCTGGGTTAAACCCAAGACCTAATCCCATGGCTGTAGCAATAGTATTTCAAAAAATCATTTTTCAGCTGCTATGGTAAATGTTTCTAAAAACAGAGGAGAAGTTCATGGTCTGTTACAACAATGAATCAAAATAACTCTGCTCATTTTCCATGCTTAGTCTCAAGAGCCTTGGTAAACTCCATGTTGGCTCATTCAAAACAGGAGAATGACTGACAATGTAAGGTAACTAAAATCCTGAAAGAGAAAACAGGTAGATTGATTATCCATGAAATCAGTACTCATCTGCTCATCAGTTCCAGGCACAGGAACTGTGTCTGGTTAACAAATAACCTGTCTTTGGGTCCAGCACAAGTACACTGTAGAAACCTAGTGCCTGATCCTAAAATCTGGGAAAGAAAACATGTGCTTGAAGTTGAACACATGATTAATGTATGGGTGAACACTGAAATCTGGCCCATGCTGGAATTCTAGTGTTTCAAATATTAAAAAGTCCCTCCAAATCCGTGCAAGTGAGTAATCACAATTTGCCAGTCCAACATGTGTTTCATCTGCCATTGGTAGCAAGTCCATAGAAGCCCTGATCTTACAAGAGATGAAGACACAGTACACATTTCTAATGAGCCCCAGGCTATGTACACCATAAAATACACATGGTGCATTCATGTTGTGTGTGTGTATGCAGTCTATACAAATATTAGATATAAAAATTAGAAATTAATATAAAAGCGAATATAAAAATTGTAGAAATATTCACCAGGGAAATCACAGATCAATTTCGTGGCTAGCAGACATTAAAAAAAATCTGACCAGGAATGAGAATCTCACAGGAATGAGAATCACGTGGCAGGAAGAGAGTGAGGGAGGATGTGGCTGTGCTAAATTAGCCCTGACTTTACACAGATAACAAGTTTTCTGCAACTTACTCGAAAATTAGGGGGGTTGCAGTTTAAATCTATTCTAGACTATGGCTGATGATGGACTGGTTGTTTAACTCCTCTTCTGCTTCAGCTCCTGCATCTATTATATGCAACTGGTAGCAAGGCTAACATGAGGCTTTCTGAAAGCTCAGGAAAATAAGATTATGCTATTGAATTACAAATACTTCCTCTATGTGGTTTAAAACAACGCGACTCAATGAGCCTGTGTGGTCTGCAAGAAGACAGATGTCTAAATGGACACTGGCTCCTCTCTGATATTCAGTCTCTTCACTGAAACCTTAGCTCATGGCTGTGAATATGTGCTTTTATAGATGTCTGAATTCAGTGACTCAGCAGGGTAAAGACAACGTGCCCAGTTAGTCAGAGGGCTGTCTCTAAGCATCTGAAAGTTTAATTTGGGCTGATTTTCCAGCTGACAGTTTATATTTTAATTATTTTTTAATCCTGATAAGTCACCTTCTATTCTCCAACATGTTTTGTTTTTCTGGGTTAAAATCAAACTCTGTTTCCCCATTATCAGAAATAATCAGTGCTAGTGGTTTAGTTTTGGGGTTTTTAAAAATATTATATATATTTTCTTTGTGTTTCAAGTCTCAACTAGAACACTCTCTTAGTCTATTAAGGTTCTTATAATTTAAAGAGACAGTAGTAAACATAAAGTATCCCTTAGATAATTTCTTCATCCTTCATAAATTAGAGCCATACTTCATATCATAGAAAAAACTCAAAGCTAATATGTCAAACAAGATAAATCCCACCTTGCTAGAAGATCTTCCACTTGCTTTTACCTTCTGAGAGGAAATGACTGGTGCTTGAGTCAAAACTCAGAGAACTTAAAGCACAAGGATGCTCTTCAATTTTCATAGGGATTGGAGGAAAAAAATCCCAAATGCAAAAATTGTGCCTGTGTTGACAGACCTTACCTGCACCACCACAGCAAACATTTGTCTGAAAGAGTCAGGTTTTTTTGAAGACTACCTCCATTATCAACCAGCTACAAAGTAACTCAATATTACAACAGCCAGGAACAGGAAGAACCCCCATAAACATCTTTGTGCATTAACAATGTGTTTGGTTCAGGAAGGTCTGAAGTATCTGGGAGCTGTTGGGGTGTTTGAATGTGAAAACCAGCTGAGGGTTTAAGGTGTGCTGGAAGTGGCCAACTACCTGTTACCTGTCAGCCTCCTTGTAAAGATGTTAGAAAGCAGAACATGCACAGAATGGCTGATAGCCTCTATTTTTCTGCATGGTATAACATAGCAGCAGTGATTTTAGTGTAAGGCAAGTAATTTTTGCACTTTAAACAGTATAAACTCATCAGGCAGCTATTTTGATACTGGCAAGGCTTCTAAGCAAGCCAGTTTTGAGGGGGAAAATAGAAGACAAGATTTATTCCATTTTCTTTGATACCCCAACATGCAAGAAAACATCCAGCCTTTCTGCTACTAAAGACTTCAGAAGACCCTTTAGGGATCATACTAGTGCTGTGTGTTCTGTGCTTCACCACTAAGGTCAGGTTGGCAAATTAAATAACCTCCAGCTTTGTTATCCCTGTCTTTCCACTCCAACTCTTTGCTTTTGGCCAAATTGACTTTTCCAAATAAAGGCAGCAGACAAGCTTGGGGAAACATCAGGCAAAGAAAAGTAAGATTTATGAGGAGAAAAATCTAAGAAATTCTAAATTTTTAGCAAGAATAGCTACATTGTTATTACCTATATTCAATATTGTAAATCACAGGAGGGAGATGTAGTGAGGTAAGATTTATTCATTAGATTACCATGAAATGTACCAAGAAAACTTCTTTATAGCATGGAAAACAGTATTTTACTAAAAATAACCTTTTTTTGTGAAAAAAACCCCTATTATCTGATAAATACTGATGGACTTTATTTTCAGTCATGACACTGAGAAGCAATATGAAAAAGACAAGGAGTAAATCCAGACACCAGTCAATCCCTTCTATATTTGTTGCAAGCACAAACAAGGTACTAGTCTTTGGGGTAAGTTACAAGCTGTTGAGATCTGGTCTAAGAGCAACAAAGTCCTTTTGCATCTGTCATGAAATACCTATAATTTTATGTGAAGGAGTGATCTGGATTTGAGCCAAGTGGCCAGCTGGAAAATATACTGCCAGTTTTAGGATCTGTATAAATTACTGTGTTGACTCCTTCTGAAGAAACAAAGCTAGAAGTGTTCAGATCCCTTTGAAACACTGCAAGATTCAAATTACAGGTACATCAAACCAAATGGAGGAAAATCTAGTTCTGGCCTTGCCTGGCCTGGCTTGGCCTATTTTATGTCTTTTTCAATTCTGTCCTCACCTGACTTGACCTTTTTGCAGTAATAAAGAAAAATGTGACTATGCAGTCACTGGGTGTTATTCTCCAATGTTCTTCTCAAGGAATGCACGCAGTTGGTAAAAATAATAGGATTGTGTAATGGTCTGTACTTTTTAGCTAAATAAAACAGAGTAAGTTTAACATCTAAGAAAATGTTGTCCTCAAATCAGAGTTTTGCCCTGATCAGAATGAATTTCAGAACAGCTTAGGTGTTTCTTGAATTTCAATCATAGAATCAAGGAATCACTAAGGTTGTAAAAGTCCTCCAAGATCATTGAGTCCAGCCACTAACCCAGCTCTGCCAAGGCTGTGAGTGTCTGTCATGGTTTGACACTGGCCCAACGCCAGGCACCCATGAGAGTCGCTCACTCACCCTCCCCTACCCCAGCTGGGCAAAGGGAGGGAACAGAGGAAAAAGGGTTAAGGCTTCATGAGTGAGATAAGGAGAGCGGGAGAAATATTTCAAGGGCAAAACAGGCTCAGCCTTAATTACTAAGTGAAATTTATTACTAACAGAATCAGAGAAGGATAATGAAAAGTAAAATAAGCCCTTAAAACACCTTCTGCCCCCCAGCCCCTCCCTCCTTCCCACCAACAACGCAGTGAGGCAGGGGAGTTTGGTCAGTCCATCACCAAGATTTTCTTCCGCCGCTCCAGGAGAAGAGTCCTTCACTCTGAGGCCGTGGGGTCCCTCCCACGGGAGACAGTTCTCCGTGAACTTCCCGCCGTGGGTCCACTCTCACGAGCAGCAGCCGAACCGCACCTGCTGCAGCGTGAGTCCCTCCCAGGGCACACAGTCCTCCCAAAACTGCTGTGCCGTGGGTCTCTTCCCACGGGGTGCAGTCCTCCAAGGACAGGCTGCTCCAGCCTGGAAGCAAGGGCCCTCTCTCTCCACCGGGTCTCCCACTGGATCACAGCCTCCTCCAGGCATCCANTGACCTTGGTGTCGCCATGTTGTTCCCTCACATATTCTCACCTCCTCCCCTTCTCTGATTAGAAGCAAAATCTCGTGACTTTTGTTTTGGTTTTCTTCTTAAATATATCATCACAGAGGCGTTACCAGCCTCTCTCATTGGCCCAGCTCTGGCCAGCAGCATGTCCATGTCCAGAGCCATCAGCCATTGGCTCTGCTGGACATGGTGGGAAGCTTCCAGCAGCTTCCACACAGGAGCCATCTCTGCGGCCCCCCTGCTACCCAAAACCAGGCCGTGCCAAACCAATACAGTGTCACATCTGCATTTTTTTTAAATACCTCCAGAGATGGTGACTCCACCACTTCCCTGGGCAGCCAGTTCCAGTGCTTGATAACCCTTTCCGTGATGAAATTTTTCCTAATATACAATCTAAACACCCCCTGGCATGACTTAAAGGTATTTCCTCTCATCCTGTAACTGGTTATGTAGCGATAGCGTCCGTCCCGAGCCTGCTTTTCTCCAGGCTGCATATCCCCAGCTCCCTCAGCTGCTCCTCATCAGACTCATGCTCCAGACCCTTCCCCAGCTCTGTTGCCCTTCTCTGGACTTGCTCTAGCCCCTCAGTGTCTTTCTTGTTGTGAGAGGCCCAAAACTGAACATAGAACTTGAGGTGTGACCTCACCAGTGCTGAGTACAGGGGGGTTGGCATTTACTAAATGGTGAAGGCTTTTAGACTAAATAGAGGGCCAATGCTGCTGTTGAAGTGAGAAATATAAAATCACAAGTAACTGTAATTACTTGAAAGAGAAAACAGAGCACACAGTCCCACAGAAACAGCCTAGATGTCTGTCATATTACTTTTTTCTTAGGTTAATGGAGGGGCATCTAAAGAATCAAAATAATAAACTTCAATTCAAAATACCAGATCCAATGTACAATTAGAATAAGGTGCAATAGAAAAATCTTGTCCCAGTCTCTACTATTGTGAGAGTTTTTCAGTCTACCTCTGATGTATAAATACAGAACTAACAAAATGATATTTTCAATACTGATACAGCAGTAAGATAAAATTTAATCACACCAAAGCGAGTTTCATAACATTTATTTTGGCTCTGGATATACTGATAGAAACATTCAACTTCAGTGTTGCCCCTTGCCTCTTATAGCCTGGAGACACATTTTTGATACGCAATGAAATTATTCTTATGACATCTCTTACAACACTATCTTATTGTTCAAACAGGAATTGAATATGAAACAGATATCTCTTTTTAACTCTACAAATGGTGGCAACTGATTTGTTACAGCAGATATTTTGTTCCTCTGGGAGAATCTCGCAATTAGTGGTGGCCTTTTATAAGAATGCTTTTTAAAATCTTTGGCTGAAAACTGAAAAAGTAACCCATAACATCATAGCCTTGAATCTTGAGCCTGTACTTACTTCTGCAATTAGATCACATCTTTTTCCAGTTACTTTTCTCAATCCATTTATGGTGATACAGAAGGTAGTATGACCAATAATGGAAGTTTAAGAAGAGTCCAATAGAATAGCTTTAATCCATCTCCAATAGCATGTAATAAAATTCTATCCTTTAGTAAAGAGTTATCAGATCTCAGAAAATAACCTTTACAACCCTACTTTCCAGTTCCGAATAAAGTAGACATAGCTCTGATAAGACTATTATTTGGATTTTCCTTTCTGGGGCATAAACAAATTCAAATTCCCTTTAGAAAACGAAACATTTACTGCTGCATGTACCACAGTGAATTGGGTCTCCTTTCCTACTGTGGACTGGAACTGCTTCAGAGCGACAACTGACTCCTCTTTGTGTGCACAGCCTGTAGCCCAGCCTCTACTGAACTCTAAATAAGTGCATTTACTCACACATTCACTCTGACTTAGCCTGGGTTTGTGGTTTCATAGATTTACCAAAAGCTTTGAGAACTTAGTCCGAGAATTTTTGCCTGCCTGGCATATGGCTTAACGCACAAGCAAGAGTGTGGGAATACACATTTTTTTTACTACTTCTCCCTCATCAATAGTAAAAGACCTCATCTGTGAAATTTTCTAACAGGCCGGAGTGCGACAGTGGAGCCACAGAAGAAGTCAGTGAACGTGGGTAGTCATGGACTGAGCAGTTCTGGGGTCAGTCCTATGGCTTGCATGGAAACACTCATCACCTGAGCTTCCTTGATCTGTTGAAGGCCTTGTCCCAGTGTGGGCTCTGAGCAGTATCTGTCAGATTATCCCATCCAGCAGATGTGCTGCACTCAGCCATGTGCTTACTCATTAAGAGGAAGAAGGGACAGCAATTGCTTCACTTTTGTACTTACTGGAACTTGAACACTATGGAAAGGTTCAGATTTTGTTGGTTGGTTGGTTGGTTGGTTGTTTTTTTCCATATCTTCTATTTCTTCCTTTCCACACAAGAGAAGAATTTAGTTCCATTCAGACTAGTTGACCTTTAAGCTCTGAACAGATCCCTCTCCTGCGTGACAAGAAATACATTACCTAATTGCACTGGAAATAAGAACTGGGAAAACTGGATTTTCTTACTCAGTGTCCTGTGAGTCCTTCTGCCCCAAGGAGAAAACCCAGAAACCAGGTTGGATTATGATAACTGGGGTCTGAGAAGCTATTTGAAATAAATGTTAACTGAGATTATATACTGGGGTCCAGTATTGCAATATTGAAATGCTTCTCCTCAAGGGCCATCAATCCTGAGAAACATCCAAACTTCAACTCCATCTCTGCATCTCTCCAATCTTAATGCAGCTGTGATAAGACTGGGAAAAAAGGTCCCTGTGTTATTGTCAGCTTTAGAGCTCTTTTCTTTCCACTTGATTTTCTTTTTATTTGTCCTTAGTTACTGGCCATTTTTAGAGAGCTTTCACTAAGAGCAGTGCAAGTGAGCCCTGAATGGAAGAAAGTCTTAAATCAATGTGAAATGCTTTCAGAAAGAGGTGATATATACACATCCTTTCTTCTTTGTGGGTGGCTCCAGAGAATAATGAGCCTATTTTTTATACAGAGGCAAAAGGGCAAGACAGGGGAAAAAGTTTGACCCAACTGTAAGCATCACTGTAAGCAGCTCAGGGGGAGGAGGGTAATGCAAACACAGCTCCTTATGATGGAAGTCACTTTATTGAAAGCAGCTGGCAAGCAGAGAAGTAGGATATTTTGGCACCATCAGAAACTTTATCAAGACTTAGCCATGTAAGGTTGCATTGATTGTTATTTATAGCATAAGCTTAGAGGGGGTATGGAAATTATACCAGGAACCTCATTAGTATCAGCATGAGAGCTGTGTCCAATCTTTCTGCTCTAGTGATTGTATTCATTCCATAGCACAGATAGAGCAAGCAGCCAGGGAGAAATCTTCTCAGTGGCTTTCAGCCTCATTATGGAGGAAAAATGTGTAAAAATGGAGAGCAACTGCAATACTGACCAGGCAAGACCTTGCTTTTCCTGTACTTTCTAGAGTTCCATATGTATACTGCCATCCCTCCTGCCTTCCAGTGGAAAGCAGGTTTCTGTTTCCTTCACAAATTAAACCAGTGGAAAGCAGGTTTCTGTTTCCTTCACAAATTAAGCCATTGAAAAGCAGAAAGTTTCTAGAGATACAGCTTTTAAAATCTGTTCTTATTTTTATCAGAAGAGAATATGTAATAAACTGAAACTGTCAAGGAATGACATATGCCATTAGCAGGTATGCAAGTTATCTGCTCTGTGGCAAAATCTGCCATGAGTTGGTTTTAAGTGTAAACCTCTTATCATTTTGAGAATTTGTTAGTCATGCAGGCACTTATTTTCCTTAACTAGGTCACCTGATAGTGAGTGAAGTCAAAGAGATGGCTGATTTATTGTTTAAATCAAGACACTGCCAATTGCTAATATTGCCTATATAATACAAATACCACTATAGGTGTCACAGCTCTGATTTATCCCTAATTTTCAGGAGGTCTATATGTGCTGCCTTCTCATTTTGAATATTTGCTATACTCATATGTTTTGCTTCAAAAAGCCCTTTTTCAGGTCTGAGCAGCTGGTGTGTCCAACTAGTTCTTGTCAAGGGAAAAGCTGAAAGAGGCTTGGCTTTCAAAGGGTTTGAAGGACTGGTGTGTATATTTGAGGGCTTTGGTACTTAGCCTGTTTGCAGACTGTATCATCAGAGAATTGCAGAAGGGGCAGATGGAACTTGAGGAGTCTCAGTTTATATAAAGAGCAGAGCTGCAAAAATGTTATTGAAAAGAAAAATCATGGCTTGAAGCGTAGAATTTTCCCCATGTGCTTACTACTGCTTATTGTCTGCATTTAATAACATATCCATATTTTTAAGATTCAAACTCATTTGCAATCTGCCTTTATTCTACTAGTTTTATATCAGGTAGATCAAGTGGAAAAAGACACGCAACAGCACTGTATTTTGAAATTCTGCCTTCCTGTGGGAATCTGTTAATTTTCAAACATTGCAGTTCAGGCTCTAACTGAACAACTGGGATAGAAGTTAACAGTCTGGTACTTTTCAGTATTAAGCCTTAGCTGAATTAGATTTAAAGTTGTTTGGTTTCTTTAATAAAGGTTTATTTTGCATTCCGTATTGTCCTTAATAATTTCATTTACTTACTGATAGTAAACCGAGTGATAAAGCACATGTGAAATACAGCCATGTCAGTAATTGAAACAACTGATTTACCTCATTTCTCCCATTTGGTGCAGGCATTCCTAATTGCTTCACCTCAGAATTCTTCTTCTCTGTGAATTAATTACTCAGGAAAACTTATCCTGACAGCCTCACTCACATCTGGAGTTCTATTATGTTCAACCGGTGTACCCATCCAAATTTTTTCTTTTGGACTGAATGACATTTTAGTACATTTTCTTGTGTTATGCTTTGGATATTACAGGAAAATCCAGAATGTCTGGGTCTTGAATATGTTATTCTCAGGTGAGATCTTTATATGAAAATTTGTTTTCTCCTTTTTGCTAACATCCTGATCTGCTCTACCCTTTGCAGCTGTTCCCTTCAAGCCTTTGTAAAGGCTAATTAGATCTACTACGACATATGTACATCTGAACTGGTACTTTAAAATTTATTCTTCTTAATCCTTTCCCATTATTGTTAAAAATCAGATGGAGTAAGATCATATATTTTCAAATAGTATCTTTTTTCTCATTGTCACTGCAGAGATCCTTCTGCATCATTTATCTCCAACATTGCTTCCTCTCCTGGACATTATTACATTTGCAGACAAAGCTGAGGATTCCTAGTAGGCACTTTTACTGAGAAATTACCTGCAATGTGCATTTGTCTGTAACTCTGAAAGAATGTCTTTTATTCCCTAGTAGTGTTTTATGGTGTTTCATTTAAGATGGGGCTTCTGCAATCAGAAATTTCCAACCCCACAAAGACCTTTTAAACTTACTTTCTTGTAAGCTGTCAATAGGTGACTGAAGTAATGTAATCTTGTGTTTTCTGGGCAACAGCTGTTGAAGGGGGAATCATTCTGCTATTCTCAAATGAGCTATTAAATAATGATAGAGGATTGCATGGTTTCTGGTGACTGCAGTAGAAGTGTAGCAGACAGACATTAAACATCCTGTGCCTCTCATTTGCATAAACATTGGTTTGGAAATCACTGGGGTCAGTAGTCTTCAAAATACTCAGTAACCACCTGGCTACAATTAGGAATTAAACATGCAAGGCCAGCTTCAGGGTATGAGTGAGATGTGGGTTCAAGATCGTGCCCAGGCTATGACCAACACCTGCTCGTCACACAGCACTGGATAAGGGCAGAGGGAGGGGAGCAGAACATCAAAAAGGGCAAGTAACACAGATCAACAGCAGTGGTTTTATGCCCTGCAAGTTGTCACTCCTCCTAGTTCCTGAAAAATTTAGATGGAGCACAAAACCATAAAAGAGAGTTTTCTGCTTTCCTGGAAGAAAATTATATTTCCTACATGAATGCTTCTAAAGCCTCTGTGTCACACATTTAGGATTGTTTAAGATACTCCCTATACCTGTACCAAAGTTAGAAAACGCAGCATTCTCCACTGACTCTATGGGAAATGAGAGCTTCCTAAGAAGAAAGATTCCAATGGCTGAGGTATGAATATCTCCCTTTGTAACTGTTGTTGGGTACTCATTCAAGTATGACCAGGGAGAGAGCAGCATTATGCATTAACTGTAGAGTTCTGTAGTAGGAGTTGGGAATATGAAATAATTTTAAATATTTGTAGAGATTCCCACAGAGATAATGACAACCAAGGAGAGAATTTGATAAAGTAGGAAGGGGGGAAAATGCTATTAGGCAAATTAGAAATCCAGGGTAATGTGGTGAAAAGAAACAGTCTGAAGAATAGAGGAGTGTCTGGCAAATGTTATATAACTGAAATTATTCTGGCCAGCTTTGGGTAGAGAAGCGCCAAAACCCAGAGCAGGGTCTGGTAAGGGCCGCCCAGAGTGAAGAATTGGAATGGAAAAAACTTGTGAAGCACTTTCCAACTGTCCCAAATTCCTTTGTCAGTAAAGTGAAGTGCTCTTTACGAATTGCCTTGGATGGGGTTGGAGGCGGTGAGGTAGTGTCTAAGCTTCAGCATGTACCTTGCAGTTTCTGTGCATGTGCAAGCTGAATTGCAAGAGAGGAAATTTGAGTTCCCCAATGTTTCTGCAGGGGGGAAAAAGGAATTCTATTTAATTGCTGACTTTTTCTCAGTTTGCCTACCAGCACTAAGCCATTGTTAGAACACTCAGCTTATTGTCTCCAGAAAAGATGTTACCAGCAGAGCAGCTGTGGTGCTTCAGTGAAGTATCTAAAATTAAATCACACAAAGCCATCTAATTTTTTTTTTCCCATTCCAGTAAAGTCTGTTTTCTGGTTTGAAAACATCTTGAGTGCCCTCAGCTTTTTATGACCTACATTCCATGCATTAGAGAGTTTCACCCTACCCCCCCCACAAGTGACAGACATCCAAGGACCAAATGTCAATAATATTTTCCCAGAATAGTGATGATGCATATCTGAGTCAGGGAGAGAGAAACCAATGGGTGAATAAACAATACAAACCCAGAAAGATGAAGATGATGCAAGAGAATCTGACAGATTTTGTTGCGTTCATAGTTTTTCATAAACACTCAGTATATTCAGAACTGAAGGGGTGTTATTTACTTTTCAAAATATTGAAGGGGAAATAATTGTTTTGTCACCATTTTGAAGGCATTAAACACCTTTTTTTTTCCCTTCCTATAATTCTCTATGGTTTAAAAGGGCAATTGTTTTTAACTTGTATAACTCGAATGTGTGATGGTGCAATTCTAATTTTTTACCTGGATACTCATTAACGACATTTATTAGCGTGACATATATTAGATACAAATTCTTGAAATATGTCTAAGTGGTGTTTTTACTGAAGTTTTGAAGTAGAGATTTGAAGCACAGAGAGATTTGAAGACAACCCAGAACAACCAACAATGTAGTAGGTTGTAAGCTGATGACAGCCCGAAAATATGCAGCCTTCTTAAATGTCTAAGCCTCCTTTTCTTTCTTGTTCCATATGATTAAGATTTCATACTTTGTAACATGTTACTTTCTTGATAGTATGAGATTAAAGACTGTGATACACATGGATTTGGTGGCAGTGGGTAATCTGCTGGTTTTTACAACAAAAAGCCAGGTCATAGAATGAATCATAGAATGACTTGAGTTGGAAGGGCCTGTAAATATCATCTATTTCCAACCCCCCTGCCACAGACAGTGATTGCCTTTCACTAGACTAGGTTGCTCAAAGCTCCATCTAAACAGTCCTTAAACACTTCCAGGAATGGTGTATACACGACTTCTCTGGGCAACATGCTCCAATGTCTCACCACCCTCACAGGGAGGTTTCTTCCAAACATCTGAACTTAACCTACTCTCCTGCAGCTTAAAGGCATTATCCCTGGTCCTGTCACTACAAGCTCCCGTGGATAATCTCTCTCAGTCTTCCTTGTAGGCTCCCTTCAAATAATGGAAGGCCGCAACTACGTCTCCCAAAGCCTTCTCTACTCCAGGCTGAACAATTCCTAATGTTTTAGCATTTCCTCTTAGCCAACAGGTTGATAACAGACTTTAGATGGCACAGAAAGAGAAAAGGTCTTTATAGAAAAGTATTCTGCACTTTTGAGTAGCCAATAACATCTTAAATAGGGTAGGAAAAGGGCAAATAATCAGTAATATGTAAACCCTGTATTATTCTACAAGCAAAATAATCCCCTGTGACTTAGGGAATTTGAGATTTAGGTTATATCCTTCTATCATTCAGTGATAACTGATGTGGTTGAGGGAATCCTAACAGAAATTTTGTTTCTTGAGGTAAGGCATTTGCAACACTTAGGACAATAACTGGAAAATGTCGATGTGTGTGATATTGCTTGTCTCTGTAATCCCATTCACATTCAGGAGAAGTAAGTATAGATTGAGCTGGTTCTTCCACTTAAACTGGCAAATCAGTTGCATGGATTTCATCAGAGTATGCTGGGTGACTTCAGTGGCTGGATGA
The DNA here is from genome assembly GCA_013400235.1 of Oriolus oriolus. Taxonomy (NCBI): domain Eukaryota; kingdom Metazoa; phylum Chordata; class Aves; order Passeriformes; family Corvidae; genus Oriolus; species Oriolus oriolus. The sequence continues at coordinate 600,529 of VXBT01000954.1, forward strand.
AAGAGTATTAATTTGGAATTACAAAGTGCAATGCTCCAGCCAGGGGTTTGCTGTGACTCTGCTATATAGGGCCTTTATATCTCCATTTCTGCATCCAAAAAAATCAGTGTTTCAATTCTGTAATGTGTTTTGTAAACATTCTGCTTGTCACATTATAAACTTTTTCTATTTTGAGGGTAAGTTTTTGGTCTCTGGATGTTTTAAATAGGCCAAGTAAATTGAGATACTGAATTTTGTTACACACAGAGACAAGAAAATTAGTTATATGGATATAGCCCATAGGTTGTTTTCCTAAGAGAACTTTAATGCACCAGCATTTTCAATTCATTGACCCTCTGAGTGCAAAGAATAAGTGTGTATGAAAGTACATAGGCTCCCTTTGAAGAGCAGGGGGAGAATTGGACATCTTGGAAAATACATAACACATGTATTAAGCTAGGAGAAGCTTAATGCTAACCAATAGGAAAAACTAAGAATAGGGGTTTTATGTGTTGTGAATACTATCCCTCTCCAGAGCATAGACTCTGGACTCAAGCCTACAGAATGATGTATCCATACATTTTAGAGTTTAGAGGGTCTTTTCTGGCTAGAGATTTACATCTGGTTTTTGAAAGAATAATGCTTCACGCTTTTCTTTAAAAACAGTACTCCTCGAGACAAAAGTGGTTCCCTTGTTTTATGAGTCTTATGCTTTAAGCTCTTACCAGGGAAGGAGCTGGTCCAGACAGGCACTGAATGAGGGGCATTCAGCCGTGCTGTTCATGCCAGACACCAGTGCTGTGGCCTCCTGGGCTGGGCTGGGCTGGGGAGAACTGGAGTTCCCCCTCTCCCCTAAGCCACCAGGAATCCAAGGTCCAGCAGAGAACAAAGCCAGAAGGAGCACGCAGCTTGTGGCTGGTGTGGAGGAGATAGTCTTGTGTTTTGGTCCATTCTAGCACAGACAAAATGTGCACTGAAAATTCTTTGAAGAGAATATGGGAGGGAAATTTATACTACATACACAAACGGTATTCTGTCTTCTTGAAGATTAGGAGTCTCTCTAAAGTGGACCTCTTTGGGCAAAGGTGGAGGAATGGCTTCTGCCTGTATCCCAGACAGGCACAGGGCAGGAAGCATCTAGCGTGAGACGTTTGGGCATTGGTATCTTTGTTCTACCAAAGTCCTCTCTTCATGGTCTAAGCTCCTCACCAGCTGTAGCTGTCAGTGACTTGCCTAGATCTACACAATTTAAACCAAGGACTGAATCCAGATCTCCTCAGTCTGGCCTACAGCCTTACTGCAAAACCACTGCCCCTCAGATACACAGAACTGCTTTAAGATGCAGCCTGAGGACTCCTAAGTTTGCGAACCATTTCCTCCTCTGAAAATTGATCTCCTCAGATTTCCTCCATTACGGAAAGATGAAAAGATTTTCTAAGAAAATCCTACACCAACAGTGCTTGATCAGAATTCTAGCAAGTCATCTTTCTGTCGAGCCTTGCAGTAGGAAGCCTTGGAGAACAAAGACAAGATATATCCTGCTTTAGCTCAAGTAAGCTTTAACCTTTCTGCTGTAAACAAGAGGAAGAATTTAATTCCATGGAGCTGAGTTTTTGGTGTTTGATGCTGAATGAAAAGGAAAGCTTTGCTGGCACTGGTGTGACACAGAGTGACTGTACACAGTCAGAGGCCAAGCCAAACTGTGGAAACAACAGTGACTGACTCTTCCTAACCTCAGCTGTAGGTGAAACAGCACTGAAATAGCACCTTAGGTTTTTCCAACTGCAAACAAATCTGTGGTTTTTTGATTTAGTGTACAAAATTCAGAAAAAGTATTCAGAATGGTTTGTAATTTTCTACTTTGGTTTCAAAAATAAAGAACTGAACACTGAACTGAACTATGGGCCATATAAATTCTGGTATCCTGAATAAAATTTCTTTGATTGGGAACTAAAATAAGGAAATCTAGTGTGATAAAAAAAATAATACACAAGAAACACTTCATATTTTAGGGAATTGTATGTGTCACCACATGCAGAATATTTTAAAATGTCACAGGCAAATCTAGAGACTAAAATCAGTCTCTGAAGTCTTAAGAAGTAATTCTTTGAGCACAAGCATTTTCCTTCCATTGATATCAAGCAGCTTTTTCCACAACCCTACTGTATCGTCATAGTACCAAATAAATTACCAAAGGCCTTCCTATTTATACTTTTTCTACTGAATAATAATTTTTAGGCTATGGAGTATTCAAATTCTTTCATTGTGTTTTAGGCCATGTCCTAGCTGGAGATTGCTGTAATTATGAGTTAGGTGACCGGATGGTGCGAATGCTCTTTGTCAAGTTCAGTGCAACATCGGTCAGGTCTGAGCATTTTTCACCAAAACCTCACCAGAATTCAAACTAAATATGGTAGAGACATTTTCAGGAGCTCCATTTAGGGATGATGGAGCCATTGGTACAGTTAAAGCCACCAGAGGAAATCAAATTTCTGGCTTAGAGGGCAGTGTCATCTTAAACCACAGTACCCATTTCTGACCAGGCCTGATTTCCTATTGCTTGTAAAAGAAATAGAGATATTTCATCATATATAATTGCTGAGCACAGCAGGGTGCTGTCAAGCAGTTAAACAATTTATGGCAGAAATAAATTGACATAATTTATAGAGACAAGCTGTGAAGAAGAAAACTGCATTATAGATCACCAGTGGGTTTCACAGCTACTATCTGGCAACAGCAAAGGGTGAGGCTTAGGAAGATGGGTATCAATTGCAGGCTAAAAAAAGTATGTTATGACTCTCAACTTGTCACTTCATGTCTCACCTTCTCCAACACGTTCCTATGACTGCACTGATTCTTCTGGGCCTCTTAATCCAAGTAATTCATCCAAGCCCACTTTCCATCCTCCAGCAAAGATTTAAATCTTCGTTCACTCATTTTCAGAGTGTCATTCCCTTTACTGGTCTGTCTTTGTCCCCTCTCCAACTCTTAGCAGACCATTTCTCCTCTATGCTTGCTCCCATCCAAGTTCATGTTTCAGCTTAATTTTTATTGCCTGGATTCTGTACCAAAAAGTCTGTCCCCAAAGAGAGGGAATCTGGAAGATGCCCTATTTCCAACTCTGAAAGACCAGCACTACAGGAGACGTGAGAACTTTAAGATTGTTCAGTAAGGACAGAAATGGTGCTGTCTAGCTCTTAAAACAGAAGCTGTTCCTGCTGAGCTCATTTAATCTATGACGTCATAGAAGTTTATCTCGTAAAACTTTGTTGAGATTTGGTGGAAAGCAGTGAAAGCATGTTTCACAAAAGAAAGAATAATTTTCACTGTGTTTCCAGTATGTCTTGTAGCATAGGCTTGCAACTTCTCCAAGAAAATGTCTGTGTACTTTTAACATTGCAGAAAATATTTAATTTTCTCAGTTTTGTTCTTGAAGAAGGCTGAACAGTTGCACAATTTTGGCTGATACTTGCCAGTAAAATTCAGCCTAAGGCTTTATTTTCTGAGCAACATGTAAAATTGCAGCCCAAACCATTCAGGCCTGGCAAAGCTTTAAGCTGTTAAATACTGGGCCTTGTAAGTGGAAGTGTTAGTAATGTTTAATAGTGGGCAGTGCTACCAACTCCACCTATAGGATATCTTAAATCTTCTATTAGGTCTATAAATAAGATCATGCTAAAAGTAATATTAAAACAGTAACAAACATGTTTTTATCAAACTTGAAGCATCATGAAAGGCTTTAGAGCCTTAAGCTGATATATAAATGTAGGTCCTGATCCCGCAGTATATCCTAAGCGGAGGCAGAAGTCAACACTTTTCAGTTGTGGTGTCAGTATTCCCACAAGAGTGTGCTGGCGGGGCTTCGCTACCTTGATCTGCTACATAAAATTTCCGAGGGAGTTCCTGTGCTCTGCAGTTCATGACCTGAAATCTCTGCTCCCACTGAAGTCAGGTTTCCCTGAGAGAATATTGAGCAATAACTAGATAAGGACCTCTGTGTGTAGAAACATTTTTACTGTAATGCTACCCGTGTAGTGTAGTTTGTCATGTTTTTATGATGAAGGAGAACAGGATCAGGGTGTGCATATGGAGGAGGGAGTAGGCGAGCAGCCTAATAATTAACATCTAGCAGACCTAAATTCTTTCTAGGTTGCTGGAAAGCAGCTGTTAAAGGGATTAAAACAAAGAAGAAAGAGCACAGTTGTTTCAGACAAATAGGTGCACTAATGTCTTCCAAAGTTTATGCTGAATTTGCGGTAGACAAGAAAATGGAGAATGGAACGAAATGTCAGGGATCAAAATGGGCTTCCTTGGCAGAGAAAGCTGGTTCTTTCTGTCTCCTTTCTTTACATCTAGAATTCTCAAAAAAATAAAAAAAACCAAACCCCAAAAACAGGGAGCAAGGAGAATTAAATGTCTTAAAATGCCTGTAATTGTAACTCAACTCATAGCTACCATGACTTTCTCTACACTTCATGATCAGCCAAGGTACCCTTCCACCTCTCCTTGCCTCAGGCCCAAAAAAGTCCATTAAAAGTTGTTTTACCAATTTTAGCTAATCCCCAACTCTCTCAGGAATTCCTAATGTCTTGTCTTCTCTCATGTGCATCTTCCCTCTCCACCTTATGTTTTCGTGTAACAATTTTGGTTGCTTTAAAAGAATTTATTTTGTCTGCCTCAGGCTCCTATATCGCTTCTGTAATCTTACTGCACAGAGACAGCTGTGAGCACCAGCTAGAAGGTCACAGCAGAAGCATCAGTTTATTGGATCAGAGTGTGTCTGATGAGATTTTGAGCTTGATATGCTCTGGAGGGAGATGGAAACTAGGGGTTAGCAACTGAGACTGTAGCTCTTTACTTCCTGCTAATGTTGGTGGTTTATTCTGCCAAATCAGAGTCAGAAAATGAATGAACTCTCGAGCCCCAACCTTTGCTGATAATTATTTTCCTTCTTGAAGAAGTTGTAGACTGTATTGTACACCACCTAAAAGTCTGTCGCTGTTCTTATCCTGTGCAACAATGCTGACAGGAGCAGAGGGAAGAAGAAATGAATACCATTAAATAAAAGGTTTGCTAGATATTTTATTGTTACTCTTACTTGTATTCCTTATTATCTTTAAGAAATTGCAAGAGATTTCTAATTGCACTTGATGGAAATAATTTCTGCCCCTGCAATACTCTTCTGATACTCTTCTGTGGGGTAATGGATTGTTTGTCCCACTGGACAGGAGGCTTTTCCTTATCTAGATTCAGAATTCCTGCCTGTATGAATCAGATTTTCAGTTGCCTCCACTCCTCTTATCTGTAAAGACAAAGGTGGAAAGAAATCAAGGAGAAAGAATTTTCAGCAATGGAGAAGCTTAACTACCTCTTGGACTGATGATTACAGTGACACTTCTGAGAACAAACACTATTGAAAAAAAACTTCTGAAAAAGAGCAGGTTTTAGTCCTTAGAACACAATAGAACTGTATTGAATACATCAAGGATGATCACAAGAAGCTAATTCCCCCTCAGAATGCCAACTTTCCTGAGGATATTTAGAAGACAAATAAAAATAGAAATGAACTGTTTTTCTAATAATGCAGATGAATGGAGCCCATGCTTATGAATGCTTGAGGAAGAGGCATAAAGACAATTTCATGCTGGCTCTTTGGCATAATGATAAAACAACACGTCTGTATTGCTGTACTGAGAAGGGGTATGACTGTTCCCGAAATCCAGAGTCATCTCTTCAACCTGTCCGACCTATGAATTTCCCTATTCTTGCTGTGCTGGGAATGCTCATTCTTAACACTCCCTGGGCTTTGTGTTCTCCTTGAAGTGACAGCTCTGGTAAAATGGAGCGGCAGGATTAATACACAATAGGAATTTGGAATATCTGCTGAATCTGGACTTTATAATAGCATGGCATGGAGTCTCATTTCAGAAATGAATTAAAAAGGAGTAGGATAACTGCACTTTCAAGTAGGCTGGAAAGCAGACAGGGGACCATAAATCAAGGTTAATGATAATGGCAATGTTCCAGTTTGGAAGGGAAGATGAACATAAGGAGTATGCACAAGAATTGGTGCTAGGTCCAGCTTTACTAAAAGCCATTATTTATTATGTTAATGGAAACTAAAGAACACTGAAGTCACACCAGTTGCCAAAATCTGCAGAAGATGGAGAAGACATCGTGCCTAGCTTCAGCTGTCTGAGTCCTACTAGCTGAGAACATTTTAGTTTTCTAAATTTTCTTGAAGAAAAAAAAAGAATGTAAAAATTTACCTCAAAAAAGTGACAAGGCTAAGAGGAAGGTTGTACTGTCTAGAAGCACCTTTCCACACATTTAGGAAAAGTCCAAATGAGTATGATACTCACATCACTGAATCACTTTCAGGAAGAATAAATGATATTAAATATGGAAAAAGATTAAATTATATTCTCCACCGGATTTTCTTTGGAATGAGATATATAGATGGAGTAAGATATTTTGAAATCTCGGTGTCAATGAGGAAGTTTTAACACAGATCAAGAAGTAGAAACCAGCTTTTAACATTAAATAGTTCTAGAATCAAGTGTTTTTATGCTTCATTTGAAAAGTTCAGATGGGTATTAAATAATTTAATTACAATAAAGAAACATATGTTGAATTTGAAGAGTAACAGTATTGAATGAGAAGTTAAAGAGTTAGTTTAACAAATCACTGAAATTAAAAAAAAATCTTTTGCCAACTTATGACTAAGAGGGAGAAGAAAACCTACTAAAAGTATTTATTAAAGATGAAAAGAGCAAGAGGAGTGATAGCCCAAGGGGCATGAGTAAGGAGGATGAACTCAGTGTAACTTGAAGCTGAACATTAAAATTATTGTTTGATACTGAATTTCTACAGACTCAGAATTTGGTTTTGCCAGAAAGAAGATGAAAGCCAAATAGCATCAGAGTTGGGCTTTTGAAATTGTTGGTTTGGTTATTTTTAACTGCAAAACAATGAGTGCACATTGTGGAGTGTGTTCTTATGCTACCGATGTCATGGGCAAATCAGAAGTGAAGTGAAATACGGATCTGCCCCACTAAAGTCAGAATAAGTTTTTGTATTGATGGTACTATTAAGTTTTGATCATGCCCAAGGAAAAATTAATGAGACAGAAGAAGAAACGAAATCAACACTGATTAAGTGGTTGGGTTGTTTCCCTGAAAGATGCAAACACGCTCTTCTAATTTTACTGCATTTAGGAGTTTTGCATCCTATTTCTACAGTATCCATAGTAATTGGACAAGATATTTAAACAGGTCTTACAGCATGGACTGGAACATGAGTCTGCTCTCATAAAGGAATACTTTAAACTGAAAAAAGAAGGATTATCTCTTGGCCTAGTGAATCTTTTATAACTCCGGGGAAAGCTGGCTGTCTAGAAGGGTGCATGAAGTCATCCTCCAACAGTCCAGTGTTTAGATCCCATTCCTAGGACACGTGAATTTGATATTCCTTAGGCTAAGAAAACAACTGGAAATAGGTGTTTCACAGGCTGCGTGAGTACTCTGCCCATTTCGTTAACAGATGACCAAACAACACTACAACTGCCAAAACTTTGGCTGGCATTTCCATGAAGAATCTTACTCAGTAGACATGCTGAAAAAACCTGTAATAGATAAGAGAGGTAAGGGAATAGTTATAGTCTTCTGATGTAACTGATGTGCTGGGCTTTTCTGTGTTGTCAGAAGAGCTTATGTGGCCGTGCTAGAGCTTATGTGGCTGGTGCTGACTGGGTGCATAAGTTACTGGTGAAAATGGAGACATTGAGGGGCTACCATTTTGCAGTTACACAGACTGTGTCACACATTTGACTTTTTATTGGCGATTCTGAAAAAACATAATGTGCTGACAGCAGCATCTGCCTGGGAATTCACTGGAAAAGAACGGTCACACAGACAATAAAATCTCCAGAGCTGATTTTCAGGAAGCAGGAGTGGAGGATTGGTGTCTCTGTAGGCCGCCTATTTACACTACATCACCTGTGTTATTAATCCTGAAAAACCTTGTCACTGTCTGGAAACTATTTGCTTTGACTATATTCAGGACTTCCCGACCCCATTTCTACCTGGCCCAAAGCAATTCCCTACACTGCAGGTAGTCCATTAAACAACACACAATTCCTGTTTAGGCTTTAAAAAAAATAGTCTTTTGCTTTTTGCAGCTCTATTTGGATTTTTATTGACTGACTGTAGTAGACTATTATGTCACTTGCCCTGTAAAAGTGCACAAGCCACGCATAACATCAGTGTCAGAGATAAAAAGGAAAGGCCAAGGTCTGCAAAGGAGCTTAAGGTACTTAAATCCAAAACATAGATCCTTGGATTATTTCATACTTTTCAAAGAAATGGAATTCCCATCAGTGAACATGTCTAGATGTCTACATTTCTGGTGTTGGAAATATGGATTTCTTTCAAAATCCTGATAACAGATCAGCATCTAAGTCCTCTCAGGATTCCTAAACTCCACACTTTTTGTCAGTCTTCCTCATGGCATTCCTGTCCCCTAGGGCACGCTCTCAGGACGTGTTCTGGTTCTGCCTGGAGAAAAGCCGAGAGAAGGAGGTAAAATCTCTAGTCTTTGACAATGCAATGATGAAGACACTCCATGCATGATAACTTTTCCAGTGTCTAGTTTGGCCCAGATGTTTTTGCTGAGACTATTTCTTCATATCGGTCAGTGAAGCTTCTCCTGTCTGTAGCTCCCCTGAGTCTTTAGTGAACACCTTCCACAGAACAGTAAGTGCATATCTAAGTGCCCACCAGTCCGTCAGGGGGGGATCCAAATCATGGGGTTGTTGGTGGATAGACTGACTTTTGTTCTCTTGAGGTTTTGCAATGGATAATTTCACTGTGCAGAAGCTGCTGAATAATCCCTGGGTTGTAGAGGAAAGTGGTGAAAAGCCTGTTATCCCTGGTAAGGCACTGTACTCACTTTATGGGCAATACAAACCTGGCTCCTCTGCCCGTGTGAGCGCAGCAATCGTGTGGATGTTGGGCGGTGAGGGAGATCTGCATCTCCGCTTTGCGAGGAAACTGCTGGGCTAAGCTGAGGCCCCATTCAAGGCAAAAGACATCCTGGGTCCTAAGAAAGGGTATCAAACCCTTGAATTTTCAGAGATGTGCCGAGTAATCCATAGGATAGTGATGGAATGGAAAGCAGAAGATCTGGTCTAGGTTATCTAAAATTTGGGAATTTCTGATCATGGGACAGAGCAGGAGCCCCTAACCACCAGTACAGGTGCTACGCTAGGCTGAGTTAAAGTGCTCACACAATATCTTGTGATGCAGAAAAATATTGAGTCTCTCAGCAGACGCAAGGGGGCCATAGCTTTTAAGGATCAGGGAAAATGGTTGCCTCGGTGGCAAACGCATGAAAACCATCTGGAACATCATCAAAAGGGTTTTCTTGTTTCTTAACTAGGTATACTATTACCTGTATCATAGGTCAGTCCAAGATGGATGTTTAAAAAGCTCTTGTGCAGGCTCAGATTGCACTTGATAACTTCAAAATGCTGCAAGCAGCCCTGTCATTGTCTGCAGGGGGAGTTGAAAGCGAGGCCAAGGAAGCAGGAATTGAAAAAGCATTCTTGGGCTGGGTGGATCCCTTGTCACCAGCTTTTGGCAAGGTAGCTGCTGTGTCAAGGCTGAATTCAAGTCTGCATTTTGAGACACTGTGTTCTTGTCTCAGATCTTCAGATATCCCTGAAGTTTCATGTCGTTACTAATGGTAAAAAATACCTCTGTCTTTTATTTCTATTAAAAACCTGCTGTCTAGCTCAAACCAGATCCCGGATTTTTTGAACACTCGCTAGTATCTACCTGGACTATTGCTAAAATAAAAATCCATTTGTTCTCTTTAAGTAATGCACTCAAATATGGCCTCTGCAAAATGCAATTTCCATCTAATGCTTGAACTAGACCTCATGAAATTAGATGCTGAGAAAGATTTACGAGTCACTGAAGCTCAAGCTAATGTGCTGATAGCTGTGGAATTTCAGAAGTTTAAATAAAAGTACTCACAGCTGCAGCAGGAATTTCTTAATTTGCCAAAAGCCCTTAGAAAATAACCCTCCAGAATGGTAAGTAAAGGTTTAGACTATGTATGTGCACGTGATTTTTGTACAATTTTAAATAGTCCTTGCAAACAATTAAAAATAATTGTCGAATTATCTTCATTCCCAAAAATGCTCTTGAGGATGGAACAAACAAGCAAGAGTGAGATGGACCTTTCTGTCTGCTCTGCCCCTGGGAATTCTCCTAGATGCATACACCTGGTGGCACCTACTCTGTAGAATAGCTGCTAAAACCTCCAAAGTCCTCTGGGAAGTCTCTTACAGACTTTCCCTCAACTGAGACTTTCCTTGGCTTCTAAGCACAGCATAAAGAGCATAACAGACCAGCTCCTGCCTTGAATAATCATTTGAATGGTTCAGTGATGTTAAGTGAATGTTTTACTTAGCTAAAGGCTGCAACACCAATTTCATTACTAAAAATAATGGAGGATTTGATGCAATGGAAAGCTGATTTACAAATATGTCACATGCCAAATCCAACTTTCAGGTTTCTTGGTTCGCTTAATGTTATTTCAAGATGTCAAATGGACCATACACTACTTTGTTTTCTGCAGGAAAGATAGACTGCAATCCACTTTTATATGTTTCATCCTTACAGTAAGTGTTCAGAAGAAGGATAAAAAGCCATTTGAGAAGACAGGCAGTGCTTATAATCATGTAGCTGGGATTGTTTAAGAGTGTTATTATTTTTCCACTGCATACATGCTGGCAAAATGCTGTTTTGGATACAGTTACGAATGTATATTAATAAAAACTTTTTTACCAGTATAATTCCTTCCCTGGCCAAAATCAGCTACACAAGTATAAGCATATGTATGTAAGCACAACTATGTTTATACCATTACCAGCTGCAGTTGAAGCCTCTTGTATAGGCAAACCCAAGCCCCTCAGCTCTTCAGAATACACCAAAATGGCACCAGCCTTAATGTTTAGAGATTTGACCCTCTTTTGTGAGCAAATTATAAATCACTTTACTCCTCTGTGTTTGGGGAATAGTCCTTAAGCGAACATGTTTAAAGAGATGTCGTGCTTCCAACTGAGGCATTGGAAACATTTGATTTTTTTTTTACGGTGTCTTTCAAAAACAGTTGTGTCAAGCGTGCCAAGTGTTTGATGTTGGTTTTCTGACAGGAGAACTTAGAAATGTATTGTTTGGGCTCATTTTGGATAACACGAAAGTTTCCATGCTTTGATGAATCCTTGATGTTGTAGTGCTTTTGAGGAAAGATGACAGCAACATCAAACTTCAGTCAAGGCCCTTCTATTGTATTTCAGTTATACATAGTCAGAAATCCAGCTGCAACATAATCATAGAATCCTAGAGTGGTTTGGGCTGGAAAGCACCTTAAAGATCACCTCGTTCCAATCCCCCTGCCATGGGCAGGGACACCTTCTACTAGATCAGGTTATTCAGAGCCCCATCCAGCCTGGTCTCGAACGTATCCAGGGACAGGGAGCCCACAACCTCTCTGGGCAACCTGTCCCAGTGTCTCAGCACCCTCACAGTGAAGAATTTCTGCCTTTTATCCAATCCAGTCCAATCCAATCCAATCCAAACCAGTCCAATCCAATCCCTTCTATCAGTTTAAAGCCGTCCCCATTTGTCCTGTCACTACATGCGCTTGTCAAAAGCCCCTCTCCTGCTCTCTTGCATGCCCTTTAGGAATTGGAAGCTGCTCTAAGGTCTCCCTGGAACCTTCTTTTCTCTGGGCTAAACAACCCCAGCTCTCCTGGACTCTTCCTAGCAGAGGTGCTCCAGCCCTCTGATCACACCCTCGATGCGGCCTGGCCACCTCACACCTGGGCTCTTGGTGAGCACCATCCTATAAGAGAGCATTGTTAACCCAGTAGTACTTCTGTACTAATACACGGAGTTAATTTAGGACCAGAAGTGACAGTTTCATGTCCAAATTATTAAAGATAGGCAGGGAAGAGATGCAACATAGAGACATTTCTGGACAATCTGTTGATTGAGCTGGTTGCCTGTCTACCCATGGCATTACTCTTAACCCAGATGATCCACCAATAGTTAGGGGAAGTTTGCTGTGAATGCATTTACTGGTGAAGAAATACCTCTTCTAAAGCAGTGGAATTTCTAAAATTCTAAAGTGGGAATTTTACTCTTAATATAGAAAATAATCTTACTTCTGTTCTCAGAAGTGGACATAAGTTAGACGTAAATCCAGTTAATAATTTTTTAATTTGTTGGTCTTTGAAGAGGACAAAAAGACAGTGCTTTTCAAGGCCTGACCGAAAGTCCATTGAAGTCTGTAGATGCTTCTCTGATGTTTTTCATGGGCTGTTTCTCCGGCCTCTTAGTAACTCTGTATTTGCAGTGCCTTTGCTTCCATGAATCATTATATTGCTCAAACTTCACATTCTGAGATGGAATGAATGTGTGATATCAGTTTAAGGACAACAAAAATCACTAGAGAATTGTTCCAAGGGCATTTGGGACCACCTAGTATTAAATGAGGTTATGTATTTTCAGTTCATCTTACTGCAGCCAGTCAGTACGTGTCATTCCAAGAAGACGCAGCTGAGTTAGGATGATTTCCAGTTCACTGTAGGTTTTTGGGAATTTGCTGCAACAAATGAATACTCAGTTTCTCCTAGGAGGAGAAGGAGCCTACGAGACATCACTGGGTGTGTGAAACAAATATCTTCCAAGAGATCAGCAGCATCAGATGCTATTTGAACCCTGATAAAACAAGACAAAGGCAGTTCACAACAGGCAGTAAATTTTATACTTTGCAAAACAAATGTCTTTGCAAGTGCAAATTCAGCATTTAATCAAAGCTTGTGGTCACAAGAAAGTTGTCAGTTTTGTTTTCCTTTGTTCCTTCGTTTTCCTTGTGAGTTGCTTTTATTAAAATGGTCTTTGATATTTCCTAGAAACTCTTCTCATTTTCTTGCTATTTTTAAGAGATATGCTGCTGCAAAAGTATTGCTGGGCAAAGTGATCTCCTGCAGTGTCAAACTTCTCTTTGTTTTCAATGTTTTAAAAATAGTTCTGTAGTTAAATATTCTCTAGCATTGAAGAACTGAGCCATTTTCTTTATGGTTCATATTGAATCATATGAATGTGACACAGTGCTGTATAGGACTTCATATTTTATTCATTAATTTAGTTTGACAGAGTAGCTGTTTGATGTGCAGCTATTTCAAGCCAATTCTACTTTCTAAAATCCTTCTAATCAAATTGGATAACCCCCTGGTATAAATATTTAATTTAAAAAATCCTCACTTGTGATAATTTTTATTTTGTATTGTAACTTTCAAACTGCTCTTCCATGCATGAAGAATCTGACGTTGCTCTCATATAAACACGAAGACATTAACATTTATCTTCTACCTTCTAGTCAGCTTGTGTAAATATGCTTCGGTATAATTAACTTGATTAATATTTGGGACTGAGTTTGGACATATGACAGTGCTGTGTCTGCTCCTCTCTGTAGCTCTTAATAGAGCAGCTGAATTGAGGCTGAAATTGCAGACTTCCTAATGAATTTACCAAACTTTGGCCATAGCAGGGAGGGAAGTGTGGCATTGCCTGTCTCTGAGGGACTGGAGTCCAGCCTCTGGGGACCCTGGCTGTGCAGGCATCACCCTGCATGGTCAACACCCTTGTGTCCAGGACGGGGCTGGAGACGGCGAGTGTTGGGCTGGCACCACAGAGGGGGGCTCCTGGTGGGTGGCACGTGCCCTGTGCCACAGCCAGGCTCTGGCAATCACTGAGCACTGGAGCCCTCACACACAGCTTTTCCTGGCCGCTGCACCAGGGCCGCTGGGATCAGCTGTCATCCCGTTCAGCTGCATCATCGGGTCTCGTGTCCTGAGCACAGACACTCACTTTTCAAAGGCTCAGATCAGAGATGACATTTAAAGAATGGTTGGATGGAAAGAAGGTTGAGGTAAAACCAGCCTTTTAGGTCATATCCTAATGATTACAAATTGGACTAGGAAATGAGAAAAATCTGGTGATTTTCTCCTCTTTTTTGGGGGGGAGAGGTTTGTTTTATTTTAGGTTTTGGTTTTTGTTTTTCGGGGTTTTATTGCTTTTCTTTTTTTTTTTTTTGTTTTAAAAACATTTGCTTGGTTATTTTCAATTACTCCTGCAGCCTAAGAGGGCTCCTGGCTGGGCTTTGCCTCATGCCGTTGTGTTGAGGCAAGCATGGATGTGCAAGTGGGAGGTTTTACAGAGAAAGTGAGCTACCAGTGAAACTTAGCTGCCTCCAGGATTAACAGCAGCTGAATGAGAGTTTTCTACAACACACTTAAAAACTTAGATTACTACTCAATTATAGCTGACTTTTTTGGAGTTAGCCTTTGACCCCTCTGCCTGCCTTTTTCTCTCTGTTGAGGATATATACCTCCCTCCTTGTACCTCAAAGAGGGGTGTAATATCTATCTTATATTACCTCATCCCTCCCATCTTCCCACCAGTAGATGATTGCTCCTGGGAGAAGTACTTAGGATTTTGTGTGGTCCTGTTTTAAAAGTCTTTGGACACAAGAAACAGCCTCTTTCCTTATGGCACAGCTTCACATCCTACTTCATTCAAGTGGTAGAAATTGTACTCCAGTTTAAATTTTCCTTTTTCCTAACTTTGTCCTGTGAGAGCCCATTTAATTATACCAGGCAACTAAGCCAGTTCTCATTCAGCCAAATTGGCACTGGCTAAGTCTAGCTGCCCCCCAGCTTGGAAAAGCACCATGCACGTGACAGAGTGGTAAAGCAAAGACATTCCCCTAACAGTGTCCAGTGGGTTTGTTGGAACCTGATCCCTCACACCTTGGCACAAGCCTGAGGGAAAGCAGACAGCTTGGGCCCACATCTCCACTATCCATCCAGATTTTCCATCAATTTGATTTCTTTTTCTACAGCCTGCTAAAAATATTGATTTTTCTATTTAAAATAAAATTAACCCCTCTATTCTTCATGCCATTGTTATTTACCACAAGTGGAACTGAATCATGTTTTTGCATTTCCCCTCCCTGTTTCACTTCCTGAATCCAGGCTACAGGCAAATTTCAACTGCTCTGTGGCAGACAGCAGGGCACATGCAACATGTGCTGAGCATTTTGAAGGGATTCTAGAAAGAAATTTAGAGTTTATTAGAAGATGGAAACACTTTTGTTTCTAATGTGCAATTAGGGAACTGCAAATCTTTCAAGAAAATCCAAATAGTCAGGATAAAACATTCCAACGGCCTAATACCCCTAGTAACATCCAGGCCTGGCATTTAAATTAAACACCTCTCTCTTTCAAGGTGTGATCCTTCTTATTCTCACCTCCATGGCCACAAAGCAATATTTAATGTCATTTGCACACTTAGAAAATCCACTCCTTCTGCTCTGTCAAGCATTCATGTACCCTTTCATCCTACCCTTCCCAAAAGCAGGGAAAGGGTTGCTTAAGAAGTGAGACTTGTCTTTGTAAGAGAAGTTGTTTAACAGCAGTTGGGCAAGTTTGGATTTTTTCCAGAGGGACTCCTAGCAGAGCAGCTGTGAGGGTCCTGTCAAAACACCAGCCTGAATCATTTACTTGCTGTCCTTTGCCATTCCTTTATCTGTGAGCAATCTAAAAATAGAGATGAATTATGGGGCTCCAAGTAACTACCCTGAGTGGAGCATTTGAAATGATGGTGTGTATTTAACAAGAACTGTTTTATAATTGAAACAGAAATAGTAGGAGCTAAATACAGACTTTTAAATTCATTTGGACTCTGGAGTTGGCAGTTTTGTCTTTATGGTATTTGTATGATTTCCTTATTTGAACCAACATCCAACATGAAGTGCTTTTATTTTATTTTTTTCAGACTGCAAGCATTTCAGTGATCCAACATTTTTGGTACACATCAGCATGGAGTATCTGGCAAGTACAAGTCAAATTTTAAAATCAGATTTTTTCCCCTTAGACAAAGTTCCGTGAAGAAATCAAACTGGGCAGTAATGAACCCTCAAAGGGTGATAGAGGGAAGTAATGAATTTTTGCCAAATCCATTATTTTTGTTTAATTTTGGTTGACAGGTCTGGGATAGTGATACTTTCACTCTGGTTGTAGAGATACATGAGTTACTTCCTCCCACGCTGATCCCAAGCCAGAAGTGCTCAGAGACAGCTGAGTCTGCTGTGCACTTTTAATTGCTGCCATGCCAAGCTAGAAAGTCCTCTTCTGTGATTTCCCCCTTGAAATGCTCCTGCAGATATCGCTGCACCACACTTCCCCAGACATTGTGGGGATTCTCTAAATTCTCCTGGGCAAGAGGGAATCAGTCTCCTTTCCCGTAGGGCAGATGTTGCCTAGTCAATAAAAAGCAAAAGCACATCGGGTTGTCACTGCCCATGGATACCTGGCAGTGCAAAGTGTGGGAGGACAGAAACCAGGGTAATAAAAAGCAGACCACCAAGGTTTCTTAGCCCTTAAATTGCCCAGTAAATGGGCAGTAAAATATCATGAGCAGTCCTCTCACCTGACTGTAGCTGCCTATAAGACAGGAGTTGGGTCTCAGCTAATTGTCTCCCTCTAAGACTGGGGAGAAAGAGAATTCATCCCATCATAGCACAGGATTAGTACTGCCCACTGGGAGTGTGCCACTCTAGTGGATACTGGAAAAGCCTGAATGCCAGTTCAGAGTCAGAGAACCCTGTTCTAAGAACAGAATTACCCAGAAAACCCAAAGATCAATGTGGGCCAATAAATAACTTGAAACTGTCCCTGTAGAAGAGATTTTATACAACTTTTTCTTTCCGAAACAAATTATTTGGCTGAAGATACCAACACTGCTTCAGTTCAATCTTAATAGCAATAAACAAAAAATATTTTTCATTAAAAACAGCAATTACTGAATAACAGGATATAACTTCCCACCACATCCTATTTCTAGCTGCAGGCCTTCTGAAAATGCACCGGCATCCCAGTGGCAGAAGTGGCATTGTTGACTGAGCACTCTGGTGACAGAGCTTTCCAATAACAGCAAGTCTCCACCTCTCCATCAGGTCTGCCAGGGGGTGAGTTCACAATTAAGTCAGGAGGGGCAAAGACATCACTGCATCATCTTTCAGCCCTTCGAAAAAAACAAAGAGCACATACTTGGCAGCACTTTAATTTCTATGGTTACTTATGAATAACAGCACAGCTGGGGAACTGTTGCTACAACCCACTAGCACAGATCATTTAAGAGGTCACACTTAAGCAGATCCATTAAAAAAACACTGTTTTTTCAGAACTAATAAAACTGAGGACTGTAGGTTGTACTCTTTATGTTACTATCAAGCGGACTATCCTGCTAGTCATAAATTTGTTTAGAAAGCAATAGGAGGAAGGATAACTCCTTATTTAAGACACCAACCAGGACTGATGATTTCTGGAGAAAATCTTGACCAGGAACATGATTCACTTGGATTTTGTTGGTCACAGATGTTGATGTCTCCCATGCTAATGCAGGCCAGTGCTTCATGCAGCTTGGAAAGACTTTTTGGCCAGGGAGGCCTCCATCAAGGTTTCGCTTTCTACCAAGGGGACAGTAACACAATTTCCCAGCAGACTCCAGAAAAAATAGTTGAGTAACCCTGAATCAGAACAATTCGGGGTCTCTGACACAGACTTCCTGTACAACCTGGGTGAAATGGCTAGTCTGTGCTTTCAGTTTTGATTTTTATTTCATTTCTTAGTTAACAGGGCAGCAGTAATGAAGCCCTGGTAACTTCATTGCAACACAATTTATCTTTAATTGACGGAACAGACTTTAAAAGCCTTTTGGCCAAGGAAAGCTTATTTGTGTTTCACAGTGCCCTATTCAGGAGGGAAGTGAAGGCAAAATTCACTCTTCTTTTTGCCTGCAATGCGCTTACTATGGTCTCCTCTGAAGCAAATTCATTCCTGAACAGCCAGGAATAAAGACTTCGAGTACTTATTTTACTTTTGCAAATTCAAAAAGGTAGCACGTCATCAGGGAGTGGAAAAACTGTTATTTTACACGCTAATGGGTAGAATTGTAAAGGACACTACTAAAAATATAAAATAATTACTAAACTTAGAATCACAGAATCATAAATCATAGAATGGTTTCATTTGGGGGAGACCTTAAAGATCATCTTGTCCCAACCCCCCCGCCATGGGCAGCGATGTCACCCCGCTGGATCAGGTTCCTGCATTGATGCACTGGGCCTGTGAGCAGGCCCACAGAAATGCACTGCTGTGCCAGTGCAAATGTTGGGTTTTGACATCTTATTCAATGTAATGCAGGATTAGCATCAGAAAAGACAAATTAATTCCGTGTAAGTCCTTTTTCAAAACTCTGTACGTAGTGTCCCTGCACACACTGGAATAAGCACATCATCCCAAGTAAAGCCACTGACATCAGTGGAGCTTCACCTGGGACAGATTTGGCTTACTTTTGCTAATTGCATCACTACCCTCAAGCTGCACTGAACAATTCATTAGTGGCAGACTGCTGAATTTCTAAAAGTGTGTGTAACTTAACTCTAACCAACAACACAGTAGAAACTACTCTCAGCAGCTCCTCTGGGCAACCAAGGACACCATGAAATTGAATAAATAAACATAAACAAAGAAAGTTTTTCAATTTGCTTCCCATCTGGAGTATCGGCTATTTTTCCAGCTCTTAAACTGAGGCACCTTTGCACTCTATTAAAGACAATCCTCTTTACCTTTTGCCATCTCTGATGACCCCAGTGCATTTAAGAGAGTTTCTATAGATTAGAGATTAACCTTTTCAGCACTTCTGAAGAATAAGTCTATATGCCATGGGTTGCTAAATTTTTGAAAATTCCTCCTTAAATCTTTTTGTTGTTGTTGTCTAAGAGAAAGGTCAAAGCATGATTTCGATTTTTATTCATTCTTCCTGAATTTTTCTCACCTATTTTCACCTACCAATTAAATTCCTACAGATGATGGGGCATTGCTGGGCATGGCTCCCAGCTGAGTGGGGCTGAGCCACCAGAGCAGTGGCTGGGCTGGAGTGACAGGGACAGCCAGCTCTCCCCTGCAGCTCCCAGGGCCATTCTCCATGGTGGTGCCCTCACGATGCTGCCCTGTCATGGATGAGAGGTGAGCTCAGTGGCAGAGCTTGCCCTGTGCCAGCTGGTCTGAGTGACTGACAGCCTTTCTGAACCTGCTGAATTTACCATCAGAGGCTCAACCTCAGAGTCTGCCCAGGCACCTTCCACTGGCGGGTACACACCGTGGTCCTTCTTCACTTTCGTCTCTAACACCACTTTAGGAGGAATGGTATTGCTTCATCCCTCTTGAGTTAGACTCTGGATAAACAGGATGTGTCCTACAGAGCTTGCAGTTTGACTGATGTGTCTAATATCCAGTGTAGGACCTAAATAAATATCCCCTGTCCAAACAGTGTTAGTTGTTGGCTAAGGTTTAATTTCTGGAGACACAAAGTTACCTAATCTAAAATGTTATGGTTCTTGTCCTCTTTCTCTCTCTCTTAAGCACGATCATACTTTTTCTCAGTAACAGTGTTTCAGGAGAAGAGGGAATATCACTCCATCAGTGGGATACTCTTCTTTCTCCCCATGATGGCAGGAAATGGCAGAGGCTGTATGTAGATACTCACAGGCTTGTTTCTGGACCTCACCAGAGCTGGCTGGGTGAAGTGCAGCAGATCTGGGGACATGTGAAATAGACCTACAGGTATGTGCTCTAACAAATATTTATGTCTGGAAATGAATAACATTTTAGTGTCTGCAGAAAATGTGGCTCGTCTCACCCCACCACAGA
This sequence comes from Oriolus oriolus, assembly GCA_013400235.1. NCBI lineage: Eukaryota > Metazoa > Chordata > Aves > Passeriformes > Corvidae > Oriolus > Oriolus oriolus. Next base: position 620,357 of record VXBT01000954.1, read on the forward strand.
CCTCTGAAAGAGCTGCTATGAGATGTACCCTGCAAGAGCTGGTTTCTGTTCAGTGGTTATAAAGGCATTCTAGGTGATCACACTGGCTGCACCATTCAGTAGATATCTAAGGCCAGGAGAGGCTGGTTCAGACACCAATCCCCTGCTGAATGCGGGTCCAAATGGGGGGCTGCTCAGCTCACAGCTTGGTGAAGTATCACAGGTTGCAATTTTCTCACACAGATACTATCTGCAGAGCAAAAACCTGAGATCAAATCTTCTGTTTCTCCCACATGTCTCTCTCCACCCCAATGTATTCAACGCCCTTTGGCCAATGTCCAGCTTGCACACTGAGCCCAAGTTTTCCTTCCAGCCTGCCTGACTTGTATTTGAGGAAGACCTACATGTTCCAGTCCCAGAATCAGCATTTTCAAGTTTTTCAAGAGCTGGGGTTTTGCCCAGAGAAATACACCGGGGACTGCATTTGTGAATGTTCCTGGTAGATGCTGACTAACGTGCACCTGCTGCTCAAACAGGTCCCAGTCAATATCCTGGTTGTGGTCAGGGTTTTCTGTTGTCTCAGAAGTGCTGACTAATCAGAGCCTCTCCCGTTATATGCTGGAGCAGTCTCCTCCTTTCTCCTGGAACTTCTCCAGACATTATCATGTCTAACAGCACAGGGTTCCCAGCAAAACAAATCATCCTTCATGAATGACCTCAGAAGACAAGCATTTAATTGTCCTCCACCTCTGATGATCAACAGAGGTTCTGTGTAAATAAAGGAGCTGAATCATCTTTTTCACAAATGTTTAACTTGACCCAGTCTGTAAAAAAGATAAGAGTACAAAAAGATTTTTATAAACATACTGTACATGTCCAATTTGTCCTGCTTTAGCAAAGTGTAGCCAAAAACTAGAGAGGTGTTGACCAGTACTTAGAAAACTTGTTCCTTCTTTCTATCTATCTATCTATCTATCTATCTATCTATCTATCTTATCTATCTATCTATCTATCTATCTATCTATCTATCTATCTATCTATCTATCTCAGTGTGTTCATGCTTTCTTTATATCTACAATGCTGGTCAAACAATTAAATTTGGGGATAAAGAAAAGTCCATTAAGGCCTAAATTAAGGAGACTGCAGTCTAAAAATTAGTTGAGACCATGAGCAAGTAAGTTTGAAGGCAGCTACTGCACAGCCAAGTGCTGTAAATCCCAAGCAAAAATCCTTTAAAAACTCTCTGTGGTGTAGCTTTATCACCAAATGTTATGTCACCATTTAATTAGTGGAGTAAATTACAAGTAAACTTTTATTTGACTCTTAACTTCTCTACTTGTTTGTCTCTATTTCTTTAACTCTAAAGAATAAAATTGCTTGTGCAAAATAAGCAACTGCAATGGCAGCTTTTCACTTGCTCTGATTCCAGGAATAAAGACAAAAACAACCTTTGGTGTTTCACCTCCTGCTTGTCCATTCAAACCAGCCATTTTAATACTTCTCTGCATTTAATACCTCTTTGCTAATTTTTAAGCACTCAAGCGGAGATTAAGGTGATTAATGAAATGGACGACCCAATATCAGACTAACTTTCCTTTCAAACACAGAAAGTGTGTTGAATATGAACTGATAGCACTTTCAATTGCAGTAACTGGTGGAGGCCCTGGTCAGAAGCCCTGGTCTCTGAGGATGTGGTGCAATTGTGCAGCTGACCACACTCCTCCTTCTCAGCTTCAGCCAAGGGCATCACAGAAGGTTTTGTGCTGGGGGCTTTGTGGAGCACAGAAGGAGCTGGGACCCACGTACTGAGTCTAAACTTTTACTGCTGCGCTGAAGCTTTGCTTCTGACACCCTGGGATGCATCCAGGCCTGGTTTCAACTTGCTTCAGTCAGAAGCAAGGGGTGAAGGTGCTTCCTGGGGAAGTGGAGGTCATGCTGAGGAGGGAGCTGGGTGCTGTCTTTGCCTTCTCTGAATCAGTCACCTTCAGGCTGGCAGCGTGGTTATAAAGGCTCAGTCTTACCCACAGAGTGGGGCTGTGGGCTCTGCCCTCTCCTGGCTGCTCATCACCACTCTGAATTGGACTCTGTAGCTGCAGAGAGGAGCAGGGCTTTAGATGCACCTGTCTGCAGGGTGCCTCCTATCAGCAAGTCCTGCAGCCCTCTTATTCACAATATATACACCTGCTCATGCTTGTGCTCTTGCGTTTTCCACCCATAGTTATGCCATGCAGTTTTGAGTAATGTGGTTACAGAGAGTTCCTTTAGCACTTCAAAAATAAAGTAAAAGGGAATATTGGTACTTTTAAAAGGTGCATTGGACAGTTTAGATTGGGACAGCAAGCTGTTGTCCCACTTAAAGCAGATTTCTCGTTGTAACTATTTCATGGAAATAAGTTTAATTTGTTGTGAAAAATCACTATAAGATTTTAGGGACCATTTAATAATTATGTACAGTCCAAGCAGATAAGTAGAACAGAAACTGAGCTTTTCAAAACTCAAGGAGTCATAGCATGCAGCAATGGTAATTTGACACAGAGCTTACACAATAGATTTCATTTTTTCTTAACAGAACAATAATTGAAAACTGACTTATCCCCTTAAATAAACCAGTGACAGCTGGGAAAATCAGCAGATTGGCCCTTTGTGCCTGTTTATAGTAGATTTTGGCAGCAAGATAGTTGATGTAGTCTCTATAGGACGCAGCTATTATATCTTCCAGATGTGCTTGACCTTTATCTTGGATAAAAAAGCATCTCGCCATAGAAACTATCAATTTATATACTCTTAGCCCAAGTCATCAGCTCCTTTAAGGTGCTGAAAAACCCCTCTTGTGCTGGTAGTGCTTCCACTGCCATTCAGTACAGACACCTAACTTGTGAGTGCTTAGATTTTTCAAATGTGAGTAGATAATTTAGCTCGATGTGCCTCTAGAAGTACTAGCATGAGGAAGATCTGTAACAGGATAAGGGCTGCTCAGTGCTTGCCCAGGGACACTGGGGAGGTCCTTCCTTGCCTAGCTTCTCACAGTGGGCAGATGTGGAAAGAAAAATGGCAATGGCTTCTTCACAGGTTGCATTATTATTTGTTTGTGTGTACAGGGTGATGCTGCTGCTGTCTTTGGCTATTTGGGCAAGCAGTATCAAACACAGTGCCCAGGGAAGAGTTAAGCTGCAGAGAGCTTAGTGCTCACCTGCCAGGCAGGGGAGAAGGGCACAGGCCACCTCATACCCTCTGATTTAAGGGGACAATGGCACACCTGTGTCAGTGTAAATTGTCCCACTGGCAAAGCCCCAGAGCCAGGAAAGCAAAAAAAGGAGCCTTTGGCTGTAAATACACTTGGGTCAAAGGAGGATTTTCAGTATGTTAATTCGACTGTGTCAAAAACTACAGCGGCACTCAGAGAGGCACAAGAGCAGAGTGAGTGTCAGACATCAATGTTTATGGGGAGGAGAATAGGGGACATAGTGGAGCAGAGGGAAATAGGGGACACAGGTAGAGTGCTGTGAGATAAGAGGGGAGCTGAAGGCACCCTGGGCTCGGCTTGGAAACACAGAGGAGAGGCTGAGAGCATCAACTTGAAGAGAGGATTTTTTTTTGATGGAAAACAAAGCAAGACAAGATGTCAAGTGTCTTGTACTTGCTGTCACATACTCAACCTCTGGGCCAGCAGCTGAAGAGTGTGGCTACCTGCCTCCCAATGGCTTTGTGGCATCTGTGTAGTTTGGTTAACCCTATGGCAACTGAATTTCTTACTTTTCCTTTTCATATAGGTCAGTCATGAAAACTCCTGAAACAGAATAGGTCTGAACACCCTCAGAGAGATCTATGTCCTAGTCACTGCATCTCAGAAAACCTCAGTGCAGCATTGCAGGTATTGTGTGACCTTCTTTGATCATCACACGAACCAGTATTTCTTGGTCCCCTGTGACCAGGCAGGCTCATAGGTGTGCTTCTCACCTGCTCTGAGGCACAGTGCTCCCACAGGGCCACCTCATTATGTGACTTTGCATACAGATGCCTCTTGTTGGGAATTTAAAGGGTCAAAGGGGGGTGTGACAGGGTGGATTAAGGTTACAGAAGGAACCTTGCTGAAAGAAAGACTAGAGCCGAGCTGCATGAGCCCGTGGCCCACCAGTGGTCCCACTGACAGTGATGGATACAGCTCTGCCCTCTGCGTTGCTGTAGGACAGGAAGATGAGCTCACAGAAAGATGGGAGTATACAAGTGATGAAGGGAAGAGAGGAAAAAGGAGCTGAACTGCATCCTCTCATTTCCAAATTTCACCTGGATGTAAAACCTTTGAGATCCTGTGACACAACAGGAAGGCAGTTTCAAAGGAGTAGGAGGATTCTGGAACAGTTTCTGGAATCGCATGTAGCACTGTTTCTGCAGCTGATTTTCTGAGGAATTGTTTGTGGGAAATTAAAAAAGAAACAAGCCCACAGTAACTGCTCAAATTGGACCTAAATTGCTACAAATCAAAAATCTTGATTTTCAGCCTTTGTGTCTGTCTTCTGGCTCTTCTACTGAGTCAAAAATGCCAGCTGGCAACAGATGGATGGTGCTTTCTGAGATGTTGTTTCCTGGAGATAGGAATATTTTTAAGAGAGTCGATAGGCAAGGCAGGACTTTGCTTCATCATACAGAGCCTCTGGTGTAATGTTGTTGGACATACTTAGTTTTGCAGAGTAGCAGCTCTAAACAGAGCTTTCTTCCTGTGTTCTGCAGAACTTCCTGAACAGGACAAATTCTGTCTATAAATCCTTGTTTATTTCACTGTTGAGGAAGGTGTAATGGTACACATGCCAATTCATCCATATTTGGGGCTTAAGTCATTGCACAGTATCTTTAAATCTTGAGACAAATCAAGGAAGGCAGCAAAGCAATATGGTAAAATGTATTTTGTCGAAATAACCAAATGTTGAAATAGCAAAAAGAAATAGAAGGCATTTGACCAGTGGGAGGATGAAACAGCAGTGTCAGTAGTTACTTTGCTGTGTAAACAATTTAATGCAATTATAACTCTGCTTCTGGTCGTACTGTGCTGTAAACAAAAAGGTTTTTCACATACACTCTGACTCTGTTTTCAGCGGAAGTCCTGCTCCTGAATCACGGGCTGCCTTGGCCGATTGGTAGCGCATGGTAAGCTGTGTTTGTGGAGTTACACAGATGTTTCAGCCTGAGCCCCTGCAGATGCTCTGCTTGTCTGCACGGCTGGGGATGGGCAGGTGCTGTCAAACCACAGCTGGGGAGCTGGGCTCAGGCTGTGCTTTACACTCAGGCTTAGTGCCAGGCTAGACCACATCTCATCTTCTCCGTGCTCCCCTCGTGACTCTGGCAAAATGCTGCTCAGGTTTGACCCGTACCGGTGATCTTTGACAGGATTAACCAGTTTTACTCAGATACCTCATGACATCTCGAGACAAAGCAACAAGACATTTCCCAAACTGTGAGTCCAGGTGACTCACCAGCGTGGCCTGTTCTGTGCTATGGCCCAGCTAGAGGACACTTTGGTGGAGCTGTCGCCCTGAGTGTTCTGCCCGCAGGTTCCTGTAGCACTGGGTCTACCCCTGGTGCTGTGGAGGCAGCTGCCTATGCACGGGGCACTTCCTGCTGCTGCTTCTTACAGCTTCATGAGCCGAAACCACTTGGCTCAGAGACCACTGCTTACTGTAGACTGTTCACTGTTGGTTTTGGGGTTTTTTGGTGTGCTTTAATCCCTGACTTGCTTGCTGTGCCACAGACACACACCACAACCTGCATGAGACTGGGTAGAGTTAGCATAGGTGCGCAAATTCGAGGAATGGGTTTAGACAGAGTTTGCCTTTGAAGTGTGGAAGCAGTATAATGAAATCATTTAAAACACATTGCCTCAGTAATCAGAGAGTGTATGCGTTGAAATGGAGTTTGCATGAAGCCTTCAAGCTTTTCAAACCATTTATAGTTTACATAGCTATATGTTAATCCACAGACAATCTATAGCTCTCAATAACCTCATAGCAACCACATATCAACAGATTATTTCCCTGGGCTCTTAGGCATACCACTGCCATTAGGTCCTCTGATTTTTAATTAAGAGGAAATGTCTCTAAACATCTTGAGGTAATTAAACTGGTAATATCTTCTATAAGATGCATTTGTTACTATAACAGCAATTCTCCTATGAGACTAAAAAATATAACTGCAACTTCATTACATAAATTAGATTTATCAGTTTTTTTTATGAGCTTAAAATGTAAAGTATGCTCACAGTTCTGCTGTAATTCCTGAATGTAATAAGAGAACTCCCTGTCCCACATTTTACAGTGTAACTCTTGATATAATGATCTTATTAACTTTTATTATGATTCTAATTAATATACCATATCACAAATAGCTCCTTATGATCTCTTTGCCATTCATAATGCTTTCATAAGGAGATGATTACTGTGATAATGTTATGACTGTTAAAAAAATATACATGCTAACCTACATGCTTTAGACATTTATTTCTGGCTGAATTCTGACAGAAAGAAGTAGCAACCAGAAAGAGAATGATTTGAATAAGCCTGCTTAAAAATTGTTTATTTTTGCTTCTGAAAACACATGCGTGGGTTGAGGTTCATAAATAAGTGTGTGTCTGTGTGTGTAAGAAATCTGTATGTGGAAATGTTGCAACATATTGCAGTGAACCACTGGATTTTAGAAGTTTTTAGAAAATAATATTATTCCAGGTGTTGCCTAGATACATATGGAAGCAAAAAATAACTGAACAAAAAATTTTAACAGATGTAATTACTTAAAGTAGTGGTTTAAGGAGAGACTTCCAGTGTGGATGAAAGCTCACCATCAGCCAGTCTCATTCTTATGTCCAAATTATCTCTAAACTTTAAAACTCCTCCGAGTTCTCTGTAAAAACTATTGACTTCCCTCTCAAATAGTAAAACATACTTATAGAAGTGTGTACCCAATATTTCCTTTTCTCTGTCCTTGGAAAATGCATCTCTGTCCTTATCATTTCCATGCCAAATACAAGACATTATCTGCACTTTCTCTTAGCACAGGACTTGGCACTGTCCCCTACTTTCTTTGTCTCTCCACTGACTTCATTTCTACATTAAGTGCAAACTCTTGGTCTTCACTCTCAGGACTCATCATGGCATAATCCTAATTTTGAAATATTTTATTCACTGAAGGGATGTTTACTCCAGCCTCCATGGTGCCGTTCTGTGGGCTGAGTACTGACTACCATTTTTTGTGTAAGCTTGTTTTCCAAATTAGGAAGGCCTCAGAAAATTTTGGCTAAAAATGGCAAATGGAGCATTGAGATTGCTGCACATAATGCTAGCTAGTACTGACATATTGATTTGTTCAAAGTGCTTGATTTCTTGTTTTCTCTTTAAATTCAAGTGTTTTAGAGATCCATTTGTGAGAGTACATTTGTGTACAGCACTTAGGATGGTGGGACCCTGGGCTGTGATTTCCTCTCTCATGCATTACAACCCCACTTTCTACCAAGAATCTACAAAAACATGTGATGAAAATATGCTAGATTTCTAAAACGAGATCTATGCCTGCCTGTTCCAGTATGTTCATTACAATTTAACACTGGATCTGTATTAAAGAAAAGGTGAGATTTCAGGACTAACACAGCTACTGTCAATCTTGTCTTGAAGAACAACATTTGACCAGATGACACTTGAGTCACCTCAGCTCCTATGACATGGGAACTATGAGTGAGTCTATTGGACCTCCTAATTGTTTATCTTGGTTTTATCCCTGAGAGGGAATTTGAATACACATGAGAGAATCACTCTGCAGTGTAGTTCAGAGGTAAAATGATGGTTCTGAGAAGTGGTGAGACACACCTCACTACTAATGATGATGCCACCATATTCCTCCTCACTAAAACAAGCTGTAATCAATTGTGTTGCAGATTGAACTTCTAAGGAATGTGCCTTTCTGTAGAAGTTTTTTGGTCTTTACCCAACCGAAGCAAAATACAGCACAAGCCTTTCAGCTCTGAGCTTTCTTAGGTCAAAGTAAAAAAAAAAAACAAACCAAGAAAAATTTTTTCTTTAAACATCTAAAATCATGTCTGGTGAGATTAGTGGGTGAATCAAGTTTTGAATAATATTATTATGGGAGAAGTCAAGCAAACAGAAAGATGACTCAAACAGTTTACTGCCAGGACTATTTCTTAACACAGAGGAAAATCATATCTGGTTGCATATGGAATCCTCCCACAATGAAGAGGGAGCCTGGCAACAGAAATAAACTGCAAATGCTCCAACTTTTGCTGTTGAACAGTCCTCACAGCTGAAGTGTAATGAGAAGACACCAGAAATTTGGACACTGAGGATGAGAAACCATAACATAACTAAGAAATTCCATGCCTATTGCCTTCCTTATTGTCAGACAACCTGGTCATTAGAAAGGTAAAATTTTCTTTGATTCTCCCTCTCCACCAAAAGAACCTAAATGAAACCCAAAGCAAAAAGTGAGCCAAAAACACAGAGGGAAAATCCCTGAAGACATGCTCTCGCTGTAACCACGATGGGCTGTGCAGGCTAAGAACCTGTTCCTTCTGCTCCAGCAGAGTAGAGTAGGACAGCCCTGCAGCACCTCCGAGGCATCACCTGGTGACTGTCACAGCGCCCAGCAGTGACAGCAAAGAGTGGCTCTGGCTGGACCTGTGCCCATGGGCTGTGCCTTGGATGAACAACACTGAGTGCAGCTGATGGCTGTGAAAAAATTACATGGTTTTCATCTGCCGTAGAGCATAATTCAACCATGCAAATATTTATGCATTGAGCAAAGAACTGGGCTGCCACTTGCTGTGTCTGAGGCACTTGCATGTTTGTCCCACTGCCCCACACTTCTGGCTGAGGGACTCACCCACAGATTTAGGACTGGAACAGGATATGCAGCTCTGCAGAGCTGGAAGACATCCCTTTAATAGGAATTTGTAAAGAGATCAAAACAAGCACAGAAACCCAATTCTATCCTATATGTGTCAAAAATAAATTTACAACTGGGAATACTCCCCAGGAGATATGTTTTTCCTGGCTTCTCCCTCACACTAGTGAAACAGAGCCAGTGCTCAGTTCTGGACTTTACAAACACTCATCAATGATAAACCAGATGGAAAAAGCCAAGTGTTTGTGTGGGCTTAGAAAAAATCATTATTTAATGACACTCAGACAAGTATGTTTTTGGAGGGCAGTTCATATGGCACCAGCTGTTCTGATTTAAAGGGTCTTGGTACAGCATGTAACAAAACCATACACCATGGTTTGGTCATTCCAAATAATGTGTATATGCACAAACCTTCCTTCAAAGTAAACCATATCCTTAAATCTCTCCCCACTGATCAGACACAAACTATGTTTGTTTTGATGTACAATGTTTAGCTCCACTTTGGAGAAGTCTGTAACACCGCAATTGCTTCCTATTTTAAGCTCGTCTTTGACATGCTAAACATTGAGTTTGTTCTGTTTCCTGTTGTACCACACTTTTCTCTGGCTTTGAATTCAGTATTTTTGCTCCTTCCTGTTATTTTGTGCCCTGTAAGGAAAGCAGGAGTTTGGCATATGGTTTCTGCAAGCACAGATAAATACTCATCCACAATACAGTTCCCACTTGCCAGGCAGGCTGGCATTTGGATGTGGCCTTTTTAACAGGACAGGACAAGAATCAATTCTCTGATCATATGAAGGTTATAATCTCGCATTTTCTTACTCCTCCTGTGACACTCCTGTAGCATTTAGAAAAATTTCAATTCTCTCCCAAATACATCAGTGGAGATCAGTCTTTAATGAGAGCAATCAGCCAGTGTGGAGAGAAAAGCACTCATCTTCCCTCAGCTCTGGCTGACCTAGGATGACAAAATCGCTCTTTACCCCTACATTTTTGAAGGAGATGTTGCATACTTGGGTCAGCAAAACCCGTCTGGTTTAAATTTATCGAGCATTTCAGATTATATCTGTTCTCACTTAAATTACCAGTCCACCAATTCTGCACATTTTAATAAAAGAGATTTTAAAATTATTTCCAGCTTGCTGAGGAAAATAATAAGCAGTGGCAGGTCTAGGATTATCCTTAAAAACATCCCTAAAGCACACAGAATGATTTCTCCTCTGATGGCTTCCTGAGATCCTGTCAGTCATGAAGTTCCTAACCCAATTCAAGTGTGTTTGCTGATAGACAGAATGCTGATTTTTGAAAAATCAGTGTCATGTGACACTAACTATGGTGTGTTAGAGGTAAATGTCTATGTTGCATGTCACATATATGCAAAAACCAGAGTTTGACAATACCTGGGATGAAGTCAGGTTTGTCTGAAAAACTGTATTTTCTGTAAAATTTCTGATTGATATTTTTTGTATTCCTACATGCTAATTATTTTATTAGTTGAATTCTCCTTCAGTTTTCCATTATTTTATCATAGAATTAAGTTCACCACTTTTCTGTCCTTTTAAAATATTGGTAGAACAGCAAACTCTAATCTGGTGGAATTTCTTTGATACTCTTAAATATGAGAGAAATGAGTATGCTTAGGCCAGTCAAGTCTTCCTGGTAAAGCCTTCACCATCTTTTGTTACATGGATCTGCTGATTTTAGTGTTTACCATAGTATATATTGCTTATCAGCTTCCTGGGTCACTGAGGGATTGGAAAGTGTTTAATCACATCCCAGTGGTAAGAGCATGCAAGTATAGCACTAAACCACTTCCTGAATACTTCTCCTGACTCTTATATAAACAATTTTGTCATCAAAGCTCACACTTTTGCCATAGGAAGTTATGTCTGTCTAGAGATTCTAGTTATGATCCTTAAATTTTACAAAAAAATAAAATATCACACTTTTGAAAGAGGTTTCATCCTCAGGCAGTGGTTGCCTGTTGCTTGTGGACAGGCTGCCCCAAAACCCCTGGAGGAGGTGGTAAGGTCAGTGTACATGCTGTACAGCACACTGGCACTATGGTGGCTTTCCTCTGGATGCCCTGGAACCTGTCCTGGCCCATGGATCACACGTGGAAAGCGAAACCCACCTCTCAGCCACAGTCATGGGACAAACTCCAGATCCCTGCTGGTCCTTCCACAGGTTGTTTTCTATCTCTCCATGGCAAATATGCTGCAGGCAACTGCCCTTCTGAACAAAACTGACATTATGAATTGAGGCATTTTTTCTATCCAAGAATATTAATTTAAAATAACCTTTGCTTAAAAGGGGGAATAACAATGGATATTTTAAATTTGGCAAAAATGAGTATTTGGCAAAACTCTGAGCAGAGACAAGTGAAATGAATTGGGAAGGGCAGAAGAATGGAAAAACACGGGCAGGTGAAGGTAGCTAATGCCCAGTGATGGTGGGTCTTTGGATACTGCTGCAAATCTCAGCAGATGCTGGATACTAAAGCTGACCAAACAAAAAAAAAAAGTTAAAATGTGTACATTGTCTTCAGGAAACACACTGGGAATTCTTCTAACCACACACTTACTAGTCTATTCTTTGACAAACACAGTGAAGAAATTCCTGATGGAACTTGAATTTATTCAAGAGAGATTAATGCTATGGGAATACCGAACAAACGCAACCAGGCTGCAAACACTTGAGAAAAAAACAAGGCAAGGTGGTCAGCAGAACTGCTGTTCCAGCATTCACCTCTCTCTTTGCCTTGAAAGGAACTGATGTGAAATGCTCTGTATTTCATAAACCAGTGACCTGACTTGCTTGGAGGGGAACGAAGCTTTCTGCTTCTATTGCCGCTGACAGTGCTGTGGGCAGCCCGCTGTGATCCAGCTGACCCCCCCTGGCCGGAGCGTGTGGCTCAGATTATACCATCACATGGGTGTCCCATGCAGCGAGCTCCCCTTTGCCTATGCTGCTCCTTAGGCCGTTGAACTGAGTTAAAATGATCTTACTCTGATCTCAGGCTAATGAGAAGTGGGAATAAGAAAACACTTGAGGCCTGTGAAGGTACGGTGCTACCAGAGCACACACAGGCCTCTGTGATGTCCATGTGGCTGGAACTGAGAGAGAGACTGGTCATGCTGGTAGCACGAGCTGAAATGAAATCACCACTCGCATTTGAAAACAAATTAAGTCAGTAAAGAAAATATGTGAACAAAGGCAAACAGAAGAGGAACTTACAGCCCTGCAGAATGCCTGATAAATCATTCATTACAGTGGGAAGGAGGCTTTCAGACTGAAACAGCAGCATAGCAGTCTACTTATTCCTGCAGAAAACAAGCACCTCTGAATCCACATCCACAGAACTGCAGCTGTAAAGGATGGCAGAGCTTCCACTTGACCCATAAAGCATTTCTCCTGAAACTATCACGCCTACAAAGGTGATGTGAAATATTCATGTATTTATCTTGCCACATCAGCAAGGTAGGCATGTGCACTCAGTGTTCTAATGCACGTAAACAATTTCTTTCTGTTAGAAACTTTTTGCTTTGAGTCACATCAGCAGAAGTATCTTTCCACAGAAGAAACACCTGGTTTGAAATACCCTGGGTAGGTAGGTGGATGGACAGCCACAAAGCAGAAAACTGCCACTCTCCAGGAGAGAGGCAGGGCACAGGGCACTGGGGAAGCAGTGTTAGGGCTCTTTCAGGCCTACTTGGATTCAACTTTCTGATGCCTTCACAAAGCAGCTTAAAAGGACAGATTCCTGTGGCCAAATTGTTTTGGACTGAAGCTATTTGACTGACTTTGACCCAGCTCCCCAACTAAGATAAAATGACACATCCAACTTTATTTGGCATTTGAAGTGGAGGGAAATAACTTCTCTGTTCTGCCAGATGCCTCTTTTATTTAATGTTCTACAAAGAGGAAGAAACTGCATATAATAATGACATCTTGTGGTAGTTGTTGAATTATTGCCCTATGATTTAGTAGATAATAGGATGCCAAATTTCATGACATCTCTCTCTTTTCATGCTGCAGCTCTGCAAATTCGAACTTACAAATTCTCCTGCTCTGAGAAGCTGGATGTAGAAGACCTCTGGAACTTTTGGCTGTTGACTTCAGAGGAAAAAGATATTTTGCTCATTTGATTACACAGATCTGGCTAAAAATACCGGTCAGAAATTCATAGTCATGCTTAATTAAAGAACCTGATCACAGTTATCCAGGTATTCATACAGAAAATATTAATTTTGATAATGTTGAGTGCAGAGTGGCTCCGGTCCATAGAATGAGCCTGCCTTTGCTGCCCCATGGCTTTGTACTGGGTGTGAGAGCAATGAGTGACAGCCTTTGCTGCAGCATGTAAAGCCTGACAGCTGCTGAACACCTGCACTGAGCTTGCAAACAGCCCTGGTGAGCAGCCACCAGCACTCCGTGGCTGAGGATGCAGGATCTTTTAAAAAGTAAATCCCCAAGGCCTCACAGTGCTTCTACTTATTTCAGCTTTGGTGCTCATGTCTGTGACTCCTGCCATTAACCAGGTACCCAAGGGTCCCATGCAGCTTACTGCAGGCTGTATGACATTTCATATTTAGGGTCCGTAATAGTGCTATTTAACTGAGTATCCCACTTTACCTGCCCATAATCATGTCCTTCCTGGTGCAGCCTCTGCAGTGCTTGCTTTAGTGGAAGACAGAAGCTTTTCAGAACAAGCAGCACTCTTTCCTACCAGTTTGTACAGTCCTTATCAGCAGAGGGGGGCTCGGCTTTTATCAGGGAGTTTGGCTATTGCTGGAATAGTCATAATAAATAAGATTAGCAGGAACGGCTCAGGGATATTTTTTTACAGGGTGTCTGTTTATCCTGTCATGTGTTTGGTGAGTATCCCTGGCGTTCACCAGGTGTTCAGGTCTGTGCTACTGTGACACAGTTTTGCTGTTTTTTTTTAATTGGGATGAAGGTGGCTTAAGCTATAGGCCAAACACCTTTATGTTTTCTTCTGGGCTACCAAGGCCTCATAAATAGACTTGCAGTTTATACACAAGATTTACAGACAGCTGTTTACCAGCTGTGAGGATGGAGGCAAGAAAAGACTGTATCACTTATGAAGAGCGCAGAGGTGATGGTGAAATCACAGACATGCATGACAGTGAAATAATGATGCTGATCAGCATTGATAGTACAGACTGTGGACTGACAGATCAATGATACTTCATTTCATGGAGCACAGCATCTATTCCCCATTCGCCTTTTTCACTGCCAGAGTTCCTGGTGTTCACACTGGATATTCGGCATAATGAGCTCTGCCTGTTTCCTTCAGATCTGCAAAAATCCTGGCAGAAGACACTTTTTGGACTCCCTATTGATATGGAAAATTCCTAAAGATAATAATGAGACTGCATGATTCCATAATATCTACTGATAGGTGTTTAGCTGTATTGCTCTATTGACCTATTTTTTTTCCATAGGATGATGCCACCTATTGGACGTTTTTGAAAGATGCAAAACAGTCCAAAGAAAAGAAATACTTTATGCTGAGTTGTTTTTTTCCAGCAAAGAAGGTTAAGCTTTCCAACAGTTCACTAGCAAGAATAAGAGCTCCTGTTGGGACATCCTGAATTATGGTACCTCATTAGAAAAGAAGAAAGGATACAGGTAAATTTTAACAAGACAGTTTTTATCCACTTTTCCAATGGGACTCTAAACAACAGTCACAGAATTTCAGGCTTTTTGTTTGGTTTTTTTTTTTAACTTAAGTGTGTTGAGGGTGATACATTTTAGTCAACCTTGAACTTGTGGTGGTTAAATTATTAATACTTAAGGCTGCTCTTGGTCTGGCTAAGAAGTTATCTTCACTAAAAGAACATTCCTTTCAGCTATAAGCTAACAGTGTGGTTGTTTCCAACTTCCCACTTCTGAGCTAAAACAACACAGGGTGTGCCATTAATCAGAGCCATCTTTTCATATTGCCACGTTACTCACTGTTTGGTTCCTTAGAACTGGGGCAGTCAGCAAGCTCCCAAAGGCATCCCACGCCTCCAGGGATGAGTACCTGGCTTTGTCAACATTGAAATGATTGCTTCTCCCGACCTCTTCCTTTCTTTTTTTCTGAAAGGTGATATAGGTTGGTTCTCTGCAATCTGAGAACACAGAAGCAGAGGGAAAGATGCTCCCCAAATGTTCTCTCACTATAATCATAGCTAATACAGGTTTTTTTCCAGCTTGTCCTAATTTTTTATTTTTTTGCTTTTATCAGCTTATTCACAATCCCAGGTGGCAAATGTTTTTTAATTACCTTTTATAATACAAAAGTAACGACAAGAGACTGATTGGAAAATCTTTTATATAAACTTTGCAAAGCAGCAATCATAATGAATCTTCATTTTTTAAAATTTAATTGAGTAAATATGTATAGTGTGCAGACGTGTTGCTCTTGCTCTTGTCATTATTATGTTAACAGTCCCTGAGATCAAGTTGCACTTGATTTCAAAATTATTTTAAAACTTGGCACCTCTCATGAAAAGCTCTTCCATTTTCAGTGTCTGACATATGGTCTCATTTCCTCCTGATGTTTGAAATGAGGTATCCATCTCAGGCCCATCCAGGCTCTTACAAGTTGCTTGGTTTACAATCTTGACCTCAGCCTGCCTATAACAGGCTTATTAATACAAAATTCTGCCCACCATGAAGGTCTGTTCAGAGCTTTGTGGCCTTGAAGGATCTCTCCCCACATATTTTTATATAACTGCAAAATAATAATAAAAAAGGATTAATGTATACAGAAGAAACAAAGAAAACTTCTGCAAGATAAATTATTTAACTTATTGATTGAAATGAGATTTTGATTGAATTTCTAGATAACAAATATGAATAATCATGTACAGACAAGAATAAACAAAATGATAGCAATGAATAGAGGATTAAACACAGACAGCCAGAGACAAGGATCTTTATTAAGTATTTTCTTTGACTGAGAGATTGGCAGACTTTTTCAAATTTCAGTTGAAAATATTTACACAAGTTGAAAATCACAGACTTACACGCAGTTCAGAAAACCTTCCTGAATTCCATAGAACATGGATTGAATAGCACTGATTGAAATTTTCTCAATGATTTAATGAATTTATAAAAAATTAAGTACACAAGGAAGTGTTTAAGATTCCTATGTGCATTTCTCATATATTATACTCCTAATATTAATATCTAACATTAATAAGTCTCTGTGGCTTCTGCATTTGCAAGAGCTAAGAGCTACCCAATGAGGAGCCAGCCAAATCCATCACGACAGCTTAATCAGCTGCTAAGAAACCTCCAGGTGACTGCTAGAAAGGGGATACTATTCTAGGAATAGATCATTATAAATTTGTACGGTATTTTATATTTCTGCCTATAGCATCTGCTCACTTCTGCTAGAGACAGAAAAATATGTTAAAATGGGCTTTTGGCCAATACAGATACTCTCAACATTCCTACAAACTATGCTCTTTGTGTGGAGAGTTACCTTCGGAGCTTCTCTCCCATGACCTCTTGCATTAATTTACTCCTCAAAAACCTACAGAAACGGCAACAAAGTTTCCAGTGATGATTACGACTCTCTAGGAGATGGCTGGATCGGTAGAGCCAGACTTTCCAGCCTCATTTGCAAAGACCGTGTTAACAAAGTAATAATTGTGTTAGGTCAGCTTAGAAACATCTGTTCTGCCTTCTGTATTGCTTGATCACCATGGGAACAATGGGCAGCTTTAGACAAGTCACAGGGAATATGGAAAACTACAGAGTCTGATGCAGCATCCCTGTCAAACACCCTGGCAGGGGACCCAGGCTCAAGGGATTGTCTACAGTGTCCGTCCACACCAACCCAAACTGCTGCACTGTGGCACTGGTCTCTACAGAATAGTTATCCCACAGCTAGGCCCTGATGAGTAGGTTTGGCCCAGTAAGCAAGAATTTTGGTTTGCTGAGACTTTGGAATAAAATGAAGGTCTTGAAATATGTCAAAAAAAGGCAGGGAGGGACCAGGAGCTGTCGTAGCCAACTCCATGGTGCACCCACATCCTGAGCTCTGCTTGTAGGTCTGGTTATGCCACTTCAGAAAGGATAGGGCAGAAGCAGAAAATACAGAGAGAAGGAATAGAAGGTCTGTCAGAGGAATGAAAAGGCTCCCACAGACAGTAAATAGATATGGACTGGGACTAGGAAGTATTTTCTCACAATACTCAAATTGTAGAAATGATGGTGTGATATAAGCCAAATGACAGCTGAATTTGAAAATGGATGGCAAAAAATGGAGAATAGACACATCTATGACTACTAAACAGAATGATACAAATGGAACCTATGGCATGAGACATCTCTTAAACTGCCAACAGCTGAGGCATCAGGGAAGAACACCTTGCTGTTTCATCTGTTTCACAGTGCTCTCTTTGGCCATCCGTCTCTGTCACAGAGTATTCTGCGAACTGAATCCAGTATGGCCATTCTTATGCTCTTAACTCTTGCTTTGTGTAACTACACCAAAAAACTTCTCTCAGCCCTTTTTTGGTTCAGTGCACAGATGCCCACAACAGCAAACTAGAGCAATACTGCACAAGTTTCCCAGTGAAGCTTATCTGCAGTAAATGCAAAAACTTATTTACTGCCGACATCAATTTAACTCTGGTAGTATTTTCCACTAAAAAAGTGTCCTTCTTTTCTTTTGTGCTTGTGAAGTGCCTTGAATATGTTAAGGCTATTTACAGGCAATAATCTTCATGATTAAACTTACAAATTTTATAATGGATTTTCCTACCTCTCCATTTGCTTTACCAATGGGAGAATTGAGAATGAAGTCAGGAGGAGCAAAGACATCAACCAGGGCAACTGCATCATCTTTCAACTGTTTAAAACCAAAAGACATACATTTGAAAACTTCTGTAGTTGTTTATGGATGAACTACAGAGCAGCATAAAAATTATTTTCATAAAGAACCAGCTTTGATAATTTAAGAGAAATCCACAATAAGCAGCCTAGTTTTATTTCGACTTTTTTCACTCCCAGGGCAACTGCCAAAAGAGACTGTATTTTAAATGTTTTTAAATGTTTAAACACATTTTAACCAATATGGTGCTGTTTACACATATACACTCATATATTTTTGGACTTTAAAAACATAATAACCAGATTCTTCTTTGAAATTTTGCTGACCTGCAAAGAATATGTTGCAGTTTGGAAAGCTTTTGTCCCAAGGAAAAAAGAAATCACAAACTAACTCAATAATGAAATAAAAAGAACTGGATTGAAATATTTCACTGGCTTTCCAATGAAGATTGCAAGGCCACAAATGCTATGGTGTTATTTTGTAGGACATATTGTTTTCCATTTATTGGTAAATAAAGACTAGTGTCAGGGTCAATGAGTTGCTTAACTTTACAGAAAATTATTCAAAAACCATTAACATAATGTCCTGCTAATTTACCCCTTGAAGTATAGAATAATCTGATGACTATAAACCATGTATCTCTTTTTTAGTATTTATATACTATATTATTATTTAGTCACAGTAAACAGGCTTACCCTGTAGCAGAGCTCCAGAATAGCATTCTGAATAAATCTCCCAGGTTGTTCACCTGAAGCATAGCCACCTTAAAAACATTCACAGAGAAGTTTATACCAGTTAAGATTACACTGATACAAACCGTCTGCAAAGTTCATGAGTTCAGTAGTCAAGACTAAGTAGCTGCACGTGTGTAATTGAACTGACAGTCTTTCATTAATGAGCTGACTGCAAAACTCTTAATCTAAGCGATGTAGAGCCTTTTGCAGTAATAAGCAACACTACAGAATCTTGCTGCCTATCCCTCATCCTCTCACACAAGCACTGGATCACAGCAAAACCTGTGATCTCTCCATCATCTTTGAGGTAAGAGAAAGCCTTTTGGGTTAATTTTTCATTGCATATTCCTGCTCCTGAAAATTTGGTTGAGAATGATTGTTTTAAACAAGCAGTAAGAAAATGCTGTAACATAAATCGTCGCTAGGATTCCCTGCCCTGGCTGAGTCAGGACTTTATAAAAGTGACATGCACAGCGTATTCAGGGAGCTGATCTCACCTTGGTAGAGCACAGCCAGGTGTTTACTCAAGGACCAGAGCCCATAGAGAGCACTGAGGTTCCTAAGCACTGGCTGCAGAGCCACTGGGACGCTGGTATCATGGGTGTAGTCGTGGTACTGCTGTAAGACTGTTTGCTCAATAAAAGCAATTGCCAGAGACCGACAGTAGTACACCTTAGGAGACAGGGAAGAAGGACACTCAGTAACAAAATACAAAGAACCAATCCTCAGCCTGTGCAGAAAAGCATTGGTCTGAACTTAGCGGAGTTCTATTGATTTAGGTGTGATGATCTAGCTTCAGAAATTCTAGGAAACAGCAGGAGAAAACACTTTCCACAATGTCTATGCAAAGATTAGTTATGAAATGTCTCATGAAATGCCTCTTAGAAATAAGACTGCATGCCTATTACCAGTGTAATTCGGCAGTTGTACCCAGGCTCTATGGGATCAAGAAGCTACATCAGAGAGAAGACAATGTAAAATCAGGTTTGCTGACTTTAGGATTGTTAATAAACCTACGTAACTCTAAGAAGTAAAAGGTAGATTTATATTTATTTAATATGACCCAGAGTTTTATAAAGAGGATAAAATCTTCCTACTGAAAAATTATTGCAGTCCCTTCAAATAATAAACAAAAATCTGATCATGTCAGCATGAGTGGATTCTGTTGAAGGATTGAAATAGATTGCAATATGTTTTGAAAGAACTATGCAACTAGTCTTTGCCAACTATCTGGTAAGAAAGACAAGTCACCAGTTACTGTTAATGCAGAGTATAAAACCTTAAGTGATTGTAGGTACTTACATAGGAACATTTGTCTACATTTATATACTGCACCTTTGCTATTTGTGCTACCATGAAATAGATTGCTGACTGACAACATTCTAGTGGGTGAACAGCAGGGGAATGCGATGCCATTGCTGTCCTGGCTGACTTGTCGCAATGATGTAACTCATGTTTGGTTTTAGCCCATTTGTTAAGGGTTGAGTGGTTAGTTTTTTGTTTTTTTTCATGTGGAATTAGTTGATTAGTTTTAATTTTTTTCTTTTAAATACTTGCATTATCCTTGTATTTAGATCCACTGCAGTAGGTAAAAAAGGCATATTCCAAAGATCACTGTCTCTCTCAACAGCTGCCCAGTGGCACACTTATGTCTAAGCTCAGATGAATATATGAACAGCAAAACACATATTTATTCTCTGCAGGATTATGGCGGACTGCCCCCTTACCAGATTGAGTTTTTGAGATATGAATGTTAATTCCCTAGTCAGAATGAAATGTCTTAACAAATGAAACATTAAGAATTATTTTCCTGTTATTCTCCCCTATAATTTTATTTTCCTCTTCACCTTTGCTTGCACTTCTGTATTGTTTCTATCAAGCTGCCCCCAAACCAAAATAACCTAGGGCTGGGCTAGGCTAGGAGTCTCTTCCAGATCCCCCATAGCATGAACAAATATTTCATATTAGTAAACCACTGGGCTGACAGAAAAGTGTTTTTTCATCCCCAGAAAGTTTTAAATCAAATATGTACATCTCTTCAAAGCACAGCTTGTAAATCATTTTCACATGTTTTTGAGGCATGACATTAAAATAAAAAGTCCTGCTGTCCTGAGGATGAATTGTAGGGAGAAAAGAAAAACTAACGACCTAAAGTATATCAATGCCTGTCTTTAAAGCAGTTGTGTGCCTGAGTATCTTTGAATTTTAAATATAATAGAGAAGACAATCTTCATAGTTCTGAGCACACCACTTTCTCTAATGCACTGGCCCCAGCACCAGCTTCACCAAAATCTGGCCAACTGACAGGCAATCAGATTGGAATTTCTGGCAATTCCCATTCTGGATTCGCCCCTGAAGAGTTTCTCTAATAAGCTGCTTCTAGGGTAAAAACAGGAAAGATTTTCTCCACTCCACCAGTGGTTTCACACAGATCATCCCCTGTTGAAGCCAGGCTGGCTCTTTCTAGGTGCAAAGTTGAATGTTGAATATTCCTTCCTGCTGTTTTTTAATGAGCTTTGCAGATAAGGTAAATGACACTGACCATCTTCAGGGAACTGATCTTTCTCGGTGACAAATAACAAGTGTTCATTCTTTGGATGTGAGCCAGTTTTTCTCACGGAGGTAGCAGAGGAATCTGGTGAGCTTGGGGATACATACTGAAATTTGGAGTTATGCCATTCCTAGCTGTTAAAACTCTCTGGTGAGAGAGTGGATCTGCTATATGTAAATTGTCAATGTTTCCTTTTCAGGTTCCAATGCTGTCAGTCTGGTATCTTTCACGAGTACTTTGCACTATGGGAATTAGAGATGAAAAAGACCTATTAGGTCATCTAGTTCACCTACCTGCCAGAGCAAGATTCTTTCCTACGGTATGTATTTGGCCACAAGTGCAGATGGAGAAGTAATAATCAGATGCTGCAGTGTATTTAACACTCACAGATTTAATCTTCAGAAGTTGTGCTATCAAAATTGCCAACATCACACAGCACATGCCTGCAACATTTCTGAAGGGAAATATATCCTGGAAGCTTTCTGCTGATGGTAACTGTCCTCTGCTATCATGTTCTATGCAATGCACACGGTCAGGTATTAAGTTTATTAGCTATTTGACTTGCTGCTTTATGGTTCAGGAAATTGTACTTCATGACACAAGAAGGTAAAACTAACAGAAACTGACAGACTTGGATGAAAATAAATAAATAAAATAAGAAAGATTAGTAAGTATTACCTGACAGTTGTTTCTTGCCTCAAAATCACTTCGTCCAGCCTGCTTCTCCTTATTCATTTTTAGGCCACTTTCTTGGAGCAGGTAGCAAACCAGCCATTTATAGGCTGCTAAAGGAACTATGAAAAAGAGATAAGCAAAATTCTTAACATTCACATTTATGATATAAGAAGCCACATGAAAATTCTACTGCCCTCTCAGATTTTGTTACTTGAGATAAAAAGTGAAAGCGTTAATTAATCAATCTATTGACATGACAATTTGTCCATTAACATAGATACAGTAAGTATCTGGGGAGGACAGTCAGATTGTGAGTGTACAGTGAAGACATAACCATGTCTGGCCACACACTACTTCAAACTGACCCCAAGCTGGAACACAAAGTATATCCACACCTCAGTTTAGACTTCTTACTTCAATAAATTTTTTAGCTTGCTATTTTTTTGCCATAGTAAGACTTAGGCCTGCAAGGTACGAAATCTCTTCTGAGAACACAAGAAGAGAAGACACTCCACAATTACTGGAAGTATGTGACTTGCAACATTTTTTGCACTGGTGGCTGAATGTAATCACATTTAAATTACCAGCTTTGTACATAATTGTGTCATATTTCTAACAGCAGCCTAGAACTATTAACGTAAAAAGTTATCCAGCATAAAGTCCTTGCATGAATCCTGTTTGCTTGTTTCTTAGCTGAAGATTTAATGCAGAACATACCTTAGGATATTGGGAGTGTTTACATGCTGCCTAAATTTAGGCATCTAAATTAACAGTCCAGTTTCTAACAGAATGGATCAATAAACAGATTCAGATATTTTTTAAACAATGGTCTGGTTCAGTAGGTATTACATGAGAGGAGACAACATGTGCTGTTGCTGTCCCATTATGTGTTGGTATTCCTTTTAATTTTTGCCTCCAAGGGCCAACCTGGGCTCACAATGATACACACATGGGAAGAGCATCTAATGTCATACTTGACTTGATCACAGCAGAGTAAAGCAGGAAAACTGCAGGGAACTCTTTTTCCAGCATTACTCATTTTTCTCTATACAACCAAAAGCAACTGTCGAAAGCAGACAAACTTCCCGCCTTTTCAAGACACTTATAAATCCCTTGTATGGTTTTCTAAAAGAAGATATTGTAGTGATAGAAGGTAGTGGCAATCGATCCCCTTAGAACTAGAAAACAGCAATACAGTGGCAAAAACCCCTAACTCAGAGATGTTATTTTAGAGGGAAAAAAGAGAAAGTAAAATATCTGATGCTATCCTCCATACCAGAAATGAAGTTGGGGAAAATAGAATGCATTTTGAAATGTAAACTATGTTCTTACTAAATTAAAATACAAATGTAATACAAAAAATGTAAACAGATATGACAAATATCTAATAAGTAGCAGAGGTTGAATCTCAGATCTCTGGATCCTTTCCTTTGGAAAGGAATTTAAAATTCTAGAATCAGTTTAATAGAAGTAGAAGCCTACCTGAGGAGTCCATGCAATCTTCAACACTAATGGCTGTGAATTTCCAGCCAAGGATATGATGGTAGTCTTGCAAAAAGTTTATTGTTCCCAAAGGGGATTCAAAAGGAGCTTTATCTGAAATACCAGAGAAAATAAAAATGATTTATGAGAAAAGAAATCAGACTTTTTGGAACTAAAAGCCTATTACAAAGCCAGGCACACACTTGACAGGCCAGATGCAACTAGGCCATAATATTTATTTTATTATGGCCTAGTCCAACCTAAAGAGGACTGGTGGACAAGTGTGGAAAAACCTGACATCATTGCCTATAATTATTCCCCATAAGATTCAGCTCCAACTGCTGAGTTTTCCAGCTCTGTAAGATGCTAGTGAAGCTCATTGCTGGAAAACTGAAACAAAATCTAGAGAACTACAAGATGTGATGATGGATATCGCTACCAAGTCAGGTGATATGAACTGTCCCAAGTACAATAAACACACTTATGATGACTTTACCAACACAGAATCACAGAATCATAGAATGGTTTGGGCTGGAAGGGACCTTAAACATCATCTTGTTCCAACTCTCCCATCCTGGACAGGGACACCTTCCACTAGACCAGGTTGCTCCAAGCCCTATCCAGCCTGCCCTTGAACAGTTCCTGGGATGGGGCATCCACAACTTCTCCGGGCAACCTGTGCCAGTGTCTCATTACCCTTGCAGAGAAGAATTTCTTCCTAACATCTCATCTGAATCTCTCATCTTTTAGTTTAAAACCATCCCCCTTTGGTCCATGACTATCTGCCCATGTAAAAAGTAGCTCTCCCTCTTTTTTATAAGTACTGGAAGGCCATAACAAACCTCTTCTCTAGGCTGAACATACCCAACTCTCCCAGCCTGTCTTCACAGCAGAGGTGTTCCAGGCCTCTGAGCATCTTGGTGGCCTCCTTTGGACCCTCTCTAACAAGTCCCCATCTTTCTTGTGCTTAGGACCCCAGGCCTGGATGCTGTGCTGAGGTAATGCCATTGAACTAAACAGCACTTCTCAGGGAGTAAGATATGACTTAACCTGACCAGGGATGGTAAAACATCTATCTAGCTTCTGCAAGAGAGGAGAAAGAATATTTCTTGTTGCAAATATTTCTCTATTGTGAATGTACCATATGATGGAGTCTGAAGCACATTATTTATGCTCCACAAAATTATTAAATGACTGTCAATTGCTTTCAGTATGAAATTACCTCCTAATTCCATTAGCTACACACTGTTGGGTTCAGCATAAGCTTCCACAATTAAAACATACCTCTTATGCAATTCATCCAGCTCATTAAGTAGTTGCTGGTTTGCTGAAGCAGGACATTGTTATCTCCCTCATATGTGCAGTTTGGATCATTGTCATTTCGGATTTCACCCAGACGATTCACTTAATAAGAACAAGTGCATGGTTTAATATATTGCAATGTATTAGTAGAAGCTAAGAGAGATTAAATAATTATCCTATGACAAAATGCAAGAGAGCTGTCTATTCTTATATGTAAAACTATTGTTACAAACAGATGAGCTTGAAAATTCACTGATTACCTTGTACAGTAAAGATTTTAGAAAAATGTGGCATTTAACTTCCATGAGGAATTTTCATCTATAAAGTCTGCATCTTTATTTTTGAAACTAAGACTGAATTACTTGTACAGTCTGCCCAAACACTGGTGCAGATCCTGTACGGGTTTAGGGGGGTTTTTTTGTGACTTCAGGTATGAAATAAAATTTTAAAATATGGATATGAGGATAAAATACTTTCTAAGCACATTGCTAAAATTCAGACATCATGGCACAACAACAGTTGAAGAACACATCAAAATAACCATTCTCTTTCTGATCAGTGCATGCAGTGGGCTGTAACTTACTGGCAAGGTAACCATGTCCTCCACAAGCTTCTCGGCACTCCTGGGCTGCCTGCTGAGCAGTCCAAGACGCCAGTGGTTTGCTGGCAGCAGACAAAGCATGAATCTCACGTCCCAGATTAGCCTTTGTGAAAAACAAGTTATAAATGAGGAATAACTTTTACATAAAATAAGTTGGTGACCAGCTAAAGCCATAGATACGTGTACTGCTTTATAATGAACAGTAACTGGTAATACAGGCATAAAACTTTCTGAGAGCTATGTAAGCGCAAAGCAAATTCTTTGTGCCACAGAAAAACCCTGCCACGACTGAGGAACCTTCAGCACCAACTTTCTTCTATGTGACAGCAATAATTTGTGTCAGGTAATGGGCACATGGGTGCATCTCAGCTCAGATGTACCAGCTGGCACAGCATTGAGTGAGTTAGTTCACCACCTGCCAAGCTTTCCCTCCCAAAAATGGAGAGGGAGGTGGGTGAGGGTAGTCTGTCCAGAAAAAGCTTCTATCCCCTCTGTGACATAAGCAGTATCTCTCTCCCCAGCCAGCAATAGGGTATTTATAATATTTATTGCCTTACACAGTTTTCACTGATCTTTTAAGCAACACTTCTGCAAAGAGCTGGAAAACTTATATGTACACCCTCAGAGATTCCAGAGAATCACAGTAGCCTGCATTTACACTAACTCTGTTGACCTTCCTTTGAAAATGTGTTTGGAATTCTGGTTTCTGGAGATAGGGGCTTGATACAACCAAAGCTTGTTTAAGAGCACCTCCCTGGTTGGTGTTGTTTGTTTTAAGATCTCCTGTAGAACAAAAGGAATCCATAAGGATTACATTCTTAAAATTTTCAACAATGAGATTCTTTCCTATCATGATTTTTTTCCTGATAGCCACTGTTTTCGCTAAGATTAGTGACTGCACTGCAGACCTCCAGAGATGAAGTATCAGGTAAAAAAATCAAATAGATTCTTCTATGGTTTGTGCTAAGAGGAGAAATTAAAATACCCGGCCATTAGTACAAAAGTATTTCATGAGCTTTACTTTAGCTGAAAAAACCTTGAGGATTTTAAGTAAGACCTGAGCAATACACAGTCAGTATGTAAGCCCTAAAAATTTTTATTGCCAAGAATTATATAACTAAATAAAATTTATATGCTGTAAAAACACAATATTGCAGTTAATTTGATTAGGAATCAGTCCTTGCACAGAGAGTGATAGGTTAAACTATTTCCCCTGTAAAAGGATGGCTTCCAGTGGGCTGACTATGGATGAAAAATTCAGCGTTAAAAGTCAAAAGTCAACTTTTTTCTCTAAAAATATTTATTTTAATGCATGAATTTGAATTGCCAGACTCACAGAAACTGTGCGGGAATAAAGATTAGTATATTTTCAGAAAATCTTTGATATATGCTCCCTGCAGAATAATTTACAACAGTTATAAGCTGAATTTACACCACCGTAATTTATTTACGATAAAAAATTCTGCAAGAGATCATAGCCTTCAATCCCACAGAAATCAATAAAACTTTAATCACTCCATCAAAACTAATTTGAATTCTTTTCTAAATGCAAATTTAATTAGTATTTTGTATACCCCATATTTCTGAGACATTGGTCTATCATTCTTGATCGTAAGAGAGCCTAAGACTTCTAAACAGGTCCTCCATTTAACAGTTTACAATTTATTATAGCAAGAACTCAGTGAAGAAGAAATGTATAAATATCTCACCTGTCTCTGACTCCTTTGCTTTGTCAATTCACCCGCAAAAAACTGCACAAAGTTCTCATACAGGGACTTTGAGAAATAATCTAAGGCATATGCAGCAGCCAGATAAGGAAGAAGACGCCATTGCTGGAAAAAAATAATTAAATTGATTTGATCACAAACTGCTATATATATTTTAATAGTTATTATATTGAACCAACTCATTAATTTTTACTGTGTTCAAAATGGAAAACTGCTTAATAGAGAAGAGAACAATAAGCACCTATAACATAATTTAATTATATTTAGTTATGTTATAGGTGGTTATTGTTCTCTTTATACAAGCTATGGTTATATTATTTTAGTTCTCACATTTCACAAATTTGTGATAAGCATTCTGTTAAACCAGGAAAAAAGTTCACTGAAGCTTTGGGGACCAAGACATATTTTTGCCATGTGTTTATAAAATGTCTGGCATGCCAGGGTCAGTCATGATTCATATGTTTCTTCAGTATGAACATGACAGAGGTTGCAAGCATTCCATGTGGCTCATGAAGGAAAAGAAAAACTGCTTGAAAGTCTTTATGGAAAGGAAAAACGGAATGAGAATTTCAGCAAGCAGAAGCCACAGAACAAGCCAAAACTGGGAAAAATTGAGAGACTCAAAGAATAGTGGAAAGCAGACCCTGGCTTATTCAGAAATGGCGGAAGGAAGGCACCTTTCACCTGTTTGTAGAAACCTGTGAAATCTTTCAACATTGCAAGGTAAGTGTGAACCTGGAAATAGGCACTCACACTGCAAGGACAAACTGGGCAGGTTTGTTTTCAGCACTTCTTATATATTAACATTTGTCATTCAGCAGATCTGAGTTTTCCCTTTTTCCCAGTTACTCTACATATGCTTTTTCTATTTTTTCAGAGCAAAAAGTGATTTTCATCTGCTTAGACTGCTGGTAAACCTTGGTTATAATCCTCTTCAAATCAGTACTAGCTTGAGACTTCTCCATAATGAATGCCATTGAGTTCTATACTTTTAAAGCATACAGGCTACAAATGAGAAAATTAATGTAGCAGCAAAAGAAGCACTGATATTTTGAAACAAATGCTAGTTTTTACATCTGCAATACTTTCACACTTGCAAGTAAGACAGTCCTTCTCTGGAAAAGTTACTATTTTAGAAGACAAATGTTTGTAGGTACTTCAGAGAAACATGGATTTTTTTGGTTTTGCTATTCCAAGAACTTATATTAAAAGCCTGGTCATGCCAGAAGGTTTTGAGCTGGAATGAATGCCCACAGCTGAACTAGAACAATGCTTCAGGTGACACAGACAACTTTAATTTCACTAACTTCAGAGTCACTATTGTGATCTGCAGTAGCTCTGAATGTGAGTTTCATTATATAAAAGTCTGCAGGTTGAATTCCAAAATATTTACCTGTGTTTGGTATTCAAGGACAGGTATTTCTTCATCATCAGTTGGTCCAAACTGACGGCGAGCTGCTGAGAAGCGAATGGCTATTGCCAAGGCAAGCTTTAAATTGGTGGTGGAAATTCCTGTGATCACAATTCTGCCAGCGGACAAGGATCCCACAGCTGCACTGAAACGCTCTTTAGCATCCTGAATGAATAGAAGGTACAGAATGAATGCTGAGGCTAACATTTCATTTTACCCCCACAAAGATGCAACTAGGTAGCATGATCAGAAGCAATTTTGCTGATTTTGTTCCTTGACTCATTCAGATAAGGTATTCAGGCAAGACTCAGAATAGTCTTGCCTGAACATAGTCAAACTCTCAGCTCTTGGGGATCAGTAGAGTAGTGCAAAGAGCAGGAAGTTCAGTAAAGTCAGCAAGGTGAGTTAAGACATCTCTGAAATGCAATTAAAAAAACAATATTCATACCTCATGTGAAATTGTCAACAGCCTTACTTAAGTTCAGGCATCCAGTACTTCCCAACATAAGAAGCCCATTGCTCTGTCTCCTAAACTACTTATACCTTTGTATATTTAATGAAACAAGACCTTGTTTCATACCTTGATTGAACTTGAGTAGTTCCCCTCAGCTGTGACATCTCCAGCTATATTCAGCATGTTTTCTTTTGGTATCCTGACATTGTGGAACATGGCAAATCTGTTTAAACAAATACACAAACAATATAAAATCTATGCCTACATAGTCTGAGGTGTTTATATTACAGAAGAAAGGTCAAAAGAAGGATGGGATTGCAAAGTTATCTCAGGCATGTCAGAGAACTGAAAACACTGCCCTTCAAGCCAGGTAGGCAATTTTAGGGAAGTACGCCTGGGACAACAAAGACTTTCAGAGTCAGAGCAGAACAATAAATTCAAGAAGGGAAATTATTTGTTATAACTCTTCTGATTTTTGTTTTTTTTTGTTTTTATTAAAAAGATGATGTTTACAAAACCAAAATAAACCACTTCACTGACTCTGGGAGACCATTTCAGCAGCTTTGTAAGGAAAGAAGTAAAAAAGAAATGGAAGGATGAGCAATGTATTCTGGTTGAGTGAAGGGACAGGTAAAGTTTCTTATTAGAGACCTTGTACACAGGCAGTTTCAGAAGTACTTTCACTGTAACCTCAGAAAGTTGAACTGAATTCTCAGGCTGCATGCCTTGGGTTCCCTAGGTTGGTATCTCAGCTGTCAAAAAGCTTGGGAAGATGAACAACTTCCTTCTCCCATCCAGAATGTGACTGGGCCATTCTCAGTCCAAATAATTCTCTGCTCCAAACAATTCTGCAGAACTATATTCTTTACTGAGGTGTTTAGTCCAGTCTGGAAACTGCTTTGGAATAGAGGCACTATATATTTTTATGAGTGTAGAATATAGATCTGTGAGGATCACTCATTCTACTGCAGTACAAATAAGGACATAGCTGAAATAGTGCCCTGAGAAGGAATCGAAAGGAAAATTTTCCGTTGTTTAAACTCAAATTAGGAGTTCTGCTCCCAAAAATGCGGCATCTTAAAAAAGGAAGAGCAGGATAAACCTTTCTAAATTGCAGCATCCTAGCAGCAATAAAGAGGGAATTTCTTAAGATAGGGAGAATGTCCTGAGTATTCATATTCTTCAGGGAGAAAGTGATTGAACTGTTTCACCCAAATGGGCAACACAATTTGGCAAAATAGCAGCAGTATCAACCCGACTCATGAATACATCTCACCATCTAATAGCACTTGAAAAGCTGTATTTGTAATCAAAGAAAATTCCTTTTTCCTGCCAATAAAGGCTGATCTATTTAATATGGCTCAGAAGAGTGAGGTCTTTCACATTAATAAATTACATAAGGGCTTCATTGCTGCACATGCTTTTAAATTATGAGTCGTTTCCAAGGAAACGTATCTGAATACTGAATTTATTCAGCCTTAGAGATACAAAGTATTTTCAGACTTAAACACAGAGAAAGGCATGCTATCCTAACCAAGAACCAGCTGCCTCAACAATGCTAATAAGTGCTTTTTTAAATGCCAGTTTCAGTGAGACAACACTACTTTGTCAAAGAAGCAAATTGAGAATTTCCAAAAATCTGATTTCCATCTATGTAAATATTTTTTTCATATCACTGAAAATAAAAAATCTCATTCTAGAAAGATCTTTTGGCTAAATTCACATTCTCTGCTCCCTATATCCCAAACAGAATCACAACTAAACCTGTACAGCAACCAGTATTTTTATGTAATAGTGTGCATCTTAGAAAGAACTTGAGCTTTTTAATTATTATTACTCATTACTTTAATTACAGAAGGGTGTGTGTGGCAAGGTTTAGGTTTCTAGTTTAGCACTCTTTTTTTCACAGTTGCTGTACATCCGTAGAATTCCAAGAAGGTGCTTCCTCCTAGGATCTCACAATGCAAGCATAAGGCAGGAAGCTACAAATATGTTCAAACAGTGAAGCAAACAGTAATTGTTGAAGAATATTTTCCTGACAGGATGCTTGTCAGTCACAGCACACCAGCAGCTAATCAACAGCATTTTTTTTACAAGCCACTAGAGCAAAGGAGAATTTTAAGAAGGAATCAGAGTGACGAAAGTAAGGGAACTCCATGGATGTTTAAAAGGATCCCTCCCAAGTAGGAAGGGATGCGTGGAAGAACACAATGAAATATTATTTTAAAAAGCTATTGAATGGGTGATAAAAACTGGAATTATAAACCAGACTAAAGGAAGAGCTGACCTAACAGAGAGACGATACAATCCCTGGAGCACAGATTACGACGCTGTTTCAAAGGGCTCCAGTTCTTGGGCCTTCTCGCTGCAAATATGTATCTGGAACATGCTTAGCCTTGTATGTGATGAATGGTAAGATTTATGGCAGCATTCGTGGAGTCATTATTGCTGGAAAACACCTCCAGTATCAGAGTCCAACCATTATCCCAGCAGCACTGTGTTCACCACTAAACCATGTCCCCAGGTACAACATCCACACGTCTTCTGAACACTTCCATGGATGATGATTCCACCCCTTTTCCCTGGGCAGCCTGTCTCAATGTCTGAACATTTTTTCAGTGAAGAAATCTTTCCCAGTATCTAACCTAAACCTCCCCTGGTACATCTTGAGGACATTCCCTCTTGGTCTGTTATTTGTTACCTGGGAGATAATGACAATGATTAAAAAGGGCAAATTATCCTCTGTTATGTGTTGTGTTTTACAATGCAGTGATTACTTCAATTCACTGAGCAAAGTTGTGCAGTTGTAGAAAAATTTTATACTGACCTGTGCTTGAGACTCAAGTGTTTATAAAAAGCAAATTTAAAGCTACTACTTTATAAATCTATATACCGATTACCTACTTTTAGGAATTCCAAGCCTACTCATAACGAATATGTGACAGATGGGTGCTGAACAAAACAGCTCCCAAAATGACCTAAACAGTTTTACTCACTTTCACTTGCTGTGACACAATCCCAAACAGTTAAATCTAAGTGAAGTCTTTTGTCAGAAAGAGTGAAAAACCTTCAAAAAAGTTTTATTATAATCTGACACAAATACAAGGAAGTTAATTCTATACAACATAAAAGATAACCTAGAACTATTATGATTAAAAACTACAAGCACACCCTTCTTTAATAACTTCTTTCATAGCTAGTGAACCAGAATACTGAATTTCCTATCATTATATGATAGCCTATTTTCATCAAATCAAAATGAATTCAAATAACAGGTTTTGAAAGTTTAGATTTTTTCCCTTGATATTATCCATTACAGATACATTATATAAGATATGTGGATATGCATATCGGATGGAAAAGACTTTAAGAAGCAGAGTGGCAGAACTAGCAATTAAAAATTCAACAGAAAATTTCCATATGTAAAGAAATAAGATATTTTGCCTGTAAGCACCAGTGTTGAAAATAAAAGAAGAACCTCACAGGACTGGTAGGTTAAGTGACCTTGTGAGATTGCTGCCAACTGCTGTTATGGTCCTTCTCCAAGAACTTTGCTTTTGGGAATTGTTAGACGTACTGGCCAATTGGAACTTGATATTGGAACATATTAAAAATAAATAGTAAGATTTAATGAAGTCAGCGATCACTTTTTTAATGGTTATTAGCCTAGAAAGCATAGACTTGGCCCACATCTGTCAACGCATTTAGGGGAAAGATCTCCTTAAAAAATTGAAGAAATATCTTACAATAATGGAACTGTATACACAGTCATGGGGATATCATGTACCAGCAGGTTTGGAAAATGGCTAAATTTCACACAGTGATGACAAGACCAGAGGTCTGAAAGCTGCCCTACTTAGGGCCTCTTCAGCACAGCAAATAGCGTGACTGAGATTAAGACCTCTCAGCAAGACAGACCGACGGCTGTCACTTTAAATAGATATCACAGGGCTCTACAGCAATGTGCAATTTTGCATCATGTAGACACATTTTTTACCACAGATAAAAAACCACTATATCACACAGATTTCTACCAAGAGCAGCTGAGCAGAGTGAAATGCGATTCCAATAGTTGCATTCTTGTTTGGGATCTTTGGCCAGTAGTTTAGGGAACATTTCAAACTAAGTTAATCTCACTGACTTTAAATCATGCAATAGTAATTCATCTGGTGTGCAGTGATGCTGATAAAAAAGGAGCAGCTGGAAAAGCTACAAGCTCCTTTTGCCAGTACTAAAGTAATAAACTGTTACCTATAGTACAAATAGCTCAAATATGCTTTGGTGAACTTCAGACTCACTAAAATGCCTTTTCTGCCAGCTTTTGTTACTGACTACATTAGAGACGGTGCAATGACACCAGCCAGACTTCCAGCCAGAAACAGAAAACAAGTGAATGGTATTGGAAGGCTGTGAGTCAGCTGATATCAGGGCTGTTCATGGGATACAGTAAACCTTGAGAACAGTAACATTTCAGAGGTTTGACGAAAAACTTGCAGAAGGAAAGATAATTGCCACATATTCTAGACTGAAGCTCAAAGAAAGGTTAGAGTTGAAAAGAGTTACAGAGAAACTGGGGAAAACAACATGGCAGTATTTTAGCTTTATTTTCTACAATCAAGGCTCCAATCTAAGAATGCAGCTCTGTACAATAATGCTCAATAGCAATGATAAAACAATATAGCAGTTTATAAGCCTCCTAATCCTAACCTAATGCACTTCATGGACATACACAAAGACCCACTCACACTAGAGTTCTTACAGTTCAAGTGTTGGTGTTGTGAGGAGCTCTGAATGTGCAGACTCCTGCAGCTGTCGAGAGGTGACAGAACCCTACTAAGGAACAAAAATGGTTGGTTGAAGTTCACTGCAGATGTGAGGCTGTATTTCTGTGGGTCAAAAACCAAATGTGTGACCAGATGTAAATCTACCTTTCCCCATTTTCACCCACATCAAGTGCCTTTCAGTGTGAAGTAGCTATGGCTGTAGAGTTTCGAGGCACACGAACATGACAAAAAGGAGGGGATAAGGCAGCATTCTGCAGCAATGTGACCATAGCCCAGTAACATGCATGGCCCTGTGTGCACCCACACAGGGTCCAACCTTGACTGCAGAAACTACATGAGGAGGGCAAAGCAGGGAAATGTCAACGATTCCACTGCAAAAATCACGGCTTTAACTTAAACTGCAAACATGCAAGATGTGTTTGCAAAACACCTAGTTTTAACTGTGGAAGTGGCACTTTTCACAAGGACTAAAGTATTGATGGTATATTCAGATAATGTAAATACAGGCACAAGCATTTTTAACACTCATTTTTCTTCTATAGCCACTTCATTGCTATTGCTATTGCAATTGTCTGTGACTTAGAGGCTGTAAGTCAAAAAAAAAAAATATTAAACAAGCCCAAGCTGGTTTATTTGGGAAGCAGGACCTATTTTTACACTTGATTTCTTACATCTCTTTTCTTTTTCCTGTACCGAAACAGCCACTCCTAAGGCCTTGCAGTGAACCAGACCTGACAAATTATCTGACTGAGGACAGCTAAAATTGGTGGGGTGTTTTTTTGATTAGTTTTCAGGCAGTTCCAGCTCCCTAGCTGAGTCCCTACACAGCTACATAAATGTTCATCACAGCAGAAAGAAAAAGGCAGTGTGGGAGTAGAAACAAATAACCAAAGAAGCTGATTATGGATATTATCTTCACTAAACTACTGTTTCAGATTGAAAGATGAAACTTCTGCCTGTGTTGCATTGTAGCTCCTGCCTTCCTAGTGAAATAACTCCAACAGTTCCAAAATCTAAATGAGAGTGAAGAGGATAAATAGTGGAAGACAAAAAGGACTAGACTTTCATTTCTTCTGCCCTTAAACTAGCAGTAGCAGAATCATAGTGTATTATTGGCAGGAAATAGGAACAAAGAAACAAATTATGAATTGCCATTTAAAAGCAACTTGTAAAGGCTTGGAGGTCATGTGATGTATGTATCTTTGCCAATATACAAGGAATTGTAGTGAGGGCTTTCTGAGCCTGCAATCTCTTTCCAGAAGGGATTCTTTTACACAATTTATTGTTTTTCTGTCCAATAAATCCCCTTTACCCATTTCTTCTTGGACATTTTGTTTTCAGTATCCAGAAAAGTGAATCTGGCCTCACTGATTGCTAGACAACATGCTGAACAGCTTAGTGTGTTGTATGTGTGTAAAGATTGACCACATTTTAATTGTACATGAGAGGCTGTTAAACAGCTAATAAACCCCATCGGTTTTCCCAAGCCCACCATTATCATTAGATCCAGTTAGTTCTTCCTCCAGAAAGACCCTTTACTCCCCTACAAAGACTTAAGGTAAAATGACAGCTTCATTTCTCTAGTTCTTCCCTTACCATAGGTTCTGTCTGCTCAACAAACTGTATACACGTCATCAGTGGACACAGCTGAATGAGCTCAGAACATGTTTTACAAAGACAGGCATGGTAAGCACCACTTCAGAAATACAATTATAGCTGATTTTCACTCTTCTCCACGCAGATTCAGTTGGGCATCATTTTCATCTCTGGAGAGGGGAAAGCAGGAATTTGCTGCTAGTTAAAACGAGACAAGAAATTGGTTCACCACCAATTCAGTGTCAATCACTTATTGATGTGCACTGGAGTAATGGGTAATTTTGGCAATGTTCCATTAGCCAAGGTACACCTGCCCCCAAAAAAACCCAACCAAAAAACCCCCACAGCAAAGGAAGGAAACAGAAATGCACATCAACACTTAGCCCTGCTCTTGCTTTGTGTGTGTCATCCCCCCCCACTCCTTATGCCTGCCATGCATTTTATCGAAAAGCCCCTGAAATCCCAAACACTCAGGGATTTTTTCAGTAGTTTTTTTCCCTCAGCTACTACCATTTTGGGTCCTCAGTGAACAGTATATTTCAAAGACTGCCACAGCACTAGCAACAGGTGGACATTTTAATATTACAAAATAAAGACTGAAGCATTTGCATCCCCTGGTGGCAGTCTGATTTAATTTTGGTAACAAAGCACAAAACCAGTCTAAACTCTCCATAATAAAAAACAGAGTTCTATTTTTACCCCTTTATGCATTGATTACACAAATTGTTGTAAATTTCCTATGGAAAGAAAAATATTTTTAAATATTTTACAGTGATTTTGTCTTTTTTTGTCAGGGCAGCTAAAGTTACAAAGACCTGCAAACACCACACAATTTTTGGACATTCAAATTATGAAACTGAGAATTATTTGGAAAGATAATTTTAGAAATGGATTTATGTCGCTGTTGTAGTGCGGATGGAGAGAAATAACGACATAAAAGTCCAGAGTCCAGGAAGAAAATGCCATTCTTTATTAATATACAGATGGGTTTATATCTGTTAGTTCGCTTGAAGTTTATTTAAGTGGCAAAGGTTATTGGAGCTCTGGCTAACCACCTACCAGAGTGATTGGTCAATTCATAAGACACCCATTTCTAAATATTTCCCTAGGCCATATCACAACAAAATTTCATAACAGCCTGCAAGTGCAAGATAGTAACATTAGTTTACAAAAACTGTAGCCTTGCTTTTAACAGTTTGCCTAGGAAAAGGAGAGCTCTCACCAAACGCTGGGCTTTTACAAAATGCTGGGAAAGCTGAAAAACTTCTCTGCTGAAAATTTTTTAGCATTCACAGATTTACACTGCAAAAATTCCCACATTAGCTCTGAAATTCCTTCTCTTACTGAAAATATTACACTCTGCATTAGCAGGAAACCAGCTTTCAGCCAAACAACTTAAGAGATTAATTGTTTTTCAAAGCCAGAATGGACAACTACAATCAACTACTCTGTTTTCTTACATAGCATAAATCAGCAGCAGTTTCCAACAAGGCTCTGGAATTTCTTCCCCATGACTTTCATTAGTGTTCAGGAACTTAACTCTCTGTATCCACACTGAAAATTATTAGCATAAATTTCTTGAAGCACAGGCACAAAATCAAGTATCTCTGTCAGAGATGTCAGACTCTGATCCTCACTGTGACCACATATCCTGAGTGTAACTACATGGAAATAGACCTGATTTACTACATGTTCATGGTAGTTGAGCCAGACTTCACACACACATTCAAAAAAACCTGGCAATGCATCCAGTGGAGACTAATACTTGTAGCCACTTGTAGCATAAGGGAAGGTTTTCTCCTCTCCACATACAAGTCCGTGATTTCTCTGGGATAAACTAGGATGTAAGATTGCTAAATGGCCAAGGAGAACACCTTGACAAGGCAGTATCTGGTGAATTATCTCCCTGTGGATCCTGGAATTTTTCAGATCATGCAACCAAGAGTCCATTTTCTAGGATGGCATGGCTTGTTGGCTCTGCAAACAAATGCAGAACTTCCTCTCCAGTCCCCATCCAGACCTTCGTGTACCTCTCAGAGCCAACATCTACAAGCCTTGACACTGCTGACTGCATCTCAGTGTGAGAAGGAAGGTTGCAGAACAAAACTTGGTTCCCTGGTTTGTGAGAACAATGCTGACCTGCCTCTAACCTTACACCTCTCCAAAAAAAAAAAATAGCTGAGGTAGTTCAGGAACACAGGCCCCTGGAGTTTTTTAGCTAAATGAGGGATATCTATTGGTAACCTTGGGCTCTCTCACCCTTCTGTCTTAAATCTGCAAGTGCTGTCTTAAGGTTTATAATGCATGGATTGTCTTAATGCATACTTAAGAGATCTACATCCATGACTGGGGCTCTTTGGGCACTACTGTTTGAACATAATAATAATTTTTTCAAAACAATATATACAAAGTAAACAGAAATGCCCTAAGACTGCTTTAAATGACGCATGATGTCAACTAAGATAAGGGACTCCATCTGACATTAAGATAGGAAGTCACTGGTATCTCATTTACGCTGTGTTTTATGGATTATAATTTCAAATTATTCAGGTATTATCCACATTTTAAGAAATACTCGATTTTTTCCCAGCAGATAATGGAGAAATGGATTTAAAATGACGTACATTTTAAAGTCACATAACAAGCAGACTCTTCTTTCCCATGTTGCACATAAAACTATGTTGCAATATAAGAATGAACAGCAGAATGTGAACACTTCTACAGAAATATGAAGTTGAATAACATCTAGATTACTCAGGCCCATGCTGCTGTGCCATCTGGTGGCTACGAGTCTGTAATGCATAAGCAGGAAAAAATACCCACCAAGCCTTAAACATCCCTCTTTTCCAAGTCCTTCTCACAGTTTTCCTCTATAAATTACTTTTGGGTTGTTTTGGTTTTCTTAAATTTATTTCTTTGGTGTCTTCAGAAAACAGAGAATCAATGACAATGAGCTACATAACCATAAAATTCCTACAACCTTCTGGAAAGACAGTCAAAGCCATTATATTTGAAACCAGGATACTTTAAGATGTCTATACTGTGTTTACTGCAATGGCATCTTTTGAAGGACAATACATATATCTGCAACAAACCAAATCAACTGAAAGTAGTAAATTTGAGGCATAAAGAAGTGAAACCCTTGTTTACCATTTAAACTTTCTGCCTTTATACAGAGCTATGTAACTAATACAAGAGTTTAAATAATTTTTACATAATGACTGTTTTAATGCAGAAATCTGTTTCCTCACTGTATCTGCTCCCCATCAGACACCTCTGGTTACTAAAGCAGACACAGTAAGGCCACTGGAGCCCATGACTAAGAAATGGAGCCAGGTACTTTTTTATTTCAACTGCACAAACATAATCCAGGGAAAAATAACTAGCCTTCCCTTCTTATCTGTAGTCTAGAAATCCCATGGTTTAAACAAGATACATTGTTTCTCTCTTGGGTCTCATTAATCTTACGCCTTTGCTGAAAAACCTTGTCTGGGGACCACCACTACCCTTCCCGTGGGCTAGAAATCAACAGAGAAAATAATTAAAGGCTTACACACAGATGGGTGTAGAGGCTGACAAAGTTCTTTACTCAGAACTTAATGGATTTTTTTTTCCGTTATTATTGTTGCAGAATCTATAACTGCAAGACTGCTTGGGGATATTCACAGAATACCAGGAGCACTTCATATTTTAGAAAGTGAAAAAGGCTGAGAGACTGTTTATTCTGACAAAAAATACTGAAATTCAAGATGCTTCAGTCCGGGTTTTTTTTTTTTAGAAATATCAACAATTTAAAATCGCTAGTGAATAGTTCAGGATAAAGACAGAACTGATACAGGGAGATCTTTGCACCATTACACTGTGATGTAACGTAGAACGTTTTTCTCTTTCAAATGTATTGACTTACCCGTTATCCAACCCATTCTGCCCAAGTTTCTTTCCAATGTCACCTACCATCACACCTGGCATTGGTAGGAGAGTTTTTGTATCTCGAATCTGTAGAGAAACGAAACAAAACATTTCAGTAGTGGAACAATGAAAGTTATTGGCTGCATTTTTCAAAGGTTGAAAATATACCCAACTTGTACCCTTTTATTAATGATAAAGAGATGTCTCTGTTTCTTTCAAACACATAATCCTGGATATAATTTGCACTTATGCCTCCTCTCATTCAGGGCACAGATACTTTAATGAAAATTACTTTGGAAGATGACACTAATCACATCACTGTGTTAAATATCCCTTAATACTGATGACTGCTCTCATCAGATTAGCACTGAAGCCTCCTTCAGGTGTACACAGACACAGCAGGAACCAATGGAATTTTTATGTAAAAATCAGCTTTGAGATATTCCCTGATTCTGTAATAAACCCTGTTCAGTCTGCAACTAGTTCATTTTACTGTGTACAGGTTTTCTATTGCACTGACATATTTTATGATGCCTTTAATCTTATAAAATGATTTCTGTGGTAGAAGTTTGCAAATTTCATGCACATCAGCCTGCAGCATTGGCAGACATAAATCATCTTAAGCCCCACGCAAGACTTTCAGGACTTCATATAGCACAGAGGAGTTCTACCTATATAAGTACCACGATCGTCTGGAGACTTTTCAGCTCTTTTGTATTTTCAGAATTTTTTGCAGAAAACTGAGTATAAAACTAGCTCTACAACCTTCACAAAATCAGCAAACATTTAAAAAAAAAAAAGTACACTGGTTACTACTGCAATAAACTGAGAAGTCATTAAATAACGAATCTGCTGGTCAGGTATAAATAACAGCATAACAAAGTCTTTCATTTGAACCCACTCATCTCCAAAAGAAAAAAAGGATTAGCAATATTTCCACCGTACCTGTACAATAAAGGAATGTAATCCTTGGCACTGTCCATCAGGAGTATAGAGCTGGGCATACAAAACTGCATGAGTGGCATGTTTCCCCAGATTACCAACCCAGAACTTTGCAGCTTCAAAGTCAGGTGTATTGATGACAAATTCCTGTAGCCAGAAAAGAAAATTATAAAAATAATAAAAATCAGGTCACAGCTATTTTTTTTCATTACCCTGGTAATGTTTTGAAAACATTCATTA
Source organism: Oriolus oriolus (assembly GCA_013400235.1). NCBI lineage: Eukaryota > Metazoa > Chordata > Aves > Passeriformes > Corvidae > Oriolus > Oriolus oriolus. Next base: position 660,499 of record VXBT01000954.1, read on the forward strand.
ACTGACAGGATTTTATTCTGTACTGCATTCCAACACTTGAGATGTCTCTTATTTGTGTTCAACTTTGGAGAGAACATAGGTAGTAAGGAAAAAATTCAGAGTTCAAAAAGCTCATTACCTCATTTACCACTGTAAACCCTGAAACTCAGTTTTTTTAATAGCTCATTTAAGCAGCTAAAAAAAAAGTAAAGCAGATTAATGGACTGGGAAGCATTTCCTAGATCTTAGGTTAAACTGAGCTGTGAGTTCAAGTAAAGAACTGAGAGGGCTGTTTCAGCTGTGAGAGCTGAAGCCTAGGCAGGAACCAACTCCTTACACAGTTTTGTATGGAAAAGAAGCCTGATTGATAGTGTGCATTAAGGACTAACCTGAGTGCTAGGATCAAATGTGGCCGTAGTCCGTATGCCTTTGGTGTTAGTTCCGTGGCTGAGTTCAGTCAGAGCAAAACATCCGAAAATCTAAATAAGCAGATACAGGGCACAGTTCAAGACCACTTTCTTACATTAATTAAAACTGCAAGACTTTCAAATGATTGCAAATTCAGCTATTGGAAAGTAAATTGGCAAAAAAAACCCCGAAACAAAACAGGAAGTGATAAAGAGCAACAAAAGAAGCACAAAGCTCAGTTCAGGTTCACTCAGAATATTTATCTTGCAAAATCAAAGAGGGTCTGGTCAGCCAGTGAATGCTGCCCACATGACCTAGACTGGAGAAACTGTTTAGGATTGGCACCTTCTGTATCAGGCAGGCTGCACTTATTCTGCAGAGTACTTGGTCCTGAGTCTCCACTGAACTCCATGTGGTGTTTCTTTGGCATTAAGACATTACTATTTTCGATTTCATAGCATTAGAATGGAATTTTTATGGCAACACATCAAGGTTAAGAGTATCCTAGCAGAATACTCTTAAATGACTCTGGACAGAGCTTAAACTGGTGTAATATCATCTATACTGCCTTCTGGGAAAAGTTCCTAAACTTTGTCTGCATGTTAACTTGGACAGTCCAAAACATATCCAGGAAGTGGTTTATGAGCTAGTTGTCAGGACAGTTAGAGCTCAGTGCTTGAATCTGCTCCATGGTCTTTTCTTTTGCTATTTAGAAGTACCTAGGTATGTAAAGAGATCAGAAATAACACAGAAGTGCAAATAGTGACACAGATCTGATAGTGTCCATTTCTCACAAATTATTAGAAAAAATTACCTCCATGCTATAAATTTGTTCCACAATGTGTGCAAACCTCTTAGAAGCACTCATAACTGGACCTGCAAATACCTGTAAAAACAGAATTATGAATGAAATCAGTGCCCTGTGATAAAAAGCACAAATTACACATGATTTTTAATAGTGATGTCCAGTAAAGAGACCACGGAAAGTGGCCTGCACAGTAAACTATAATTAGACTATAACTGGGGGAGGTAAGTCAGGATTTGATCTTGTCAAGGCCCCTTTACAGATGATTGAACTTGTACCAGCTCTAACCTGCTCAAGCCTTCATTGCAAATGCTTAAAAATACTTTCCACTTAGCGATGTTCCCTTGAGCAAAGGAAAACTTAAAGACTATTTTAGTTCATTTTACTGCAAATGGATGGGGAACTGAATTTAGCTACTTCAGGATCAGACAAGTATGCTGATTTGAAAGCTACCTTCAGTTTTCCTACAAGGATATTCACAAAACAAAACTCTAATTCCTAGATGCTCCCCCAGCCATGTGAATAGTAACAATTAATTAATTCAATTGATATTATTTGACCAGCTATGTTGAGTATTCTTTGTGAGAGACCCATCTGGGAAGCAACTGATTAACCGAATACAGCCACTGATGTCAGTGAGAAATTTTACACTGGTTTCCATTCCTTCTGGATTCTGCCCTTAATTAAGACACTGGGGCTTAAGCAGGTAAGTTTCTGATACCTGCAAATTTTTAGCGAACACATAGCCACCAACAACCAAGTTCTTTGGCTGCTACTGCCCTAGAGAAGAGGCAGAGCAGTAGACAAAAGAAGGCATCAAATTTTTTCTGTATTTCTGTCTGTACTGTTTCTCCTTTACTTTCCAGGTGGGTTTCCAGTGGAGACAACGGTTTAACAACAAAGATTACCCACAGCTCTCTGAGTCTTCTAAACACTTACAACTTAATTCCACTTTTGGAAAGCAAGGATGAGGAGAAGATCTAGTTTTAATAAAATATGCACAAAGCAACAGAATTATGGTGTAAGAAGTTACTCAAATTCAAACATACAAACACTATAGCCCTTGAACTGTACTTACAAGACAATGTAAGCCAAACTGGGCACATGGAGACCAATCGTACATTCCTATACAGAGCATCATAGTAAAACTCCTTAAGGGGTTCTCTTTGATCTCTTGCTGAGTAAGAAATTCATACTCAAAGAGCCTTTTACAGCGCAGGAATGTCAGCTCCTGATATTTCTCACGGCACAAATCTTCTCCAGGATGACGTGCAAAGAGAGGATCATTTTCCAGAGCAGAGAAGATTCTGTTCTTGGAGGGGAGAAAACTGACATGAGAATATTAACCTAAAAGCATAAACAAAACCAGTTAACTTTCTTCTAGAGTAACACTGGGTCTCAAACTACAATCGTTTGCTGGAAGGAATAAACTTATAAAGCAAAAATTTCAGAGAATTACAAAATATATTTAAATGGTCTGTCATTATATATACAGCTCATGCAGCTAAATTTTATGAAATTTCCTTCACCATGAAGTGATTCACTGATTCAATCTGAATGTACAAGAACAGTATGGTAAAACTTAATTGCTTTGTTTAGCAGCTTCATTATCTCAATACACGAAGCTACGGGCAGAATCTAATAGGTAAAAGTCCCTCAGTCTGAGGACAAAGGTAAAGCTTCAGGGGTTAAAGTCAGTTAGAAATATGCCATGGTGGTAAAGCCATTAAAAGCTACCACAACTACTCTGTTCCCAGATGAAAATAAAAAAAGGCTCCATTTAATGGAACCATCATGTGCAGCCCTTCAATGTGGGGATGTGAATCTTTTAATATTTTAATTTGGATCCTTTTCGTATTAGATAATATATTATGGCATTTTTTTATCTCAGAGCTGTGTCTTCAAGATATCCACATCTTCTTGTCTTTCACATAAGGAAGAAACCCAGACTTCCTGTGCCCTCCTTTGAAAGGCAGTCATTCCCTCTCTGCCCACACAGCTTTGAAACTCCTTCAGACAGAGCACTTGTGTTTTTTTCTGTGCTCTAACACACACCAGTCAGATGCAGAACCAGGCCTTTTTGATTTCTCTGATCTACCTGCCAGGATTTTTAAATTATGGTGAAGATTCAAGATTAGCTTAAATCCATATAAATCTACACCACCTTCAGAAAGCTAGTTCTTTCTCCTCCTACACCTCCAAGTCATGCATTTCCACACCATCTCTTGTGCCCCAGTTAATCTCTTTTCTTGGTAGGGTTAGCTTTCAGTGAGGTACATGTGCTAATCTCCAATTGCAGTGCCACATAAGTGTTAACACAAGCACAGAAGATTGTAGGAAATTAGGTCAAAGTAAGACAGAAATACTGTTTGACAGTGGCTTGAACTTAGCTCTGCTTAAGTGCCTTGCAAAACCATGGGATGTATGATTTAATGCAAACAGTAAAGAAATATGGTAGAATATAGTTCTTTCTCAGTTTGAAATGAACACTCAAGTTCTGAAATGTAGCACCTGCTGGTCTGGTCTCCCCTGTACCGATGTTCAGTAATTAAATGAGTCTTATAAGACAGCAGAGTGGATTGCTTAAAAGTTCAGCTCTTTTCTGAAAATTGGCTGTGCAAATCAAATTTCTTCATGCTCCATAGAGTATTATTAACCATACTCCCTTTAAAAAAACCATACTTCTACCGGTATCTCCACAATTAAAACATGCTTACAATTCTTGCAAAGTTTACCTTCAGCTGGATGATATCTTCACCATCTATGAACACTGCCATCTCCTTCCAGTTGAAAGAAGCTTTCTTACGATATCTGGAAAGCGGGCCTTTAGGGAAATCTGGTAGCAAACTATCCCATGAATTTTGGTTGCCAGTCATTTTTTTCTGATTCAGTGTGGATGCCACTGTTCGCTAAACTGCAGCAAACAAGAAAAAATAAAACACAAACTGAAGCACCACAGATGTCTGGTTTTTAATAATGAAAAGAAATCAAAAGAGTTGTTAATTAAATCCATGGACTTGTTTAAACGTATGAGTACAGCAGCACAGAGCCCTTCCCTTCTTCTAATTCAACTGGTTGGATACAAAGTAAGAAAAAATGTGTTTGATCCAATGTAAATGAATTATATGGTCTTTGTCATTAAAATATGAACTAAATATGGAACAGGCACACTACTGGTTATCACCATATCATGTAATAAGTAAGGGGGTGATAAAAGACGAGAGAGAAAATATCGTGTCTTAAATAGCAAATGGAGTAAGGCCCCACCAAGTCTGCTGGCAACTTGTTGGGTGCATCCATGGGTCAGGCAAGAGCACTACAAAACTGCACAGACCCTGCGGGATTTCCCTGTCAGTAGGTACAGCCGCACTGGTTCAGGGAGAAGGAGAATCTTGCTTTTCATTAGAACCTGGCCCAAAGAAGTAGAGGCTGATCCTCTGCTGCTTCCAGAAGCTGGTGTTGGAGGGCCCTCTGGTGCTCACGGCACACTCAGCGATCCCCACCACCACACAGACGGCAGAGATCTCTGCTATGCTTGGAAGGTGCAAAAACCATCGGGCAGGGCAGTAGAAGCTGGCCACGATTTAACGGGACTGGCTGAAAGAAGCAACTCAAAGGTATAGGTAGCACATCCTGGCCCAGGGCTGGCCAAGGGCTCAGTATAGATTTTGAACACAATGAAGCACAGAAACTACTACTTCAGCAGTCTACTTTTACCACCCTTTTTTTCTTTCCTTCATCGTCTTGACATATGTCCTTGATACCTCTCTTTTCTTTCAACCTTATCCTTTTATGGAGGTCATCCTCTAGTTCTGAACAGTACAAACATAGTAGAAGACAACAGTAGGACAGTATTTCTGCATGTGACTTTCAAATCAGTTCTAGGAAGATGCAGCTCCAGTATTGAGCAACAAGTTTGGAAAGAGAGAGAGGAAAAAAAAAGACATTGAGAAAGTGTTTCAACCTCCAGCCAAATAAACAGAAACTCGACTTCTAACTGGAAAATAGGCAAATCAGGCAGCAGTTGGAGGCTTTTTACTCATAAAAGAGAAAAAAAATTATATTGTAATATTGCATCTAACTTTATTTACATTGCAAATCAGTGATATTACCCAAATGAGAAAACCTAAGCATTCATAAAAAAAGCGTTCTGTGGTTAAAATACATTACAAATTCTCTGACTTCATGCAATGTTTTAATATAATTTGGCTCCCAGCTAACAGTTTCAAAACTAATAAAGAAATCAAAACAGGTCGTAACAATAGGAAAGTAACAACGGGCTGCCCTAAAGAATAATTTCAGTGTTAATTACAGCCTTGCTCTGGAATTTTGAAACGTGGGTGAAGGTGGCAGTAAACAACGTGGCCACGTTACTTTCAATTTGCGAAGAACTGCTGCAGTTTCACTGCGAAATGTTGAGTTGGAAACAGTTTTTTGTGGAAAGTGCTCCTGCTAGTAATTCAAATTCACACCCGGACACCAAAAACGGGTCATAAATCACGGGGGCGAAGGTCAGTTTGCAGGGTACTATCGTCAATCATCTTGCATAACAACGACACAGCACAGACACTTGGTAGCCGTCAAGAATAATGATACTGTACCCTTATTCTGCGAGATGACATAACCAGTGGTTTTCTTCATTTTATTTTCTAGCGGCTCGGATTTTCCGAGCAATCTGCTGCTGGCGGTCGCCGAGAGCAGGACAGCCCCGGGCAGGGTAAAGGCAGGGCACGAACCGCTTCTGCAGGAGCCCTGTGAGGGTTCATCGCCCGACCGCTGCTCGAGCGGCCCGAATTCATGGCGGGGCCTCGCCTCTGCTCAGACAGGGCAAAACCGGACTACATAAAGTACTGTTATTTGCTAAAAAAGGTGTACCGAGACGTCTCCCTGATGGGCCGACTGTCCGGTGTCAGTCAGCCGTCCCGGCCTGGAGTTTGCTCTCAGGAGGCGTTTTCACGCTGCTGCTCCTCACCCGCTGTCACAGCAGCACAGACCTTCCCCCAACAGAGCTGCACATGCGGTGACAACCCTTCAGCCGCACGCCCTGCTGAGAGCTGGCGGCTCCCCGTGTTTTCAGCCGCAGGACGGCACCGCCGCAGCGTCTTGCGGCACCTGGAGCCTCAGAGCCGCAGGCCGGGGGCGAGGGGACCCGGTACATACCTGCGGCCGCCGCTGTCTCCGCCTCGGGAACTGACGGGAGCAGCCTGCGACGCGCTCCGCCTCCTGGCGCGGCGGCAGCGGGCGGTGGATGGGGCTGGTGGGGACGGCGGCCGTGCGGGACCCCGGCGGCGCCGCGCTGCCCCGCGGCTTCTGGGCGGCCGTGCGCGTGTGGCTGGAGAAGCCGCAGGTGGCCAACAGGCGGCTGAGCGGCGCCGCTGTCCAGGCGGAGGGGACGGTGCCGCTCGGCGAGGGCGGGGAGATATCTCCATCGGCAGGCGGGGGGGGCGGCGGTCAGGAGGGGCGAGCGGCGGGGGCCGTGGAGCTGGCCCGGCTCTGGAGGGAGGGGCGGGGCCAGCTGCCTCTGCCGCCGCCCCTCACGGCCTGGGGCGGGCCCGGCGAGCTCCGCGCCGTGCTGAGGACGCTGCTGCCCCGGGGCCGCCCCGCCGCGCCCCCGGCCCGGGAGCTGGCGGTGCAAGGTGAGCTGAGGCGGCTCTGAGGGCAGCGGGAGGCTGGGCCCGCCGCGCACCGTGTGAGGGGCCGGGGCCGTCACAGACCTGTCCCCTCAGAGACTGTCTCGCAGATGAGAGACATGCCTCTTTTTTTCTCCCCTATTTGTGGGAACGATTCAGGATTTTTGTCCTGATCGTGTGCTTAGGATTTGTTTTTACCTTTCGTTGTTGCGCTAGTAAGCATTGAAGTTTCAGCAGTTGAAATTCAAATTACAGAGGTCCAGTTCCTGTGATACTCAGGAGCTCCTGTCATGAGTAAGCTGCCCACACACAAACGCTGCTCGTAGTGCAGACCTTACGACAGGCTTGTAAGGAGTGATTATGTTTCGAAATGCAGAATTACTGAGAAGAGTAGGCAGCTGTGGCACCTGCCTGGCCAAGTGGAATTGTTTGCATCGACTTTCTTAATGTTTAGTACTGCTTAAGAAAGACGCTCAACTTGTTTTGTTAGTGTTTTGTTTTGTTTTGGGGTGGTTTTCTGCACTGTTTGATGATAATATACTGCAATAAATCCTGCTAATATAAAGAAACTTACATAGGGTAGAACTTGATGCCGTTTTGAAGATAAATTTTGGAAAATATGTTGATATGGATTAAATTCTAGTAGTAATGTTTTGGAAAGAATCAATTCTAGAAACAATTCAATTTATAATTCAGAAAGACGTGTAGTCATTTATGGGGCTGACTTGGGATATTCTTATGGCCTAGGATTCTTATCTGATGACTTCAAAAAAATCAGTGCCTTCAAAAAAAAAAGTATATGTTGCAGTTTTACTTTTTCTTTTGATGTTAAGTGAAGATGCTCCTGAGCTGCATCTAGAGAGTCTATCTCTAAGAAAAAGCCTGGGAGATTTTTTAAAATTAATTTGTTTACAATTAAAAAATGTTAGAGGTGGAATTGCTAAGGATGGGATGAGACAGCAAGACTTAACATTTCCTCTATTGCTAATTATTCTTTCTTGTCTCACTCAGAAAATTTTGGAGTCCGTTGAAAATTGATTATGTAGCCAGTATAGCATTTTTGGTTGCAAGAATGTTTATTTTGATGGTAATTGAATAACCATTTTCAAAACTGAGAACTTAATAATTTATTCTGAATAAATTGCCCAGAGGTAAACAATAGCTAAAAAGATTTTTAAATTTTTATATGAAGTAATACTGCATACACACTTGCTTCCCAGGACTCTGGATTTACTGTGAGATATGGAAAAGCAGCAGTTGTATGCGAGAAAAATCTTACTGTTTAGTTTTTACTTTATTAAAATAGTTAGGTTTGATGAAAATGAATACTCCTGGTCAGCCTTAGATATTTTGGAAAAGTCATGCAATAGAATGCTAAATTTTGAGAACTCAAATAATCCAGTAGTTTCAGATGTTAGAAACACCAAGAAGCAGGTCTATTCCTAGCATTGTGGTTCTTTCTCTGTTGTCTTAGGTCTTGCCTCATTGGTTTGCAGGCAGAAGTTAATTTTGGTGCTAACCAGGGTGGGCTGCACCATGGAGTAATAAACTCCTATTTGCTTTTTTTTTCAGATGTTTCCAATGGCACTGTAACCTTTCTGCCTTTGGAGGAAAACAGTGAAGGAAAATACCTGGTTAAAAAGTGCAATATTTATCAAATTCAACTTAAACACATAAAAGAGGAGGAATGGTAAGTGGGAGTGAGAGAGGAAGTGAACAGTAAGTTTTTGTAAGAGTCACACAGTGGTTTAGTATTGGTATGTAGGCAATTTAGATTTTAAAATTTTTTGCTTGATTAGTGAATTACAGTAGTGGTGTGATATGAGTGCATAATGTTCTCTAAAAGGAAACATCTACATTACCCAGAATAAGGCAAAACAAACCTGTTTCACCTTTGAATGTATACATTGACTGTACCTGTGTGTGGTCTAGAAAAAATATGCCTCTTGTGATCACAAGGACGTAGCAGTGCCTGTGAGAAAGGTTCTGTGGGTGTTTGTAAGGGTGAGGGTCAAACTGGAGTTGCTGTAAACCCACTGAGCTTCAGTCACTGAGATGTAGACCATTCAGTTGGGTCCTGAGCATCTGGGGATGTAGCTGTAATAAAATCTGAATAAAGTTAGAGATGATGAAATAATGACCAGGGATATATTTTTCTCCTCAATTTTCCTGCTATTTTTCAGGAATTTCGTAAGTGAAATCAGGTTGGTCATCATATGTGAGTCCTCGTTCATTGGGTTAAATGCAGCATGGACTCTTGTGTACAGTGTTTGAATTGAGAGATAATGAGCTACCAATTTTGGGGGAGACTGTTTCATTATTCAGTAACTTCACTGATTTATTTTCCTTTTGTTTCTCTACATATTTTCTAATTCTCCAGTCTAGTTGTATATCTCTGATCTGCTGATTTTCTCTTCTTAGTCCTTGTTTTCTCTGTCCTTGAGATAGCTGAAATGGTGAAATACTGCATTTATACTAAGTTGTTTGTTTGTTTGTTTTTAAGGTCTGTATCTGTTGTAGCTCCATTTCCAGAAGGTTGGTTTTCAGATGGAATTGTGTACCCCAAACTAGCATGGCTTGGAAATGAACTTTTGTCCAAACTGGCTAAATGGTCCATGGAGCAAAAGCCCAGTGAGTTTAAAAATACACTCTCACTCATTTCGGTAGCAAAATACAGCAAGGTTTATCAGGACCTCAAAGAAAAGTACAAAGAGATGGTAAAGGTAAGTGTAGCATTAAATGCAGTAATATTATCCTTCCATTTTTGTTTTCTTTGTGTAGTGAAGCTGCTTCTTTCAATAAATTCCTTTTTTTATAATAAAGGAAGCAGTTGAATTATAATGTATTTTTTTGGCTTGGGTTTTTTTTGTATATATGGAGAATAAAACAGTTTAGTTCTTGGAACAACTTAATTGGAAAAGCAGGATTTAGAGCCAAATTCACAATAAATATTTGGAGGAGTTAGGCATTTTCCAGGATGTATCACTTGTGATAAAAAGGAAGGAGTAGGTCAGTGGAATAAATAGTCATCCACATTTTAGAAGGCACAAATAAAACACCTCCTTCTCCAAAACCTTGGGATACTATCTTAATATGTTTTTGAATTAGAGGAGCAGTGTTGTAATTTTTTTTCGTAACCTGGAGGTCCTGAAGAGCAACAGAGTACTGTATGAAGGAATGTCTGTGTCCTTGCAAACTTGGCTCCAGGTGCAAGCAAAAAAATTGGTAAATGCTTTTGTAAAATGTACAGTGAAAATGCTGAAAGGTTTTACTGTTAATATTTCTGTACTAACAGGAAGATACATAGGAGAGGAGGATTAGACTTTTGGATAAAGCACTGATTCAGTCTTTAGTTCTGCGGTAGAATTGGTGGTGTTGAGTATTTTAGTCTTTGTTTCAGGTCTTCTTTTACAAAGTAACATTTGGGAATAATGCTTGCCCTTTCTGTCTTCCTACCTCACGTTTTGATTCTTCATGTTCTGTTGTGCCAGGATAATTCTAGGTCTGTTCCCTTGTGAAAAGAAATGTAAAAATGTTCATGTTGTCAATGTTGCACTGGTATAAGATACGAGTTTTTCTTGTGAGAAAGTTAAGCCAAAGATCCATGGTCTGTTACAGGACAGATGCAGGAGTTTACTTGCAACCTGCACATGTGGAGCCAAAATGTTCTTAGAAACTTTATTGTTTGGTTGAAAGCAGACATTCTTTACACCATCATTCTTTTGTGTGACTCACAAAATCAAACCGTCTTTATATTCTCTCTGTATATTGTAATGAGGTGGAAATGCAAAATCTATGAAGTCCAGAAACCTACTGAAGTGAATAAGTATCCAAATTGCTATGTCTGAGTATTTTTGAGGTTATTTCAGATGATGCAGAAAATAAATTTTTATCTATTTATAAATATATTTTTTTTTCCTGAAGGTGTGGCCTGAAGTGACAGATCCTGAGAAATTTGTTTATGAAGATGTTGCCATTGCCACTTACTTGCTGGTAGGGAACTGCTTTACCTAATAATATGCTGTAAGGTTATATTTCCTAATAATAGAACCTCTCTAGAGAAGATCACTTTAGAGGTAAACAAAAACTTCTTCGTGAAGATATGATGAAGATTTGCAGTCTTCTGTCACAGGAAATTTATCATCTACATAGACAAGATTTAATTAATTCTAAGTGAGAAAGCTAGAAGCACTGATGTAGAAGTGGTAAGATGGACCAATTGGAGACTGACTGATTGATTGTTTTATAAATTTTTCTATTACTTGTTAATTTTATACTAAAGATTTTTCACTGCTATCTCTCCCTGATAAAATTTCAGCTCAAATCCCATCTTTAAATGTCATAAGGCCAACTGTAGATGCTAGGAATGCAGATAAATGTTTGGTGCAGTTTTCTCAGGCACCTACCTACTTAAGATTCTATGAAAATTCTGCCACCTGCAGTTCCTAGAAACTTCAGGTTTTTAAAAGGCATCAAAATATAGTTGTCACTATGTAGGCACATAAATATTTTTTTCTGCCATCCAGGGTGTGGTAAGAGCATGTCTACCTTGAACTATACTTGTAGCATCTTACCTAAGTCAGTATTTGTAAGTAAGTGAGCTCATTGAGGACTAATTTATTTTGATAATTAAATGTTTAACCCCTTAGAACCTTAGATGCTGGCTTGTGGAAAGAGCTATGTAATAGACTCATCTTTACCATTTTTACCACTGTCTTAATACTTGATGTTGAAAATTAGTTATTTAGTTGTAGCCACAAGAAAATTCTGGAGTGATAGCACTTTTGTGAATGTTGGTTTACAGTGATTATGTGTTAGGTGATATAGCAGTAGTTTTCAGAAAGTTATTAAAGTCATTCAATATACAGTTTCCATAAATGAAAACTTCAAGTATGGTGTTAATAACCTAACCTGCTGCAAAATGTTCAGGTATCTATATGATGGTGTATGAAACTCATTGTTTAGAAGTGCATTAGGCAGGTGGTTAAGGGAAGGCAGGTTCAACGTTAAGTTATCATGGATTTATGGCATCTACATGTGACCTCATTTTATTCTGCAATCATATTGAGGTCACCCACTGTCCAGTGGCATGCCCAAGGAAGTAGCTGTTGAGTTTGCGTTGTGAAAAACTTTGCAGGAATTGGAGGGATAGGTATGATCTGTGAAGGAGGTAATTAGGGATTTCTAGGGTACTGCCTAGAGTGCCCAAGTGCAATGATTGGTAAATCTAAAAACATAATCCATGAGATTATCAGGCTATGTTTATCTTCAGCTTCTTTCCCTCTAGCAAAACTGATATTCAAAAGTGACAATGTTATGAATACTAATTTTCGTAGTTAAATACTCTTCAGGGTTTTTGGTAGTCATAGTAAAAAAACAGAGTGCAGACTAATGAATGTGTTGTCTCTAACTTCTCAATGAAGGAGAAAGAATTGGAAAGTGATAGAGATTAATCCATGCTCTGCAGAGAAACATCCACTTGTTAATTATGAATTACATGTCTGTATAAAAGTAGCTACTTATGTACAGATCAGGGACTAGAATTTGGCTAAAAGCTTTGGGGTCCCTTAGCTGATGTAGAATTCGGGGCAGTTAACTTGCTAGGTAACACTGTTGCTTTGTTCATTAAAAACGGATGTTACATGTACCACTATATCACCAAGTGATTATGAAGAATATGTATTTTCAGCTCTGCCATCAACGCTTTCTTTAATACAGTGGAAATGAATGCATCCGTGGTGTTACTTGCAGAGACACTGTTGAAGTTTACTTGATACTTCTCTTGCTTTCCACTGTTGTTCTCTTGCACCCATTGTTTTAGTAATGTATTTTACATTTATGCTCATTCTAGCCCAGAGTTGTAAAGCCCTGATTAACTTCAACTCCCAATGACTCGGAACGGAGTGGAGGATGTGCTTAGCACTTAGAAAATTATTGATATTTTGCAACATAATTCTTTTTCCACTCCATAAACAGTGGTTTTTTGGTTTTGTTTTTTTTTTAACTTTTTTTTTTTCTTTAAAGTTATTTTACCTGTGAGTGCAGTGAATGTTTTCTGTCACATCTGCATTTCCAGCTTTTTCCTTTCATCTCCAATAAAATTGATGCTTTCTTATAGGGAAACTTGCGAGCAGAAGTCTAATACGTTTTGTTTTCTTGTCTTAGATTCTTTGGGAAGAAGAGAGAAAGGAAAAAGGGTTGACCAAGAAACAGTCGTTTGTAGATCTTGGGTGTGGAAATGGTCTGCTGGTTCATATTCTAAACAATGAAGGGGTAAATAGAATGCTTTTTAAAATAATGATTAAATACTAGAGTCAGTGTTCTTGTTATGCTTTCCTATTATCTGGCATGCAAATAGCCAAAAATAGAGTAATTCATGTTGCTAAATAGGATTTTGTCACTCTAAGTCCTAACAGAAAATCGTACCAGAGCACTATAAACCTTTCATTTGTTTATCTATTTTTATTAGTGCATTTCATTAAAATTCAAGGCTATTTTCTCTGAGGTAAGAAACTAAGAGGAAAAAGAAAAAGTAATGGTGTATTTTAGTTATACAAAAAGGAATGTGGAATCTTGACATAGATTCTCTCTCACAAGATGTGTTCATGAACTTATTTTTATCCAAACTTAATTCTACTTGTGATGTCCTGGAAATGTTTTTCTATATCTTTGAAAGCAATCCTGAGATTTCTTAATTGAAAATGCCTAACAACATACTGTACTTTTTGGAGTGAAAATGTGGCAACAGCATAATTCAGTTTCTTGAGGCATAGTTTCTGAAATAGCAACAAAAAAAAAAGTGAGAATAAACAAAACCCATTGAAGTTGGGTCTGTCTGTTCCAGAAAATTGCATTTTCCGCTTTTGGGAGAACATGGGAAAATTTGTAGAGGAAATGAATATCTCTTATTAGATAAATAGATGTCACTGGGGGTGTAGGGAAATGTTCCAAGTTCTCCTAACAAAGTTTCTATTCTTGTGTGGCCAGAAAAATTTTGTCTAATATGAGCTGCTGTTTTTGCTATGGACTTTTCATTCATTCAGTCAGTCAGTCATTCATTCAGTGCTGACAAACACTGGCTGTCAAAAAAATAACGTGTGAGAGTTTTATGAGCCTTTTTTTAGTAATCGATTTTGCTTAGTTCTGCATGATGTTCTTGAATTTCAAATACTGCACATTCTTCATTTCTTGCTTTAGTTTCCAGTCTATTTCCTCTTCCCTTTAATTCAAACAGGGGAAAAAGTGTTTGGCCTTCAGTAGTTGAAAAGTGGTTCTCCACTAAGGACTGCTTAGAGTAGCATTCTTCTTTGAGCCCTCTGGGTGCTGCAGTAGTAGTCACCTTGTGAAAGGTTTTGATACTTTAAAAACAAACAAACCAAAAATCAATACCTCTGCTTTTCCATTTGTAGAGATACAGATTTTCAAGAGCAGTCTCAGTAGGTGTACCCAGGTAAAATTTTGAACCAGATATATTCTTAAGGTTTCTTCATAATTCTCTTCACATTTCAAAGGGAAGAAAGGAATTAAAAATATTCAGCTTCTGCCTGAAATGGCAAAGCTGGTTTTTGTTACGTGTTTAAGTTTTAGCATGAATGAAATAATAAATGTTAATATGTACATTTACTGAGCCTGTTTGAAAGTTTCTGCTAAAAGTAGTACTTGAATTGACTTTTTCTTGTTCAAATATTTCAGCATTCAGGCAGAGGAATTGATGTGAGGAGAAGAAAAATATGGGACATGTATGGACCAGAGACGCATTTAGAGGTATTATGCAAATATATATGTTGTGGTTTGACACTGGCCCAATGCCAGGCGTCCACAAGAGTCACTTGCTCACCCTCCCCTACCACAGCTGGGCAAAGGGAGGGAAAAGAGGAAAAAGGGTTAAGGCTTCATGAGTGAGATAAGGAGAGCAGGAGAAATATTTCAAGGGTAAAACAGGCTCAGTCTTAATTACTAAGTGAAATTTATTACTAACAGAATCAGAGGAGGGCAATGAGAAGTAAAATAAGCCCTTAAAACACCTTCCCCCCACCAGGCCCTCCCTCCTTCCCACCAACAACGCAGGGAGGCAGGGCAGGGGAGTTTGGTCATCACCAAGATTTTCTTCCACTGCTCCAGGAGGAGAGTCCTTCACTCTGAGGCCGTGGGGTCCCTCCCACGGGAGACAGTTCTCTGTGAACTTCCCGCCATGGCTCCACTCTCATGAGCAGCAGCCGAACTGCACCTGCTGCAGCAGCATGAGTCCCTCCCACGGGCACACAGCCCTGCCAAAACTGCTGCGCCGTGGGTCTCCTCCCACGGAGTGCAGTTCTCCAAGAACAGGCTGCTCCAGCCTGGGAGCAGGGCCCTCTCTCTCCACCGGGTCTCCCACTGGATCACAGCCTCCTCCAGGCATCCACCCGCTCCGGCGCGGGCACCTCCCCCACGGGCTGTGGGTGGATCTCTGCTTTCCCCATGGACCCGTGGGCTGCAGGGGCACAGCTGCTTCACCATGGTCTGCACCACGGCCCGCAGAGGAATCTCGGCTCCGGCTCCTGGAGCACTTCCTGCCCCTCCTCCACTGACCTTGGTGTCTCCATGTTGTTCCCTCACATATTCTCACCTCCTCCTCTTCTCTGACTAGAAGCAAAAAACCTGTGACCTTGTTTTGGTTTTCTTCTTAAATATATCATCACAGAGGCATTATCAGCCTCTCTCCTTGGCCCAGCTCTGGCCAGCAGCATGTCCATCTTCAGAGCCATCAGCCATTGGCTCTGCCAGACATGGTGGGAAGCTTCCAGCAGCTTCCACACAGGAGCCATCTCTGCAGCCCCCCTGCTACCCAAAACCAGGCTGTGCCAACCCAATACAATATGTCAGTCTTACTGATATGTACATTTATTCATTTGTTCATTGTTTCAGTTTGTATTGATGCAAGTGTTAGGAAGCATACTGGGTTACAGTATGTCTAAAGTGACCCATGGGTTTGGTATGATGCCACCCATATCCCTTGGGGGTCTCTAAAGTACGTTGTAAAGGGAATTACATGGAAAATGTTGTGTCGTACCCTTGCATATTTGCAACTTGCTTATTTTTCAGCCGAGAACCACTTGTGCCATTTCTTACTGCATGTACAGACATGCATACCATGAAACAAGCTTTCTTTTTGCCAGAGGATCAATATTAAGCAGCTTTGTTTGCACCACTAGCTCATAAAAGATAATGAAGCCACTCATAATTTTGGGTATTTTCTTGAAAGTGATTCTGACCTTCTAGTCCTATGTTCTGTTTTGGGGGCAGAATTGTTGAACCCCAAAGGAGCCAACCTAAATAATTGCAATAATAGCTTTCAATAATGAACAGGAAAGTGAGTCTGAAGAAGGGATTATATTTCAAGTTCCAGCATTTTTATGAACAACTTGAGCACAGGAACATTCACTTTGATTCCAGGTATTCTTAATCTGATACTCATTAAAGCATGGTGCCAATGAACAGTTGCCCTTTGGAGGTGGAGTGTTCCTGGTTTCTTCTTCTGCAGAGTCTAAAATTTCTCACTGTGTTCTCTCAAAAATTGTGAGCTCCCAATATAGTAAAACGATTTTCCACCTGTAGTTATTCTCTAGTAGTATTGTTTAAAGTTCATTCAACGTATGTTTGGATGCTAACACTTAAATTAAATTAGTGAAAGACCATCAGTTTTCACAGATGGGAGGTGAAGATTTCAGTGTTGTGTGGCCTTCTCTTTGCCACCCTTCCATTTTGGGTACAGGTTGCCAAAACTGCCATATTCCTTTGCTGCAGTCTGCAAGCAGTTCTTACTGAAACCGTTCAACAAACAACCCAAAACACTGAGCTGTGGTTCTCCTTTGTTCCTGTTGTACTGCAGTAGGTCACACCTGATTATGCTGAACAGCATTGTCTGTTTATCTTTGTGTTATGTGTGCCTTTTTCTGCCCAGAAAGAAACAATTAAAATATATAAAAATATATGCTTATGAGGACAGTGACGATTTATGCTGGAAGGAGCTATACAGTGAACAGGAAGAGTGAAATGATTTTGCAAGGCTCCTGTGGCCATAGGAGCCACAGAAGGAAAAAGCACCTGCTCACAGCCTATTGTTACCCCTGAAGCTAATTTTGTTTTGGTCGTTACTTACAGCATGAGTTGCAGGGTGGATGTTGCCATCTGTGACGTTCAGTACAATGCTAACAACGTAAATGGATGGAACAGGTGGCACTCTGTGTCTCCAAACTGCTGTCAGACATGGTAAATACAAATTTGATTATGGGTGACTGTCAAAATGGGCAGTGTGGCACTGATAATTCATGCTATGCCTAAACTGAATGATCAAAACTGAAATGTAAAGTATGAGTAACGTGTTTAATCAACCTTAAGAAAACACTTACCAAAGACTTGGTGATTTAACATCTCATAATCTGCCAAAAAGAAACTTGTTACATTCATTATCTAGAAATGTATGTATATCTAAAAATGAGCTGTAGTATTTAAAGTGAACAATTTTGAGTGAACAATAGTCACCATATTGATCATTAACAGGGATTTGGAATGTAAACTTCCCTAATAAGTGGTTTTGTTTTGTTTTTTCCTTTAATTCCTATATAGGTACTGCTTTGCATATATATGTGAATTTTAAGCTCTTAACACATACATTTTCCATATAAAAAGAGATTATGGGCATCATTTTCAGAACTTTTCCTGAAGGTCTGTGGAAATTAAAATCTAAAACTTTTTTCAAATTTGCTCAGTAATTCTTTTAATGTTCATACACATTTTCAGGGAAGAGTGTCTACTTCCATGGTATCAACATCATTCAGTACTTTTTTTGCTGAACTTAGTTCAAAGTGAGAAAACATATTTGTGAGGCACAAACATTATAGGCACTCTATACTTTTGAATTTAGCCTGTATGAAGAATTCATCCTGTTTGTTTTATTTGGCATTTTTTATGTTTCTTTGTTATTATTTTGTTATTGTTTTATTATATGTGAATGATAGCATGTGAAGAGTGGTGTTCTGTATACTAGGACTCGATTTGGGCAGCATCTGTGAAGGAGGAGACAATAAAAATGAAGCCGTGTTCTGATGAATTGCTGTGTGAGTCCTACAGGCTGCAAGACAGCAAATTAAGTGACTTTCTGAAAAACTGAGTTTAGGCATACAAGTGACAGAAGGAGTTTGACAAGAAATAATAATTCAGTGTATGATATTTGTTTATATATATTGAAATGCTAGATATCTTAATCAGAGTTGTTATTCCACTTCTTTTCTGACCAATGTTTTGTGGGTGTTTGTTGCTAAATTACTTCTCTGTAGCTATAAAAAATTGCCACCTGAGGAAAACATTGTTGGTGTCTGTGGTGCTCATTCACCTAGTATTTGTCAGCTGGTATTACTTTATATTATTGCTTAGTGCTTTAAATAAAATCCATTAAAGAAACTTGTAATAGGATTCACTTACTGTGTTGATTTGTTTTTTAGGAAGCTACAATCATTCCAGGTGACAGTCATCTCTTTCCAGATACTGACTGGCTCATAGGAAACCATTCAGATGAATTAACACCATGGATACCTGTAATTGCAGCTAGGTATTTTTGCAGAGATGGGGGAGTGGGATGGAAGGAATTAAAAAGACAAACAGGAAGAAAAAACCCAAACAAACTCCCTATAATTACCTATGTGGGCTTGGTAAAAACTGTCAGTTTTGGTTCCACACCTGTTGTGATTGTAAGAGTGGCTACTTTTGATGCAAATTAATTATTTTCTATGAGGTGTTTCTTTTTCTGTGGAGAAGCACAGATGCAGGATTTACTTTCTCATAGAATTCAGCACAGCATTTTGCTTTGGAAATTCAAAAACCAGAACTGTTTTTTAATTCCTTATACGTGAAACAGTTGTTTGGTTTTTTATTGTGGTTCTTTTCTTGTAAATAAAAGCTTATGGTTCTGCCTTCCCTTGAGCTGTTGCCCTCTTTACAACCAGCAGCAGTAATTTAGAGATTTACTTCTGCAAACTAAGTTGGCAAAGTAGTTTGCTATTGTAAACACTTTGTGAAATGGTATTTTTGATTAAAGTAATAGTTCTACTGAAAGAGTAAGTTATAAATATTATTGCATGATGCTCCGTCGCGTAGTAAAAATTTCCATTGTTGCTTTTATCTGTTAAGTTATTTGTTAATTTTCTGTGTTTTCTGAAATAACTTACTGTTCAGCAGTTTGTTATCTTTCTTGTAGGTCTTCCTATTCATGTTGCTACTTCGTGCTGCCATGCTGCTTCTTTGATTTCCATGGAAAATACAGCCGAAGACAGAGCAAGAAGACTCAGTACAGAGAATATCTTGATTTTGTTGCCCAAGTGGGATTTGTATGTGGCTTTCATGTGGAAGAAGATTGCCTTAGAATTCCATCAACAAAAAGGGTAATTTTGGCCTGCGTGGGACTTTTGTCTTTTTTTTTTTTTTTAAATCTGCTCTATTTGAACCATATGTACGTTTGTTCATTGCTATTGTTGTAAGATAATACCATAGTCAGCTTCATTACTTGATAGAGTATGCTCTGAAAAGAGACTAAAAATACTCATTGTTTTCTTGGGAATTCTCCTCCTAATATTATAGGTACAGTCCTAAAACAGGAAAGAATGAAAGGTTTTATGATTTTCTCTTATGCTGCTATATGTGACGAAAAACTTAAAAAACCTTATTTTTTGCCTTAATTTTTCTAGCTGCCTGTCTGGCTTTTTTGTACTTAATTTTGCTGTTTTTCATGTCCAGTGAAATACAAAGTGAAATGTTCTTGGGGTAGGAAGAGGTGTCCAGCTTTAAATAACCTGAGGGTCAAGAACAATATTTTTGCTGTGTGATTGTATAGCATGATGGATTATGATTTGTTCAGTGGATTTCTTCTGGTGCACCAATATTCAAAAACTAGAATTAAAAACCCCTCAGATGTTACCGAGCATTGAGTTGGTGTTGAATTGTCCTATAGGTAGTGAGAAGCCTGCTCAAACATGTGGAGGTTGGGGAGTTGTGTGTAAGTATGGGACTCTAAAAGTGATTTACCTGTTTCTGCTAAAATAGGTCAGCTTTATTGGGAAAAGCAGGACCTATCCACCTGCAGAACATGCTCTGATTGACAACCAGATAACACAGTTTATTAACAGTCGTCAGAACTGTGCTGTGGCCACGTGTGACAGAAGGGTTGGATTTAAGCACAAGAATCGCTGTGATGGTCTGTGTGAAGAAGTAGGCTCAGAGCCTGCTGAAGATGAGACTGAGACAGCTGGTACAGTTTGGATGCCTGGATTTCAACCCAGAGAAAAAGTAGAACAAATCAGAAATTGTGCTTCCCTCCCTCGGGATTTTGTAGATGAAGTGGTTCTCAATGTGGCCAACTTGCTGTTAAATTCAGCCCCCCAAAAATCATGTTCTGATATGCAGGGTGGACATACGAATACCTGGAATCAAGGAGGTGAGGTTATCTTTCCTTTACACTATCTTTAGCTGGTAGAACATGTCTTTTCCAGCAAATTACATGTTTGTGAATAGATTTTTAGGAAACACTGAGAACAATACAGTTGCAATCAAAGGTGCTTTTTTTCCTACTCTGTTTTGTTGCACATAGAAGAGTATTTTGAACTTGGTGTGATGTTTTTTCCTGGTTTACATTTAAATACTATTATTGAATCAATTTTTATTAAACCAGACCAAACTAAACCCACAACTCTACAACACTCTACCCTATTTGGGGAGAATATTGTAGTTTAGAATATTAACATAATAATTAGCTATAATTCTGTAAGAGTTGTGTAAGAAGTGCTTCGATGTGCCATTAGGTTACAACATGATTAGGAATTTTTAGTTCAGTCTTAGGAGCAAAAAGAATGTTAAGTTGCTGTTAATTGTAGAAGCAGTCAGTTCTCACTACTTCAGTCTTTCCATTTTTCGCCATCTGGTTTTCTTATTTACTCACTGTAGGTTGTCATATGTTACTGGCTGAGTCTTCTAACTACATGCTTATAAACAGTGCTCATTGCAATGAGGGTTACACAGTGCTGTAAAAAAAGCAGAGCAAATAAAAAGTGTGTCTTACTCTGGAAATTCTGACCTGAGTCCTGTAAAATGAAAGCTGCTGTTTTACAGACAATATATATATAAAATATATATCATACATCATATTGTGAAAAAAGAGTTTCTGCAGTATTGGTAGATAATTCAGACATTCTGCTCATAAGCATTACCTTATATAGAAGTTGAATTGTGTTAAAGTTTTAAATATAAAAGTTTTTAATAACTCTTGCATTTTTTATTGCAGAAAGCCTTTCCTTGAGAGAAGTGGCAGAACACTTAAATAAAGAGACTTTAAAAAAGCTGAAAAGTGAATATGGAGGCCTGCAGACACTTCTCAAGAACAATCATCAAGTATTTGAAGGTAAAGGAGTTTTGAGTTTTGCTTTCCTTAATAATTTATTTTATCTCCTCTATATGCAGTTAACTGAAAAATTACCATAGCGGTGGTTTTTTAACTGCTTTTTATACCTTTGTGGAAAGCTGAATATTCTTTATGTGCCCATTACTCTAAGATATTGTTAGTAAAGCTCTTGCGAATGAGATTGGTAAGGCATCTATCAGCAAAATGTTCTACACTGACTGTATCTGAAAAGACAAACCTTTAGTTTAAGTGGTTAATTTTTGTTTTTCCTATGAAGTACTGATGGTTTTGAGGCTGTCAAAAACAGAGCAATTTTACTAAAGCCTTTAACTGAGGCTTAGCATTTAACTGGGGCTTGCCAAGCCCCAAAGTGTAAATGCTGACATGAAACAAAATTAGCCTCCATAAGAACTTCTAATTGTGAGGCTTGATGTGTTTATGTAGCTTGTGGTAGCATGGCAGAAAGAACTCAGTAGCAGGTCTTCGTGGCTAGCTGGGTTTTTGATAGCAGTTTTTTGGGTTTGGGCTTTTTTTTCCCTGTTGTAATATGTGGTGACAGTGTGTTTTGTGTAATTGGTTTGGGGCTTTTTTGTCAGTGTGAAGTTTTGCACAACTAAAATGTAGCTTTGCAGTAATACAAGGTCTCCAAGGTTTTATCTGTATTAAAGCTGCTTCAAATTTCAAAGTGTGTTACATCCTAACAGTTCTATGTCTCCTGTAAAATACTGATGAACTAATCCATGGCAAGTAATCCTGAGTATGCAACCTGTTTGTTGCCAGTGGTTAACTTAAGCAAGTTTAGCATCCACTAAAGATTTCTGTACACTCGGCTTATAAAATCCTTTTGAAGTACCATCCATTAAAAAGAGTTGGTCACACGGAGTTTATTAAATGACTGAATTTGGTTCCCTGTCATTAGGAATAGGTGAAATTGGTTTTGCAGTGTGTTACACCGTAAATGAAATGAGCATTTTAAATTGGCTTGGAGGCCCTGTGCACATTACCTATGATGAAAGGTCTGACTTAATCCTAGTCTTTCTCAGTAATTTACACCACATGGAAACTCCCCAGGGCTTCAGGAGAGACCATTTGATTCTCCCTTAGTGACACTTAGTCGCATATCACCACAACAAGAAGTTTCTGGTGGTCTGGAAGGACATTGCTGATGCACAAGAGGACAGAAAAGAACATGGCTACAGCTTTTTTCTCATCTTTATTTAATTTGTTTTCTTTTAAAACATGGAAAACAGATGGATGTACACACACACACACACACACACACACACACCCCTAATAAAAAATGAGTCTTAGAATAACTGATCGGTGGCAGTCTCTTTTGATCAGATATCTTGTCCAATACAGGACTGGTTTTCTAGGGAAAAATTATGCTTGATCATAAATAGCTGCTAATTTTTCTTCATCTTTTGAGAGGGATTTTAAAGCTCAGCTGAAATGGCTTCTTGATTGGCTTAGTATGAGTTCAGGTGTATCTCTGTATCACAAGGAAACCTGGAGACATGAATTCATCCAGTCCAGACTGTGTGATACTCAGCTTTCACTGGACTTGTTACTTTTTGAATAGCAATTATCAGAGTGCAGAATGGCGTTGGTTAACTATCCCAAGCTACAAGTGTGGGATACAGAAGGTGTGATTGATGCAGAATATGAAAATAGAGCATGGCAACTTAAAGGTGGCAGATTCTTCCCTCTTCATTTTCACTGTTGTTTGTCGTCTGTTTTTTTCTTCCACTCTGTCTAACTTCCTTTTATCTATTTTGTTTACACATTTAAGGAGTTGACAGAGGTTCACAAGTGTGTGCATGTGCACTTTATGGTCCTAACGCAACAAATGAATTAAAAAAACCCAAAGTGCTGAGTCCTTATTAACCAATGATAATTCAGTGTTTGTTCACATGAAGGATTAGACTTGTTGTCTCCTTGGTGCAGTGCATTTTTGGGTCAGTGAACTGTGAAAGTAGTAGAAGACACTTGCTGGTAATCACATTTTAAATGTGGAATCATAAAGTTATGAACACAGGAAGAATTACAGTTCTTGGAGTTGAAACTTCTTTTGTCAGAACTTGCAATCTAAGTTCAGGTGATTTTAGTCTAAATAGTCCCAACTGCTGTATTTAAAATGAACTAACAAAATTCTACAAAGATGATGCAAACGTGCCTCAAACTATTCAGCATTCCAGTAAAACATCTCTCAGAGAAATCAATTAAGTCTTCTTTATACTGTGTCTACGTTGTCTTAGTTTGTTGTGTACTCCTTTCTATTTCTGTACAAATGGCTCATCTGGTTTTGCCTGAGTGATCCATTTGTAGAATGTTTTTTATTCACAGAATGTCGCTGCAGTTTTTCCAGTATAATTGCCATGGCTGTCTATTAACATCTGCATTTTTGTTTGGTTTTAAATCTTAGTTCTAAATGGAAGAGTTCATATTCGTGACTGGAGAAAAGAGAAACCACCAAGTAAAATTAAACCTGAAGTGAAACGGCGCCTTTCAGCTGAAGCACTTAAAACACGCCTCTGTTGGTTTTTCATTCATCATCCTGATGGTTGTTCCTTACCTTCTGAAGCTTGCCCATATGCTCATGGGACTGAGGAGCTAAGGCAGTCTCAGATAATTAAAAAGAAGAAACATATACAGTAATAAAATGTTGCCACTTGTGTTTAGGCTTGTGTGCATAACAGAATCTATGATTGACTGTGGGACTGCCTAGTGCATGGACATCTGTACCACTACAGAGGGATTTTCCTCATTTCTGTGCGTCTTATTTTGCAGTTCGTTTACAAGTTCTCCTGTATTTCCAATTCTTTATTTTTTTATTGACAGGGAATAGGTATAGTAAAGTACATATATATTTTTGGATTTGTTGTGGCTTGTCTAGCATGCATTTGTATAAGTAGAAAAGTTTAAAAATTTAATTTCCTGGGAAGCTCCTCATGATCCTTAATCAGACCAAAAGTATATGATGCAGCATTTTCAAACCCTGAAAATTAGCCTGTTTGTTCCACGTTTTCAAGGACTGTCAGGGAAACTTCTTTGTCCAACCATCCAGGTGCCACTCTGGCAGACACACCTGCAGCACCTGAGCTGGGACTGAAGCCCCTTCACAGCAGGCAGCTGCAGTGAGCCCTGCCTGACTCCCTACACACCCCACACTCACAGTCAGACACAGTTCCTTTACTCCCTGGGCCCACAATTCCCATAGCACAGTCTCATATGTCTCAATCCTTAAAATAATTTAAACTTGGTACAACAACAAAATAACAGCTCGAGCTGCTGCCTCTGATGAGGGACCTTGAACAAAGGAACCTCTGGGCTTTTATACCCTTGCAGGCTCAGCACACAAAATCTGGGGGTCCTCAGCTTCTGCCTGGTCTCTGAGTGTCCAGTGGTGCCACAGGTCCCCAGGCCCTTTCCTATGCAAAGGGTGGCATTTCTCAGCCTCTTGCCTGGGGCTGGCACCACCCAGTGCTCAACCTGCAGCTCACACTGCAGCTGCTCACCTTGCTACCTGCACTGAATGTGTTCCGCAGCAGGAGGATTTATGGTTTCCTATGACTCATAGTGGCTCTTAGAGGTTAGAAATGAGAGAGATTTCACTTTTTCCTGGGCTGACAGCTTCCTTTCTATGTTACTATGCAGTAATACTATATAATACCCTTCCTAGTCCTCTCCTTGCTTTTTATATTGATTCAAAGTAATTGGTTTGCAAGAACAACTTCCTGGGAAATTATTGTGGAAGACTTAGGTGTAGGTGTAGGTTTTTAGGGGTTTGTAGGGCACACTGTCATAGATTTATAGAATGAGTTGTGTTGGAAGCAACCTTAAAGATCATATGGTTATAGCTCCCCTGCCATGGGCAGGGACACCTTCCACTACATCAGGTTGCTCAAAGCCTCATCCAACCTGGCCTTTTGGTTTTTGTTTTCAAAGTAAGATGTAAAAGTAGAAAATGTGTTTAATAATATTGGGATGATGGGGTCTCTGTGTATTGGATAACAAAGGAACGTTTAGCACCTTGAGCAGGTTATGATTTTCTTTGGTAGACTATTATTTTCATTAAAAGGTTTAACTTTTAAAGTTAAATGCACATCCTAAGAAGAATAATGAAGCTGGTGAAAGGTCTAGAGAACATGTCCTATGGAGGAGCAACTCAGGGAACTGGGGCTTTTTAGCCTGGAGTAAAGGCTGCTCAGGGGGGCCTTATTACTCTCTACAAGCTGAAAGGAGCTTGTAGCAAGGTGGGGATCAGTCTCTTCTCCCAAGTAACAAGTGACGGGTTAAAGGAAAATGGCCTCAAGTTGCACCAAGGGAGGCCTAGATTGGATATTAGGAGGAATTTCTTCACCAAAGGATTTGTCAAGCATTGGAACAGGCTGCTCAGGGAAAGGGTGGAATCACTCCATCGTCCCTTGAGGTGTTTAAAAGACAAGTAGGTGTGGCATCCAGGGACAGGCTTTTGTGGTGAACTTGGCAGTGCTGGGTACTGGGTAGATGGTTGGACTCGATGATCTTAAAGATCTTTTCCAATCTAAACAAATTCTACGACTCTATTAACTGACCAGTGAACCTAATTATTAGACAGTGACAGTAACTGAACTGGTGTCATAGTTAATAGACACATAGTTCGTCTCTGTTAAGTACTTGTAAAGTTCAATATGTGCTGTACAAGGTTTGTGAGAATGAATTGTTTTCTGGCCCAGTTTGTACACTGATGACGTGGAAACTCTGCTCTGATCTATTGAGACAAAGCTTTAATTCCAAAACCTACTGAAGAAAGGACAAGATTAAAATTACAGAAAAAAGTTACTAAAGAGGAAATGTGGAGATGGGAGCAATGACACAAAAAGTGATTGCAGGGGAGAGCTAGGGGTAAGAGGGAATAAACCATGTGAGAACTCTGTAAGAGCTCAGGGAATCTGAAAAAGAAAGGAAGGAAATAATTGAATACAAAGCAGAGGAAAAATGAAAGATGACACTAGAAACACTTTTCAAAACAGTTCCAAAGCCACTTTTCTTGCACCCTAATTTTGAGCAACAGGATGCAGTCTGCTGCATGAAGATGAAACAGGGTCTAAATCTATGGTCAGGGTGAGAGCAAAGAACTGACCTAAGTGTTGCATGGTCTCCCTTCTTCCTTTACATTTTGCTTCTGATCCTGAAAGAAGCAGCACTTGCTAGATCACAATGACCCTGATAATTGCAGCAGCATCTTGCTCATGGATCATGTACCACATTATCCAATATGCTAAGCAGTACAGGTGCCTGGCCTACCACTGCCAGGAGCTGTGGTGGGCTCTGAGCCTTTCCCGTGGCTCTGGTCTCCAGTGTTGTGTTGTGTATCACATCCTGAGTTCAGCTCTAATCAGAGCTGTGTTACAGACAGTACAGAATTTGCACATTTCAAAAAAAAAAAAAAAGTGCCCTGAGGTGAATTACCTACTAAGGGGCATATTGGATGTAGTTCAGTGAAGGTCTTTGGACTAAGGGAAAGAATAGAATAAGTCAGGGAAACTGCAACTCCCATGAAGCAGGACAGCACAGAAAGGGAACACAGCTGATAAAGTAGTTACTGTTGTAAGAATCAGAAAAACGTTCTGCTTACTGAGAAGGCAAGAGTTGAGAAAAGCCAGGAAATTGTAGGAACTTCCACGTAATCAAAGGATGGTGTTGCCTGAGTTAGCCTTTGTTTGGCTATGTGTAGAGTAAGAAGCATTCCTCAAGGTGCTTATTTATTGTGGTAAACATGCAGATATGTTTGATTAGGAGGAAGCCCCTGTAAAATTAAGTTCATGTTGTCTCCAGATGGAGATTATTTCCAGATGGTGCTAAGAGGAAAAACAGACTTTCAGTTATTTTCCAGTGGTTGGTGTCTACCCTGATAATTCACCTTTGGACAGGATGTGTTTGATTTGAAAGGAGTGATTTCCTGAATTCACCTGTGGACCCTTTTAGATGGGCTTGGATGAAGTCAGGGTTAAGAAGGTGGAAGAAGGTTGGTTTTGAGGGTTTTTTTCTCCTTTCTGATAAAAGGGGAATGAAATATGTGCTTGACTCTTTGAAGCTGCAAATATACACATGGTAAGACTAGTGAATTAGTTTTAAAACTACTTTTTAAATTATATGTTCAATGCTATGACAACTAGAATAACTACTGTTACTGTAGCACACTGCCTCCTCTGTACAGGCTTTGTTTCTGAACTCACCAGCATTCAACTCTGTCACAGATGTGTGATGTCTGTTCCCCTCCACGTGTGCTGTCCCTGCAGGTGGCAAACCAGCCAGCAAATCTCCTGGAATTACAGAAACTTCCCTGCTGTTTGCAGAAGTGGTAAGAGAACATTTTTGCATCCAAATGCCAACCTTTTATAATTCCACATTTGTATGTGAAGGTAACTGCTGAAGGCATAAAATGGCTCTATTTTATGTAAATTCTCTGTCTTGTTGCTTCCTATGTGATCCACAGCCTTAAAATGGCATTAATCCAGCTTTGGCAATGGATGAAATACTGTGCAGAGTAAGAATCAGTTCAACTAGATAAAAAAGCTCTTGGTCCACAAGGAATTCAAGCATAAAGTCTCAATTGTTCACGTGGTGCTGTCATTATACTCCTTAGTTTTTTACCATCACTACCCATTAGTTAATTTAGCTTTATTTGAAGCCTATTTTATAGAGGCTAAATACTTGCTGTGTAGATACCTGAAGCAAGTGAGAGCATAAAGAGAAGTTAGGTGTCAGATTGCAATCAAAAATTCTGTCTTTTCATCTGTAGATTAGCTGCAGTTTCATCTGTAGAAATATTCTAAATTAAATAACAAAGAAATACGTGTTTGCCTTCTCCCTTAAACATCAGTAAAGGACTGTACTTACTTGCTCATCCCTACACTGAAAGGAAATTGCAAGACGTACGGAATATATATGTATAGCCTCAGAAAAGTTGATTTTTTATACATCTCAAATCAGAAAATTTTCTCTGTGTGTATTATTTGGATTGTCTGTTTACAATATTACTGTCAGTACTTCAATTATTAGCCCAGTTTTAGAGCAATTTTTAGACATGCTTTGTAATAAAATTAGGCTGCTTCATACAGGTTTTGGGGCTTGTTTGTTCAGATTTAAAGTTTTAAATGATAGTTTGAATAGTTTGTGCTTGTTGAACTTCTTGAGGTTTGCACAGGCTCAACTCTGAAGCCTGGTAAGGTAGATCCCCCTTAACTCTTTATCTTTGGAGATCTTACCATGTTTTTATGAGCTGGAATCTAGCTTTAAATCTAGCTTAGAATCTAGCTTAAAATAGCTTTAAAATAGGCAAGAGTGAGCAATCAGTAGCTTTCCTTAGGACATAGTAATGGTAGATATTTGAGAATCAACGGAGATGAAATATAAAATCTAACCATCCTACCAAATGACAGCTAAAACAAATACTGAGACAGGTGTTCACTAAAATATCAACACTCTTGGCATCAACTGATGTCAGACAATGTGTTTTATTATTGCTGGTTACTTCTGTTTATATCACTGAAAGTGTATTTTCATTAAAAAATTGCAATTAATTGGGAATTCACACAGAGTCTAATGCTGACATATTACCACAAGGAACAGTTTTCGCAATCAAGATTTTCTGCTGTTGTGTTGTGCTGGAACTGTGAGCAGCATCTTAGGATTTTTCTCTGAGGCGTTTGCAGATTTCTCTTGTGGGAGCCTGGTGCAGCAGCACTGTGTTTGCATGGCAGTGGTTTCATGGCTGGGCTTTGCGTGCTGGGAGCAGGTTTCAGCATAACACTGTTATTTCAACCTGGGTGTATGTGTTAGTGCTCGTTTACCATCTCATAAACACTGCTGTAGGCCAGTTCTTCCTGGGTGCTGTAACAATACTACAAGATGAAAACTGCTTAGCGATTGCAACACAGCTCCTCTCTTCCCTCTGCAATTTTATTGTAACAGGTTTTAACAGCTCTAAATAGGTGAGTGTAGCTTTGGTTGCTTTTGTGGCAGGGGTGTCGTGGCAAATTTTTGTTCAGAGGCCAGTGGATCCACCTGCATTAATTTCTCTGTGGGTCCCCCTGTGCTTGGCTCACAGCTGGGTATCCAGCCTTTTTCAGGTAGGGGGTGCTGTGGATGGATGCCCAAGGAAAGGAGCAGCACTTGGCTGCTGAAGCTGGATGCGCCTGCCACACTGTGAGAACACCCTTGTTCAAGCTGCCAGTCTGTCTTGTTGTCTGACAGCTGGCCAGACGCTGCACACAAAATCCAAGCAGTCTTCTCCTGGAAAGCCTGCCCTGAATTTTGAATACTTTGGTGTTTGGTTTGCTGTAGTAGCAATAAGGAAAGTGCCCTCACTGTTAATTTATATTATGAGTGGGGTGTGCACAGAGATACAACTGCTGTGAGATTAGAGCCTTTTTGCTTTGCTTGGCCTTTCTGTTTCATGTTAGTAGTTTTTAATCCAGTGTTAAAAAATGGAGCTGGGAAAGGAAGGGAAAATTGCTTGCCCTCTTCTGAGGTACAAAATATTGAGAGAGCAGAGATTTTTCAAGTTGTCCATCTTGTGCCATCATGCTTTTTTCTTTCCTTTGACTGTGTAGCCTTCCTAGGAGCCATGATTTTACTTTCACCACCATGGTGTATCTTCACTGGCCTTTGGTGCATTGTGAGGAAATCCATCTGGTACAGACATTGTTATCCTTATCTCTGTTATGCTGTGGAACAGTATAGACACAATAATTTTAGGTTTGTTTTTGGGTTTTATTTATTTGTTTGGGTTTTATTGTTTTGGTTTTGTTTAATGTTTGTTTTGGCAGATTATTTCAGCGACTTTAAATTGCATCGTGAACACATCACCTGTTAGCTATGATCTGACAGTGCTGGAAACATAATTATTGAGTTTAGCCCAGCAGCCATATTCCTTCTTTTATCTGGAATCGAAGCAGATGGGGAATGTTTTCAAGTGAAAGAAGTCTTCTCTTTTCTGAAAAGATGTAATGATCAGGAATTTTGCACTTTTTAATTTTTTTTTTTTTTACTGGGATGTCTCATCAGGGATTCTAATCTCAATTTTAACAGTAAAAAAATAGCATAACAACTTTATTAGTGGCCCGTGGAAGTACCTGGTGTGAGTGCAGAATCTCTTGGATTGGATCTTTTCCTATAACAGAATACGTTGTTGCTGTGCTGCTTTCCAGCGTGACCAGCAGGTGGGGAAAGGGACAAGGCAGCTGAGACAGTTCTGCAGCAGCTGCTGCGAATCCCGAGTCCAGCGGCTCCCGGCGCTGCTTCTCCAGCTGGGGAAATTGGGCTGCTTGGCTGCGTTGCGTTTCTTTAGATGATGTAGACAACTGGGTCTTGAATCTTTCTTTCAAAGTCTTCCTGTATTTCTCCCTTTAAAAGATAACCTGCATCTACCTCTCTCTAGGATCTTCCTTCTGTATAAACATGAGTAGCTGAAGTATTTTACTAAGTGAAGTAACTGAAGTACGCTACAAGTAAGTGGCGTTATTTTGATAATTGCCCTAATTGCATGAAAGAGACTAGATTATTTCAAGTCATTTTTCTGCAAGCTGAAATCAAATTGTTATTAAGAAGGTGAGTATTTAATGTTGCATCTCTTCTTTTTTTTTGTCTGAAACAATGCTTTGCTTTTTAAAAATGGCTGTGGTGTTCTAGGTGTTGCAGTAGATGAGAAACGAATGGTGCTTTTTGCCAGCTCTCCTCTTCTGGTGAGCTTGTAAGTCGTGAATGCCTCCTGATAAGCAGAGAGCTGTCAAAGTCTTTATTTTTAAAGGCTTCTTGGAATCGCTTTGACTGTAGTGGCCAAAACAAGAAATCACGACAATGCTTCACAGTAGTACAAATTAGTGTCCTCAGGGGTCCCTGTGTGGAGAAGTATCTATGGTGCAGTTAAGTGCCTTTGTGAACTCTTTTTTTGTGTTTGTTTCCTTGCTCTGTCAGCTTTTGGAGGTAAAATGATCATTATGATGGGAAAGAGTGTTTTAAAGATATTTATGAACTTCATATCATCAAAAGAATACTATAAAACTAAATAAGTAACTAACTCCACGTGTCTCCATAAAAATAATAGATGTGTCGGTTTGCTTATGGATGTTGAACAAGAAAGGGTAATCAGCAAGATTCTGGCTGGGCACAGCCAGTTACCTTCTTAAAATGTGTCTCAGGCATGTAATTACTCGTAGCTCAAGTTCCCAAATAAAAGAGCTTGTCATCTTTCTCGCTCTTTGCCACCAGATATTTAACATCAATTTGCATCTGTCACAGGGCCTGCAAAGCTGATTTGCATGGTGTCTCAGTCACTGAAACACTCTCTCTGTTTAAACATTGATGCTTTCCTCAGAAAATATTTATTCTTTGGATTAAGGGAAGTCCTTCAGTTTGTACTACCATGTTTTATTTATTTCTTTGATGATACTGCGTAATATTGCAATGCTGCTAATGCTTTGGAAAGGTCCATAAAAAGACTCAGCAGCATTATTGTGATGGGAAAAGTGAAGGAAAATGGGTAGTGTTGGTGTTGGTTACTGTAGCCAACCAAGCAGTAGGAACACCTCTCCTGGGCAAATGGAAAAGGAACTTCCCTGGACAGCAATTTAGCAAAGGAGTGACTTTTGAGTAGAGAGATTCTAACTTTAATGATAGGAAGGAATACATTGAGCCATATAAATGGCACTTGATGGTCATGAAAGAAAGTTCCAGTGCTGATCTATCACACCACTGTAAACCTGGAAGCAGTTCCACAGAGCCATACTTCAGTTCATCACAGCTGGACTCTGCCACTTTGATCACAGGGCAGAGGTACCTCTGCAGCTGGACAGGAAGCCCCACCACTCCCATGCCTCAATTATTTACAACCAGATTCTGGTGTTATGGAAAAAGGGAAAATCACCTCTTTTCTCCTCTGTTCCAAAAAAAGGACCCTTTATTAAGACCCTGCAATGGTCATGAGTTATTTTCTGTTACCTTCTTTGAGATATAGGATGAAGCCTTGATGCAGGTTCAAGTTCCTTTGAACACCTTTGCTGCCATTACTCATCTATCACAGCACTCCCCCTCTGTACTGAGTGTATTATGGGCTTAATTTTGGAAAATCCAGATTTATTTTGTAATTTTGTCAACAGGCAATCAGCTTTGGCTGCAAGTACTATTCTTAAATGTGTGCCTTGATGGGAAATGGCTTTTTATGTGTTTCCTCCTTTGACTTCCTTGTCAAAGCTTAATCAGTGGTCAATTCTGATGAATAGGGCACTGATGTTTCTGGTGAAAGAAACACGTTATGCTCCAGCTGCTTATTTGAAGTACTTTACTCTCTGGATCATTGTCAGACCTTCTGTAGGGTCAGGAGAAGTTTGCTGCTCTTTGCACAGTAACTAATTTCTGCCAAGCACTGACATTTTACAGATAGCAATGTTTACATCTGTGGAGAGTCAAATGGTGAATCAGCTGTATGTTCTTGACAGACAAACCTATAGGCTGGGTTTCCTTCTCCAAGCGGATGTTGAAGAGAAAGGGAGGTAAGATCAATACCAGTAGGTGAGCACAACCAATGGTTTTTAGAGAGGATGAAAAGCAGGATAGCACTTGTATTCCTTGGATCCTTCTGATATTATATAATTGCTGCCTGCATTGCATAGTGTATGTCCACAAGATTAGTTCTGGTTGCTGGCTGTTTGACACTGAAAATAGACTGTACCTTTTGTTACTGAGTGTGTCAACTATTTCTGCATTTTCCCTGAACAAGTGGAAGGTGTTTAGGCAGAGATGAGATCTGTGTGTGCTCAGTTCTTTTTAAGGCTTTTTTTTTTAGCATAAGTCAAGCAGCTTTGAGCAATTCTCCTTTGACTCATTAGCTGTCAAAAATACATGGAAGGCATCAAACTGTTTCTTTCAGAAAAGAGCACTGTAGCTGCAATATAATCTTCCTCCGTATGGAAGCATCCTTCACATGAATCCAGGCTTGTGCATAAGCAAGCACTGACACATTGCATGACATATTCACCTCGAGTCCTGGGGTCAGTTTTGGGCACCACAATACAAGAAAGACATTAAACTATTAGAGAGTGTCCAAAGGAGGGCAACAGAGTGGTGAAGGGCCTTGAGGGAAAGCCATGTGAGGAGTGCCTGAGGTCACTTGGTCTGTTCAGCCTGGAGGAGACTGAGGGGAGACCTCACTGAAGTTACAGCTTCCCTGTGAGGGGAGGAGGAGGAGCGGGCACTGATCTCTGCTCTGTGGTGACAGTGACAGAACCCCAGGGAATGGCCTGAAGATGTGTCAGGGGAGGTTTAGATTGGATATTAGGGAAAGGTTTTTCACCCAGAGGCTGTTGAGGCACTGGAACAGGCTCCCCAGGGAAGTGGTCATAGCAGCAAGCCTGACAGAGTTCAAAAAGAGTTTGGACAATGCTTTCAGGCACGAGGTGTGACTCTAGGGCATGGAGCTGTGCAGGGCCAGGAGTACGACTTGATGATCCTTGTGGGTCCCTTCCAACTAGGCTTGTTCTGTGATTCTGTGATACTTACAATAAGACAGGAAAATACATGAAGAATAATTCAGTTGTGAAAATTGATGATGTGCTTTGCTGGTTTCAGTTGGGGTAATTTTTAATTTAATTGTAAAAGACATTTGAGATCATTCAATCCAACCATGATAAATAATAAAATGTATTATGTAGTAGGTTTATAATACACAATGCAGTGATATGTATATTATGAAAGAGGAAACTAAATCTTAAAATCTTTGGGTTTGAGCTTTGGTATAGCAAATCCTAAGGTGGCTCTATAGCTACCAGGATGCCAATGTTGTGCTACTTGTTACATTGCTTGAATGAAATTATTTTGGTGCAGAACTGAATTTAGAGCAAAAAAAGACAGTCCCTGGCTGGCAGGAGGCAGTTCCTGGAGGAAAAATGAAAGGGAGAGACACAATTATAATTCAAAATTGTCTTGATTGGTTGCATAAGTGATTTGAAATCAGTGAGATGAAATTTAGTAAATTCAGGTGCTCAATACATGCGGAGAGATGTGTGTTTGTAGGCAGGCAGGATGCATTAAAAATACATCATATGGAGTTACTGACCGAGTGATGATCTTATAATGGATCACAAACTAAATAAGGATCTGCAAAAGAGGGATAAATCTAATTCTGGGATTTATGAACAAGAAGATGAGGCATAGGAAGTAAGAGGTGAGGCCACAGGTGAAGTAGAAGGTCTGGTTCTGTACGCCATGATTTAAAAAAGAAGGCTGCAGGAGATCCATAAAAATTATTAGATATTTAAAGGTCAAAGGGCATGATCTTCTGGTGATATAAATCACTTCAGGCTGAAAACCACCCAAAGAACTGAACTGATTCACACCAGCTGAGAAGCTCATTAAATGACTTATTTTTTAAATTTTCTTTCTAATCTAACCTTAACAGAAGCAATTTACATTAAGTTCTCAGTGACATCAGGTTTCCCCCAGGGCTTACAGGAAAGAATTATTTGAGTGTCATAATTTCACTCTCTCTCTCTTCTTTCATTTTTATTTTAAACTGTGCTATATAATTTTTTTCAGTTTCTATTTTAGCATTATTTTAAAATGAACACAGTTAAAATGGAAAAAGGAAGTACTTTTTAAATACAAGGCACAATTAACCTCTGAACCCTACTGTCTCTTGATATCATTGCTGCCAGAAGCTTAATAGGATCAAAAAAAGGGTAATAGATAATGAGAAAATCGCCTGATGTATCAGAGGTGATTAAAATAAAAAAGACTGTAGGAAAAAAAAAAAGTACAAAAAGCTACACATTTCAAGAAAGAAGACAGCTTTTGTATATCTGGATGGAGGAAGCTGGTTTCTCAAAGCTCATGTTGTCCTGTGGTTGCCCTTAGTGGGCTTGCCTGTCTTTGAAAGATCTCCTGTTACCCCTTGTCAGATGGAGGATGTTGAAGCAGATGGACTCAGCTCTCAATGAGCCTGGCAGTGGTGCTTTTTCCTCATTTGAATTCTGTGCTCCTGCAGCTAACCCCTGTAAAGGTGACTTGAAAGGGCTATTAAAAAAAACAGCAAAGGCAAACTTCTATTTTTGTCTGTGTATTCTTGTCTGTCTGCTGAACATGGTCTGTTGTTTCAAAATTCTTTATGTAGCTATGTGTTTAATTTCCCTTGGAGGTTGGATTGAGGAAAGGTTTCTCCAAGGTTTGAGCTGGAAAAGGTAGACATCAATGAAGAAAAACAATAGAAGAATGCAAAAACATTGCTTGGGTACTTAGGTACAAAATTATAAATCACAAAGCCCAGCTACAGCTAAAACCAGCAGGGAACATTAAAGATGGTAAGAATAGATTAAAAAAATATGCCAGCTCCTGATGGAAATTTAGGAAAAGAAGTGTTGATGAACAAGAGCCTAATGATAGAAAGTGGGTAGGAAACTGACATTCTCATGATTCCTTTTCCTCACTATTCACAGGCAAGCTTGCTCCCAGGCTTCTCCATGTACTACCACCGTTTGCCATAAGGAGATTGCAACCAAGAAGGGGGAACAACGTGTTAGAGACTGCTCAGAAAGGCTGATTTTCTGCAGATCTGAGGAGGTTTTTGGGATGCACCTGAAGGTGCTGGTGTGATGACTATGAAGCTGCTGTTTGTCATTTATCAATGTGAAAAACACATGTTATAATATTGGCTTTCCACAAATATTAAAATGGATGCTATATGTATATAATGTTAAAGTAGCTTTGCTATAAAGATATAGTTTTTGTAACAACAACTAATGCCTTTATTTCTGTTATTAGCTAGACTTAGACATAGTAGTAAAATGGCTGATATAGTTGTGCTTGTGGTAATTGAACTGTCTGCTTGGTTGGATAACATCCAGTGAATGTATGATGAAGACCCCTGCTACGGACATGCCAGCTATGAGCAACTACCGTCTGCAGAGACCATGGGCCAAAGCTCAAGCTGGAGGTGATAATAACTGACTAAAACCACAGCCAAAAATGAGGATGCTTTAAAAAGGCGGATCAGAGGAGGAGCCATGCCAAACAGTTCCTGGAACATGTAAACTAGTTTGGGGGAAAGTTTGAATATGTATAATTGTTTATGAATATGCATCAGGCTGATGTGATAGTAAAGGTATGTAAAAGGTGTCTCTGCAATAGCAGGTGTGCTCTTGGCTGAGAGCCAAGGGTACCCAGCGCTGTAATTTTTTTCTTTATCTTTGTCCCCTATTGTCCTTTATTAAACTTTTAAATTTTAACAGGAGAGTGAACCTCATTTTTCACATCAAGACTCAGTCAGGGAAAGCAAGACAGTCAAGGAAACAAGACTGGGAACCACTGCCCTGCATTGCTAATGTATGGCTTTCTCAGCAAGGCTGTGCACTAGTCTGCTTGTGTGGATCCTCAACTGAGCTGATTTAATACCATTATTAAATTTTTGTAGTTCTTTTTTCTCCCCAAGCTTACATGTTGCTCTTTGGAATTGGCAGTGACTCATTTCTAATAGCCTAATGCTGTTGGAGCAACATTCTAGTGACAAGATAACGTGAGCTTCAGCTGATTTCTCCTAGGAAATGTTATCTTCTGAAGGGAGAGACTAGTGTTTCACCCTTACTGGCTCTTTACAGTGATCTTCCTTGGAATAAACAAATTATGTAAGAATTAAATAGACCAAAATGGAATTCTGAGAAGATATTTTACTTCTGCACTTTTTTAAGGTGCAAGTTAAACATCAGATGTGGGATGTTTCTGATGTAACATCAACTTTAAAGAAGTGAGAAGCAGTAAACTGAGTTAGATTGTTTGGCTGAATTTATAGATGCACATTTTAAAACTTTTTGTAGCTTCTTTCACACTTTCTAACCCAGAAAGCCTTTCCAAGCCACTTGAACAGCTTCACAAAATATTTTTGTATCATCTTGCAATTATTTGAGTAGTATGTTCATGCTTCTTCTAGGTTGTGTGAAAATCATGTCTGTCAAAACTCTGCTTTTGGGAAGTTCCTCCTTTCCTGTGAGACTGAGCCAAAAAAAATGTAATTTGAATGATTTATGCTAATAGAGGATCTGGCCTAATCTATTTTTGTTATACACAGAGTAGAGTCTGTGTCATTTATGCTGTGGTCTGACTGCGGTCTTTCCTTAAAGCTCTTTGCAAATAAGTGCCCCAAAGCAGGGAAAAGAATGAGCTGAAGGGAACTGTCTGTTTTAGTTTCAAGTGTTACTTTAAAGGTTTAAAAACTTTTTAAATGTCATAGTTTTCTTTTTTTGGTCCTTAGTTCAATGGGAAATGTCTTCAGATGACAGTGAGCTTCAAGCTGGTTTCCTATTACTTTTGACAGGTTGTTCATTGAGCTATAATAAATTGATAGAACCAAGGGCTGTAAAAGGTCTGTGACTTTCTTCCAAAGATGTACTCTGTCTTCATTTGAAGGTCTTGGTGCTTCATTACTCTTGCAGTTGAAAATTAGTTGAGTTTCCAATTCGAATGTGTTCAACTTGACCTGTATTCCACTGCTTCCCAGTTTTCCTGCAATGACTTGGCATCATTGTAGGTCTCTTCTTGAAAAGGTGGGCAATATAACTTTAATTTGTTCATGTTGGTCTCTTCAGTTTTGTGCCATGACTTTCCAAATATGGGCACCAGAACTGGAAGCAACATTTCCATTTCAGTGCTATGAAAAAATGCATTGAAGTTTTCCCAGGTTCATATACTGAAGGAATATAACCTTCCTTGTGTTTTTATAGCATTGAGACTAATGATAAGATAATTCTGTTTATCATTTGTTTGTCCATTTTACCTCTAGATTCATTTTAAGTCACTGCTTTGCCAATACACCCTCCACTCTGTAGGCATGATTTGCACTTTTCTTTCTATGGGTATAATGTGAATGTGATTTCATTAAAATATTTTGTGGGCTTAATTGTTTCATTTGCTGAATTACTTCAGATCATTCTATATAACTCTTCCATCTTTGCTCTTTATCATCCCGCCTGTTTTTGTCAGCTGTAATTGTTCTAAGATTGCATTAGCCTTATTTCAAAATTGTTTATGAAAATGTTATATATTACAAAATTCAGTGCCAACCCCGAGGGATCATATTAAAATTACTTTAGTTCCATGGTATTTTCCCTTTCTTGACTATTTCTAGGGGTACGTGGGCCACTTTTTATCTCACTTATTATGTGCTTTATTAATAAAGCGTAGTGTTAATTTTTAGATCAGATGATCAGATAGTTATGCATAAGTAAAATGCCTTATAAAAGTCTAAATATATCCTCACAGAAGAAAATTTTGACCTCATCAATTAATTAAATAAAATTTGGTCCATAAAATCTGCTTTCTATAAAATCATGATCCCTGGCTCTAATTATATTCCAGCACTTATATTTTAATTGAAAACCTGATAGAGAATTTACCTAAGAATTTGTCCATATTAAATTAACTGTCTTGTAGTCATGCTGACTGTCTTACCTGGTTTTCTTGAAGGCATGGGCACCAACTAGCAATCTTTTGAATTTGTTAAAAATATACAGCAGAGGCAGTTACCTCGTTAGGAAGCTGTAGCCCATCACTGAAGTGCAAGAAAAATTTTGAGCATGTTTGTCAAAATATTTTATCATTGAAAAAGGCTAATCTGGAGAATTTATTTTTGTCACATGAGACCTTTTTTACTTTAGTACTGTTTTCAATGGAAGAAAAAGTTAAATGAAGTACTATTAATTAATAGTTAGTGTTTGCTCAATATGAGCTTAACCAAAGCATCTCCTCTTCTCAATGAAATACTTCGTCTCATATAAATAAAGCAAATTAAATATAATTTACACCAAATCATTAGTTAAAGCATGGCAAAACAGGAAGCAGGACAATGATATAATTATTGGTTTTGTCCACATTTTCATGCACCTTAGAAATCAAATCAACCTGCGTGTGATTGAAATTCAGGGCATGTGTCCTTGGTTCAAGGACAGATTCAGCATCTGATATGAGCGGCAACCTCATTCTTTGTATTGGCAGAAAATAAAGCTGGATCTGCTTTAACCAGAAAGGGGCAGGGGAATTCGACAGCTTAGGGCTGAGAAGAGAGAGACAGAAGGAAGGCATTGTCAGAGGTGGCTGAGAGGCAGCCTGGAACTGAGGGGAAATGCACAATCTCCAGAGACAGCCGCATTTGTGCTGCAGCTGTCACACAGGTGAAGAAATTATCTAAACCGAGAGATTTGGTGCCTCAAGATAAAAAAAGAGAACCAATGGGAAATCCTTAAACAAACAGGAGAAGAGGCAAAGGAAGAGCATGGCAGAAGCATGCATGGGGAAGATGAACCCAGAGCTCCTGCAGATATGGAAAGGGAAAATGACACTTTGGGTAGAGTATGAATCACAGGTTTCATTTCACGGTAACACAAAATTAACCTGGCTAAAATTCTTCATGGAAGCTTCCCAGCATAGAGAGAAACAGCCATAATCAGGTCACCTGTGTTCACCAGAACAAGGAGAAAGCTCTGGTGGTAGTGGGCTGTGTACTTTGAATGCCAGCATATGGGCATGTGTGTGTAGCTGTCATGTTGGCATCAGGAAATGGTGTTCTCCAAGACAGAGAGCCCGCAGCAGCCCAGGGCTAAGAAGAACCCACAACAAAGAAGGAATGATCAAAGTCTGTGCTATATAATACCACTGTACATTTTACTTTATCTTATGTGCTGCTCT
This sequence comes from Oriolus oriolus, assembly GCA_013400235.1. Classification (NCBI taxonomy): domain Eukaryota; kingdom Metazoa; phylum Chordata; class Aves; order Passeriformes; family Corvidae; genus Oriolus; species Oriolus oriolus. The sequence continues at coordinate 700,457 of VXBT01000954.1, forward strand.
GTGTTCCAGAAGCAAGCAGACATATTTCTGTATGCCAACATGATGTTTATGATTATAAATTCTTCAAGCACAGCCCTGTTCAACTTGGGAAATAAGTACAGTTTTTCATGATCTATTAAAATATCCTGTTCCACTCATATGCACCTGTTTACTCTCTTTCTGGAGCAATGTGGTGAAGAAGCAGTCTTCTGCAGTAGGGAGGTACCTTAATTTATTGCTGGGCAAGGCTGGCAGATAACTCCCTCTTCACAGGGAGCAAGGGGAAAAGAGGAAAGGATGTGCATTTAGATGCTTCCAGTGCTAATCTTCTAAAACTTGAAGCATTAAAGCAATTACACTCACTTCTGTCTTGTTTGATAATAATTGAAATAACTGTGAAATAATTAAAAGGGACACTTTTTTTTCAACCTGAAGCACTGATAATCCATACTTAAAAAAAGGAAGTGCATCAAGCAGAGGACATGAGCAGCAGTATCAGAGTCAGAACAAGGTATTTTTTCGTCAGAATTTTGTTCTATTTTCTCTACACTGCTTATTAGATAGCAATGAATATGTTATAAGGGTTATCATGGTATCCATGTGCACTGTTACTTTCTGAATGTTTGATCTTATTTAATTGCCATCAGATGACATTCTATCTAGAACTGCTTCTAAGAGTTAATTTTGCAGAGTGAGATGATAGGATGTCACAAATATCTAGAAAGGTCAAATACATCCCCAATTTACAAAGATCAGTACAGCTCTGTGAGCAGATTCTAGTTTACGTTTTTGTACTATTATTTCATTGCAAAATGAGCCCATATGCTATATTATGTTTACCTAATTAACAACAGGAGAGAAAAAGTCAGCACTATGCAATATACTTGTGCAACTAAGGTAGTGGAAAAAGGCAAAATAATCTTTGTCTCTAATTTACTTTGAGCCAAAATTTATTTTGTTTCCTTATGTTTTCAGCTTGCATTGTGAATTCAAATGACAACACAAATCATGCAGGAACAATAAACTATGTGAATCAGAAATCTAAAATAATATTTTGAAGTTATATCAAACAAACATTTGAAACTAATTTTGTTTTGTGCTCTTAGTTCTACCTTACTAATTTGGCACACAAGACAGAGGCCCTTTGAAGTCCATTTCAAAATAAGATTTGCAGTGCTTAATTTGGTATCTAAGAGTTGTAGGCTTTGATAGAAGACCTGGCTTCAACAAATGACATCTGATTGGCTAAATAAATGATGTGCTTTCATTATTTACAGAATTTCTGTCCTTAAATTCTTTGAACATGTGTGCTGATAAATTTAATGTATTACTCCCTAGAAGCTTTGGATGTTCTTACGTAATGAAATAATTTCAACAGATGGTTAGTGTATAACCCCAGAATTCCAGTGGATGTCAGCAAGATGTGCTTGACTAGTTTTATCCTTGGCTTAGAGCCACTGAATCAGATCTTGCCAGGTAAGAAATGGGTCTGTGTACTCTACCCAGTTCTGGCATTCCTCTCAACAGTTTATGTATGTCCAAGATTCCTATGCAGTACCAGAAATATTCTGAGTCATTGTTATATTGTGAATTGAGCTAATTTTTTCACTGGAAGTTATTTTATGTGTTCCTCTTCAAGGACATATGCTTCTATCCTGCATTTTTTACAAATAGAAAGGAAATCTACAATGTTAATGATATTTGCAGATAAACATGAAATTTGAAAGAGACAGAGAAAGAGTGAAACTGGAAAATGAGAGCAATTCAGAATGCCTGCAGAAGACAGACAAGAGTTGATTCTATATGGTCAAATGTAAGAGGAAAATTAAATAGACAAAACAATGGAAAACTCAGTGGTAGGGAGAAATTTTATACTCAACACTGAATGGCAGAGTAACAAGTTCAGTTATTTTATGATTGAATTTCTATAATGGTTTTTGTATCAGTACTCATTCAAATTCAAAACAGTAGAGAAATTATCCTCGCAATACATTGTGTTGTAACACCATGACATTATTTTATAGATTTTACAGCTGAGAAGCTGGTACACGTGTAGATGTATTCTTCATAGAGCAGAGCATTCCCAAGAGAAGCAATTTTCTGGCTTAAACCGGACAAGCTCTTCCAAAAGGCTTTCATCAAGTGAGGCCATGGCAGTTCTTCTAAACTGAAGCCAGAGACGTCCTCTCTGGCACACCAGGAAAAGGAGTTGTGTTACTTTAGTGCTGATATGAATTTTAACACTAGAACTGTTCAGTCTCTCTAAAAAAAAAAAAAAAAAAGATTTTACAGTGAATTATGGGCAGAAAGGCCTTTTTATATGTCTCCACTAGTAAAACATGAGGTTCTTTACCCTTGGATTCAGAAGATATGTGTGCTTTTTTTGTGATTTTTTTGGGACCAGGATACTTTGGATTTCAGTTCTGAATATCACGATATTGAAAAGAGGCAGACTGTTTTTCAGTACCTAAAGCAAAAAAATACAAAGGTCTGAAATTAGCAGAAGAGATGAAAAATATTTATGCTAAGGAGATTTTGTGATAATTAGCACCTAAATGAAAGATATATTTTAAATTGTTGAACACTCAGCATCTCCTATGCAATGTTGGTTTATATGTGTCAAATAATGCTCTATCACTAATGTTATTCAGTTTCAGTAGAAGGATTGCCTTAGCCTTCAAGGTAGCCAAGATTTCTGCTGCAAAGTTAACAGGAAAAGGCATTTACGTGGGGAGGAGACAGCAGCTCTTTGGCTACAGCACTTTTTGGGTTCATGGATGTGACCCGACCTGGTTACGCTCAGTCTGCAACAGAAACTTGAACTGAAATTTGCTTTGTTCAGTAAGTAGGGTGTCTGCATCATCTTTCTACAGGTAATCTTTCAGTCCTTCTTCTTGGCATTTTTCTACTTTATATTAAAAATGAACAGTTAATTTTCGATATTGTTTTACCTCTGAGGAACTAGAAAGGAAATCATCTACTGTTTTTTTTCCTCCACAAGATCTAAGTTTGATTTGCTCTATTTTAGATCTGCTTGTAAGAAATCTCACTAAAGAGTGTTTAAAACTTAAAAAAAAAAAAAACTGACTGCTGATTAATATTTTAATATTCATTCCCACTTTCTTCGGCATGCTGGGACCATTTTGTCACAGCAGGGGACAGGATCTACTACTTACCATGGTCTCTCTTGCTCCCACCCCTTTCCAAGAGCATTGAGCTGAACTTCAGCTCATGGTTTAGGACTAGACCATTACTATGCCTCATAGTGATATGCAGAGAAACGTGTGAAACGGGCAGCGCTGTGCCCCCAGACACTGCTCAGGAACACAAATTGCACTACCCCAGAGCAGCCCCATAGCCTGTCTTTTCTCTCCAGAAGCTGATCCCTCACCTCCAGAAACCTGTCTCAGCAAGGAGAGTCCTGGGCAGTGCTTCTGCAAGCAGTGCTTGCATTGTGCAGGGACAGTGATTATTGTCTGTTTGCTCTTTCAGTCAGCATTTCAAAATCTTTTGTTGCTTTAAAGACAGGCAAAGGAATGAGATAAAAATCTTTGCCAGATGGCAGCCTCGCAGATGAGAAGGTGCTGCCTTTTCTCACTTTGTGATTTGTTGAAGCTTCCTACTCTTGCTGTTTTAATTTCATTTTGTTGGTGTGTTGCCAGTGAACCTGTTTTCCCCATATGTGAATATTCATTTTTTCTAATCCAAGGTGATACTGCTGGCAAATGTCCTTGGATGTAAAGCGCTCCTTTCTTTTTCTCTTCTGATCAATAGTACTTGTTTTTTCTAACAAACATATCTTTATATGCGGTCCAACAAAAGGACAACATAAAAGCGTCATGTTATTTGACCACTTTTTCTTGTGTGTAAATAGATGCTCAAGGATTTTTCTTTGCATCCTTAGATGCAAATGATAAGTTTAAATCACATCTCTTGGGTTTCCAAGACCTCAAGATAACGTATTCCCATATTCCTGAGATTAATTTTTCACCTGTTTTTCTACATGTTTGGCTATTGCCACATAATGGATATGCATCACAGTGTCCAGTCTGCCTATTTACACAAATAAAGGGAAGAAGAATTGAAGTTTATCCCATTATACATAGAATGAGGGAAAACACAGAGAAAGTAAACACTGGTTTGGTGCAGGAATTTATCTTTTGCAGGACTGAACTTCTAGATGACCTCTTGCCTTGCAAAGAGGGACTAGTACAGTGAAAAATACATAAGGAGAGACAGGCTGACTGTGCTTGTTTTAGTAAACAAGTATGCAAGGGCCTTGATAGCGGCTTTGATGGAAAATGACTCCTCGGAGTGGCCTCACCTATTTCACAACCTGGACATATTCTGGGAGATTTGTGGTTAGCATAAGACAAAGCTGTACTAGAGAAGGCAAAGGTTGAGTAATATCAGCAATCATGGCAATCTTGGTCTGTCTTTTCTTTTTTTATTGTTATAGGTGTAGCCTCAAACCCAACTGAATTAACTTAGGCCAGATGGAGTGTGGTTTAAAAGCACTTAAGATGTCCAGACAGAAACCAATTGATTCATTCACATTTTAACTTGGCTAGAGTCCTGCTTAAGTTCTTCTCCTTCCATAAGGAGAAAAGAAAAGGCCTCTTAGAACAGCTATTAACCCTCCTCTTGGGGAAATTCCCAGAAGTGTAAGGCTGGGTCCAGCTTCTTCCTGGACTGACTAATTAGAAAGAAATATTTTAACTCACATCTGCTTCCAGCTTGGAGGAAGGAGATGAAGAGTCCTTTGTCTGAAGGTCATGGTTTGGAGCTATTCTACTTTGTCTTAAACAATCATCCACTGACCCTGAGAAGGTGATAAAATATGAGAACTGCTTAGTGTGATCTGCAGCTGATACACGGTGACTGATCCTGTCTCTGTTTGCAGTCATTTGTGATACATAGCAAATCAATAATAAAGATGATTTGTGCTACTCCTTTTGCTGAAGTACCATCCTAGAAGATATGAGTTTGGGAGCTTACAACTGGGTGATTGTCGAACTGGTTGTCAACATGAATGTTTGTCTCTTCTTCAGTGGAATGGATGTGGGAAAAGGAACCATTCCTGGAGCCGTGTGCTATTGATACTGGTGTCTTGTGATCAGCAGCTTATTTTTCTGGGTCACTGTGCATATCTGTCTGAATCCTCATCCAGAGAAATATATATATATATATATCCATGTTATGTGTAAATAATCATGGACTAAATTTTCTGACTTCACAGTCCTCTGCACATTAACCAATATTTCTGAAAAGATTCTGTCTTTTATTTCCTTTAAACAACTTCTGTAGACATTAAGTGTGGAGAAAATAAAGAGCTTGAGAGACGTGTTTTCTTTTTCTCATTAATTCTGTTAGACACATAAAGACTGTAGAGTAATTAACATATTGATTTAGAGTAAATATAAATTAGCCTCATAATTTCTCATATGAAAGCTTGGGGAATAAAAGCCTGATAATAGTGCTAGAAAAATGTTTTGATTTTCCATGGATGTAAATTTTATGGTCAAGGAATGGGAAGGAAAGGAGAGTTATACATCAAGCACCGACATTCTCTTTCATCGAACAGATTTCATCTTTCTAGCTTTCAACATCAGGAGCTAAAGACAGACCCTAATGACTGTGATGTAAGAGTAGCCCTCTTACATCAGGGCTGAATGTTGTGCCTGGTTATTTGAAGGGGAATAATAAAAACCACATAGCTGTATTTTACCTGGCTAGAGCTCTCCTTGTATTAACCAACATACTGCAGAAAAGTTATAGGATAATGAAATTTTATATGAGAACTTTTAAACATAAAAGGAGTGTAAATTACTGAAAATTTATGGGTCATTTATTCAACTACTGCAGTGTTATTCTGGCTAGATCAAACATTTGGCTAGTGGACTAGAAATTTTTTTTTTTTTAGATGAAAGAAATCAATAAGAAATACTATTGTCCTCAGACCTGTAGTCAGCATGACCTCTGTCTCTTGTAGATTCTTCTGTTCAGCTATAAAAGAGTCATGGGGCTAGGTACTGAGCCTACAGAAAATCTATTTGCTTCAGTGCAATCAAGAAGGAACAGTAATATTTTACTAGTGTATTTAACCACCTTGTGTTAATTAAAATGAGACTTAAAGGGGCCCATACCTGGAGGTTTAGATCATAAAGTCTGGTCTCTAAATACTTAAATATTTAAAACATCTCAGTCAAAGCTGCAATTAGGATGGGATTCTCTTGGGGAAAAATGCTTAGGCTTGTTCACTGGTGATTTCTAGCATCTAAGTATCTTTTCAAGATTTAAGTCTGAGAACATAACAGTGTTAACTAATTAATAGATCTTTCGATCAGAGTTTAAGGGGGAAAAACTGAGTATCAAACTAAGAGCTGTGTAGCTCAGACTGTGGTTCTAATGGATGCTTGGGGAAGGAGAGCAGTAAACAAGGCAGGTATTTCCCTGTTCTGGCTTGCATCTTGCACACATCCTAATGTGTCCCAAAACCATGTATTTCTAGCAATTAGTAGATTTATCCACTAACTGTAGTTGATACAGAGTTTATGGAGATTGCAAATGCCTTTGTGTGGATTTAAAGCAAAAATCAACACAATGTTTGTTTCTGTTTCTCTTCCTTCAAGGAAAGATGCTGTATTTCTTTTCTTGCTTCACTCTCTCAGCACCTGCCAACTTCCTCATCAGACATTCAGGTGAAGTGATGGGAAAGGCTTTGGCTTAGATCTTCCTGCCTCCTTCTGCCAGGAAGAAATTCACTGAATCACGTCCCAGATTGGGTTGAATTTGAATATCACTTGTAACAGACAGATGAGCGGAGCCTTATCGCAACACGTCCTCCTGACTGGGGTGGTGATGAGGTGATGGGACTATGACAGTGAATCTTCTGGGACTGCATTATTCAGGTGCAGAGCATCCATGTGTCCTGAGTGCTGAAGTGTGATGGTGTGAAAATTCGAGAGGGAATTTGTATTGCAGATTGTGTAAACTGGCAATTCCAAGGCCATAAAAAATAAAATTATCTATGGTACAGCATTTGGAGACTTAAACTCTAGGTTACAGCTTGTGCCTATCCACTCTGAAACTTCTCATGTACTTCAGAGAGTCAAGAAAGTGAATGTGCTCTAGTGCATGCAGATGCAGCCACATAAATCTCTGCCCTCATAGACAAAACTGTAGTCCTGCAGTCCATGCTGAAGCCATATATCTAAAATAAGGGATGGTGCTCTTCCTGTTCTAGCTTTTTGCCTGATACACTTCAGTGAAGTTAAATACAGCCCTGTAGCCAAATGAAATAAATTTTTGATGAGAGTGAATAAGGATGTATGGAGAGAAAAATATTTTTATTTGTCTATTCAAGTCTTGTATAAACTCTCCTAAAAACTGAATTTGATTAAATGTCAAAGCCAATTCACTTGGGATCAGAAGCTCTACGTTTTGAAGGAAGTTCATGTCAGGATAAACCTCCTTTCAAAATATTGTTACAAGCCTAGTATAAAGGTTCAAGTTCTCCTGGACTTCTCCTGGACTTAGGCCAGCTTGAATGAACAGGACCTGGTGGCTGCTCTCTAACTACTCCCAGGCAGTCTCTCCTAGCAGGGGAACACTGTGAAAATGTCACAGGTAATCATAATATTTGAAATCATTGGCGCTATTAAACATGCAGCATTTATTAAGGAACGTTAAAGAACAGCAATAAATGGCTTTTCAGCAGTTTGAGATCTGGCTGTACCAGAAAGAAAATATTTATCACATCAAGAGCTTTTAATGACTGAATATACCCTAGAAGTAAACATGCCTTATGCAAATAATTTGTTGGTCAGATATGAAAGTTGAGGCTAATGTTAGGTCTGGTCACTGCTGGAGATCAGGGTCTTTCAGTGCTTCTTTGCCTTCTCCTCCCCTCTCAGACTCTTATCCAGGCTGTTTTCCCAAGGTCTGCCAAGCAGCCCTCATCTGTGTGCTTGTAAATGTCCTTTTCTGCATCTTTTCTGCTGGATTCCTCCCCAGACAGTAACGCAGTGGAAATGTTGTTGATGCCATGCTGTGTAAAGGCGGCTCTCCAAGCCCATCCTGTGGGGCACAGGATGAAGCACAGTGGCAAACTGGCTGCCCTGATGGTGCTGGCTCCTTCTCGCTTCTACCCACTGCCGAGAGGCCAAGGAGCAGCTCAGAGTATGTTGCTAAGAGTAGTTTTCTATTGCTTCCCAAGAACCTAATGAAAACGGGTAGCCAGGTTCATTAAACTTGACAGCAGTTCTAGGGATTCACCATGGTTAATTGCTGTTTATAATGATTAGCATAAGAGCTAGCCCCCCTAAATTCCTTTTGTAAGGAATGAGGAGCAGTTAACACTTTAAAGGGAGAGTTCTGCAGTCTGGTTAAGCTGTCTGCTACAAGATGAAAGGAAATGTATTCCAGAAGTGCCTGATTTTCTCCATTAACTCTGAATGAATCATATGGTGCCTGGCTCAGGTGTTGCTCTGTCACAGGGGATAGCAGACCCTGCCTCTATATCTTCTTTAGAGAAACAACTAACACAGATTTCTTCCCTGTATATTCCCTATTTCCTATTACGGAATAAGAAAAGAAGCTTAAAATCACTTAGGACAAAAGTGAGTGATGTTCTCATGCAATGAAAGTGCTTGCAAGGTCCTCTACACACTCACCAATATCACCAACATTCATTCACTTTAAGTTGTGTAAACAAAAGGACTGAATCTAGCAAAAATTAGTCATAACACTGCTTTTTTTCTTGATATGAATTCTATAAAAGTTGCTGCAGTTTTAGAATCCAAACAGTCTTTTTATTTAAATACAGTTTTAAACCCACTGGTGCATCTCTAATTCCTGCACAGGGTAAGCACTTCATCATGAGACATTGTACAAAAAGGATTAATAATTTTTGCAAGTTACAGCAAGCTACCCACTAATGTGATCTGTGACTAGACCCCAGTTTGCTTTGGATTAGGAGATAATACTGAGATCTATTTTCAGGAGATACCTGTATTTTTCCAAGCAGCAGGGAGCATGGCTTTTTGAATAGCCTTTTTCCTTTAAGCAACTCAAAACACATTAAGGAACTATCCAACTTGTGAGAAGTGCTTCATTTTTTCTTTTCTCTAGCATAAATATTTGCAGAAAGTTTTTTTCTTTGCATGTTATAAATACTGATCAAGTGTTTATACGTCTGAAAATCCTACAAATAAAGGTCTCAAAGGAATATAATATAGGAATTATGCACTTACTGATTATTATCTCTATGTGATTTTTCAAGTTAATATCTGAAAACAGGTTAGTTTGTTACACAGGCTGTTTATAATGCATAGTTTTCCTGGCATTTTATATATACGTGTGTGAATATTTATATGTGTGTGTAGGTATGGGTAGTTTGCTTAGAATTGCATTGCAAATTACTTATTCTTAACTTCCCTCTAGCTACTGGCTGACTTTCAAGCAATCACAGGACAATCCATCATAAAAAATCTTGATTTATATTCTGATTATAGGAGCATCTATGCCATTTGAATATATTTGCTGTATGCATTATGTATACAGATCTATGCATATTATGAAATACATTTATCTATTTTCTCTACTTGTGATATTTTTTGCATGCTAGTCCTGGTTTCTGTACGCAGCTTTTCAAGCGAAAGTTTTGAGCACCCAAATGAAATTAATCTGATTTTATCTTTTTATTTGTGCTGAGCAGAGACAAAGGTATTTGCTGTTCACCTTGTGAGATGACTTTTTAGCAGACTAAATGTTGACCAGTGTTAGACTACTGCAGCTGTCCAAGAATGAAGTCATTACCAGCAGCCCATTATCTGCTGCACCAGAAGTGAAGCTCTTTGGGGAGCTGCAGCATTTCAGCAGTGGGGCCCTTCTGCCACAGCTGGTGTGAAGTTTGTGCATGGGCTGCTCTCACAGAACAGGGAGCCTCTCTCCCTCTGGGGCTTTGCTAAGGCCTGGAGAAAGCAATATGGATATTGAATTGAAAGCATAGACATCTCTTCCCTTCCATCCCCCCAGCAAGAAAACGTGAAGCACAAAGAGTTTGTGTTCTGCTCCTCTTACAGGGAGTTTACGCAAGCACAAGTTTCTGTAAAATTCTGTTTTCTGCAGTAGAAGGGTCTGACACGTGTTTGCTCTGTTTCGCTGGTGTGTGATGTCAGGCCATGAACCATCAGATTCAAAAATGTACTTGGGCAGCATGAACCACCTCCTGCCTCACATAATAGAGAACCCAGTGCACAGGCAGAAGGTAGGAACACGGTGTCCGTGCTGTGAAAGCAGTCTGAAAAGAAGAAAACCAGTTGAAAATACGATCTTTTATCAGCTGCAGGCTGTTGTCATGAGTGACAAAAGCAAATATGCCTGGCTCCTGTGTCTGGCTGGGAGCAAACACACTGCAGCCCGATAGAAGCATTAAGAATTGCTGTTTCCCCCAGCACGGGAAAGATGTGGCTGGTATTGATGTGAACTGGTACCCACAGCCTGAACTGAAAAGCCTGGATGTTCCTGCAAGTTACGTGCAAAGCTGGTGGGACCTCAGAGCAGAGATGTGTTATAGCTACAGAGAAAATGAAAGTTGGGCCCGTAGAGGAGGAAAATCTGTTCAGCTGCCTTCAAAAATGCACTAAAGAGGTGAGATTGAGCTAGTTACCTACCAGTGCTGATGGAGGGAGCCCTGGCTTGCCACTTAATTTTCATCTTTTCAATCCTATAGCACTAAGAAATGTAAGCTGACAGCACAATACAGAGAGTTCTCAGAGGCTTAATGTGTTAGTGTCAAATGAAACAAAACCTGAGATTAGCTTTTTAAAGGATTTTGTATGCTACAGGTAGGAACTGAAAGGCTTTTATAAATCAGCTCTGTTGTTTTGGGGAAAGAAAGGGGGAGTTGAGCATCAAGGAGGAATAGTGATGGAACAATTAAATGGATTAATGGATAGCAACCATAAAATGGTGCATTTGCGTACATGATTAGTACCTGCTTGGGTTCCAGAAACTCAAGGTAATTGACTGAGGCTGCAGATCATGCTGTAAGCTGAGAAAGATAAAAAATACATTCCTAAGACCTAGAAAAACTTGAAATTGTGACAAGAATTACTAAATTCTAGGTTTTCTGGTTCATTTCCACTTTTTGAGCTTTGTCACTTAATGATGTATAAACAAATATTCATTTAGCCAGAAAAGGTATATTCTCATATAGAAAAAATCTTTTGATTGGTGTGACAGAGAGGGGCTGAGCATTGACTGACTGTGCCTATTAAGTAAAACAATCCCTGTAAGGAGGAAGGAAAGCAGGAAAAAGCTCATGCAGAGGAGCTGGGTGGCTGGGTTTGCATCTTTGGACACAGAAGGTGGCAGCTCTGCTTCAGTCTGGGATGGAGGTCTTGGCTATTGCCAGTAACCTTCAGCTGCCTGCTGCTGATGCCTGAAGTCTCCTGCCCAAGATGTTTGTGGAGTTGCTGCCTTTTAATTTTTATGAAAGAGAAGAAAATTATTTGAATAGCAGTTTTACAGAATTAGTTTTCAGTGACCCTGTCACACAAGTGGCTCAGCTGGCAGAGGTGAGCACAGAGCTTCCTGGAGCGGCAGGGCAGCGGTGACACCCTGGGGCACAAACCTCCATCCAGCATGGCTGGACCTAGGAGACAACCCATTCCTACTGCCTTGCAATGAGGACCATGATTCAAATCAAGGAAGAACTCAGAAGAGCAGGGAAAATGTCCCATCTGTTCAGAGATGGATATCCTTGTCACAGGATTACTCGTGAGCCATTCTAGAGCAAAGGAAATGTCTCTTGGTAATGCTGTCCCTGTTCAATTGATGGTCACGTTTCAGTGGGTAGCTTGGCTTTTGACAAGCACTTTTCTTCCAAGGCAACACTATTTTCTTAAAAAAATCCCCAGGCAGTCATAATAGTGACAGCACACCCTGAATTACTTACTCAGGGTGTCTGCTGTGGCATGCTGTAGCAATCTTCTCATGAGCAGCTGGTGCTCTTACCAAGGTGTGTGCCCTGGCATGGGCTTGACAAGTCACCCTGTGGGGAAATTGAGATTTCATAAAGGCTTCTACATCTTGGTGCCTGATTATACATAGTACAAGCCTGTGCTGAGCAGATGGCTTTCCAAACCTCTTTGATTTGAAGAGCTGAGCCTGTCTTTCACTCTTCAGCAGTATTTATGTGGTTTAAGAAAACACCAGGGAAACTTTTCAATTATACTATTGCTTCTAAAGTACTTATGTGCTTCCAAAAGTGCCAACTGCACTGGTAACCTCCACCTAAGTCCATTTCTCTGGCTGCATGTAGATAATACATGTGGGAGAAAATTCCATTTCATTTCAGTATCACTCCATTTTTCATAGTTCTTCTGGTAAAATTTTGTAGAATTTTTTTAGGATATTCTGTAGAGGTTGCTATCTGGCTTAAGTAGTTAACAGATGATGCCATTTACGAATTTCACAAAAGCTTAACCTGGGAAAATACCACAATGAATAAAACCCCCCTTTACTGCATTTAATTTTCATTTGATATTTACTTTTCTTTCTTTAACCTTTATTTATCCTGAAGTCCTGGGCTTCATGGCTGGTTTACACTTAATTAAATACTTAAGCAGAAATCAGTACGAGGGTGTCTCACAAATCTGGTTCTCACATAACTTTGTTAACTGTCAAACAACGTGAAATGTTTTAACAGGACACCATAATTTAGCAGCTAACATGAGGGAGTTAAGCTAGCACATGCAGCTTGCTTTTCCTTATGAGTACTTGCATGTGATGATTTCTGAGGGCTTGTTAGCAGCAGACCTCCAGCCTCCACTGGCACTTAATACTGATTAAATTAAAAAGCATTTTAGTCCTTCTGTGAGCACCTACATTCAGAATTAAAGTAGCCTTTGGTCAGCTTACCAGGAATGCTAATTATGCTAAATTGAAATAACATTTTAATCCTAATTAAAACGCAGGGTTCCTGCCACAGGAGTCAAACGTGTGATCACTTTCCTGCCGTAGGTGTGTGCTGTATCCAGATGTTACTGCTGGGTAAGGCGGAATTTAAAAAACAGGCAGCTGTCTGTGTGCACACCCTAAGAGATAAAACAGTGGGTAAAAGGGGTAAATTACCTTCTATTTTTTGGGTGGCATGAAGATGCACAAACATAGCTGCAAGGGTTGTTAAAGTTTGTCTCTAAATTCACAGCATCTCAGCCCTTGTATCTCACCTGTGTGTTCAGAGCCTTTGCTAATTCAGACTGACTTTCTTTACTGCTCCCAAATAGATGAGCTTTCAGTCTTGTCACTCTCATTGTCTGTTAATTTGTTTGTTTTCTTTGTAAGAAATGTTATTTCTAATACCTCCTGTTGGTTATTTCCCCTAACAAGCAACTGTCATTTGATAGCTGAAACGGACAGGCTGTCCCAGGAGAATGCAGCTCCCCTTGAATTTCTGTATTCAGAGTTCTGCCTACACTGTCACTGAGGGAGCCTGGAACTGCTTGGGAGCTGAATTTGGAGAGAAGCAGTCCCAAAACAGAGCAGTGGAGCTGGCACCCAGCTCTACTGACAACAGTTGAACTACCGGCTCCATTTTTAGCATAGCAGAAGCCCCATCTGTCGCCAAAATTAAAGTATACACAGATAAAATGCTGTTCTAGCAAATTGGATCTAAAGATGGTGTGGCCACAGTTTGCAAATATGCATTTCTTTAGCAAGACTGACAAAAATTGTATTTTGAAACATGAGCACTCCACAAGTCCCTATTTTACTTCTGGAACTTTGTGTTGCTGTTTGTCACGGTCACTTTTTATTTGAGTCCCCATATGTGTCATGGTAGCTGTGAAATGAGCAGGCACCTGATTCTTTCAAGGCTGTTCAGCTGGTGCAGTAAAATCTTTCAAGTCTCTTTAGTAAATAGATTTTTTGAAGAGCATCTCTCTAAGTTATGTCTTTTATTACCAAACGTCAAAGTATTTTAACTCCATGATGGCAAGCAAGGGGTAACCACAGCTGGCTTCTGATGTCACCACAAAATGAGATCAATGGTAATGTCTTCTGCTAAATCTAGAGAACATTTCATCCTCATTCCTTCACTCCCATGCAGGATGAATCAGTGCTACCTTAGTTAAAGGTAGTGAAGTTACAGTAGCAGAAAATAATTTTAAGGTGGTGGTGGAGTGCCAAAGTATATGTCATGTTTCATTTGAGATACAATGGAGAAACGCAGTAATTCATATAGTTGTCTTGTCCAGGCAAACTATTTCCATAAACCAGCTAATTTTGGTGATTCCTTAAATAGTCTTTTGTTTCAAGCAAAATGTTTTTTCTCAAGCTTCCTATGTTTTACTCCAGAACAGAACTGCGTATAGTTTGAGCTTCCCAGGTGTAACCGAAGAAACAAACACAACTGTTTTTCAGAGGATTCTTATGTTATAAAGTACCTGACTTGCACAGAATATAGTTGCTCACCGGCAACTAGTCAGAAATACACAGAATATTGGAAAGGTGACAGAAAAAAAGCAACAGCGATGATAAAAGTACAATGAGCCAGCATAAACCAAGCAGTTAAAGGAACAACAGGAACATAAAGAAACAGAAGGGAGCCAAAACAACCCAGAAGCGAAGCTGGAGAGACAGATAAGACATTAGCAAAGTTGTAAATGGCTTGAAAGTTGGGATGAATTTTAGGAGAGTGTATGTAACTAAATTTTAGTGGTCTATTCTTGTTTTACCTTTCTTTCTGTAGGCATCACTTCCACTAGATGCACTGGGGAATGCCTTGCTAATTTGTCTAGCATAATACACAGATATCCCATGCAAAATGTAAGTCCAGAGTTTTGCAGCTGCTCAGGCCATTGCATTGTCCATCACTGGGACTGCACACACTAGGACCCAGATAGCACTAGAGCTGGCTTCCCCACTGGGTTATTCAGCTGACCTGCTTGTAGCATGGCTGGACTCAACCATCGTCACTAATCTTGTTCTGAGGAGTCTGGGCTTCTTTCAGAGGTGGTGAGACTCCAGCCCAGGAGAGGTGCAAGTTCTGAGAAGGCTCCTTGTCCTTGTGGAAAGCAAAGGTGAACAAGTGGTACTGGGTTAAACTGGTTTTCCTGTTCACCATGAAGTCCACTGGGCTTTGGATCAGCTCTACAACTTGATCTCAGGAAGGAAATTATTTTTCTAGTCCATGATATTAAATTTCAGGTTTAAACTCCAGTAGTAAATGTTTTCTCTTTTGTCTCACCCCACTTTTTTTTTTCTTGGCAGTCTTGTGAGAGATCCCCTTTTTCTATATCTGAGTCTCACAATACAAAAAGCACCAAGGACTTTCTGGGGTGTTGGAGTGTAATGAAAGGGATTATTATGGGCTGCTGCTGTTGTTCTCTGTTAATAAAGAATTAGCTATTTGAAGCGAAGGACATTGTCTGGAGTTCTACTATGCAACAAAGTTATCAAGGAGAAATAATGTAGCAGACAATGATTATTTCATAACTCATACAGAAAGCTATGATTAAATCTCATGATATGATTTATTGAATTTTGAGAAGAAAAAAGCTAAGGCAAGATAGTAGAATAAGAAGTACTGAATGGATGATGATTTACAGACAATAAGAAACTGCATCTGTGCTTCTGCCTCAGGTGTCAGACTTGGTCATCTCACAGATATGCAGTCTTCAGTGTCATTATAGGGAAAATTAGAAGTCATTTCCAGTTTTTTCAGTATGGTGGCATTGCATTTAAAGAAGCTTATGACTCACACTGTGTTTACTTCATCAGGGAGCCTGACATTTAGGAGGATGTATTTAGTAAGAGTGGTTGTATAGAGGAAGAAAATGAGTTTCTCTTAACTACACTTATATGTTAAGCACCAGCAATATGTTTAGATCCACATTAGAGATGAGGCCTAATTTTCTTCTCAGTCATGCCTCTGTTAATTAGCAGTAATTCTAGTGCAGCAGCAAAGTGACTTGGTAAAGTGACAGGAGTATGAGCTTTTCCTTCGTATGTTGTTGCTGCTATTGGCAACAGACGGATTTTGATACATTTATTTACATTAAACAGAACCCTAATGCATTAGACACACCAATGAAATGTTTTATTTAGCGCTGGAAAATCATAACTTTTGTTTTAATTTTTCATTTATTATAAAACCAAAGTAAACATCTGCTGAGACACTAACTAGAAAACACAATTTCAGTTACTTTTTTGAGGCTTGGCAATAAGCGTTGTTAGCCTTGACTTTTTCAGCTGCACATCAGGCTGACATTTTCCTACAACAAAGGGGACATTTTCTTTTACTTTTTAAAGATTTAGCTTGTACTTTTCTCAGGAATTATTCTTCTTTTATTATTACTTCTAGCAGTGAGGGCTGCAGGACCAATTTATTTCAGAAGCTTAAAAATCCCTGTTTATGCCGCGGAGACACATCTTTTCAGCAGAGAAGGGCAATGAGTGCCAAAGCAGGAATGGACAAAGCCTACTTTTCTGAGAGTATCATGTTTTCCCGTTTGTCACGTCTTGCAAGAGGAAGCAAACGTTTTCCCCCTGACTTAGCTGTGTATTTTATTACATTTACAGCCCTTGTAGCAATTTTCTAGCTGCTCTTCTTAGTGATTCTGAGATGTTCTTTACTGACTCAGGGGCAGGAAATCTCCAGAATGCCTTCTGCTGCCTGGAGTAAGACCAAACCATTGATGAGAAGGGCTGTATTTGTGGGATCTCTAAATGCAAGTGCAGGATTTGATGCTGCAGTGAGACCCAAGGCTGAGCCACAGCCACTTCATAACAGAGGCACATATAAAGTTTGTTATACATGTTTCCCTTTTTTTTTTTTGTGAAATTTTCTACTTTCTGAAGAAAATGTGCATTTTTTTCCCCATAATGGAAAAGAAACCATATACTTTAACCAGCTTGGGTTCAATTTACTGGTAGATCAAAGTGTATCTTTCTACCACACTAGGGAAAAATGCAGGCGTTGTTAGAAAGTTGATGCAAAACGATAGCCATGTCAAAAGAAACAGCAGCCCGGCAGAAACCTTTTGCAGCCCTAGTTGCTTTCTTCTCCTGCAGCCACAGCTTCTAGAAACCCAAAAATGAGAGGATTTCTTGGTGGTACTTCCCACACAATCTTTGTAAACCTGCCTACCTCTTTCAAGCTCAAGTATCTTCAGGCCTCAGAAAATATCTTCAGGAAAACTACAGAGTCCTGCCGAGATTGTTAGCTCCTAATGGATTCATTGGCTCAGAAGGAAGCAGAATCCTCCAACTTCTTCACAAGAGCTGTTTTTAGTGACCTAGTTAAACAAAAAGAAACAATGCTCTGCTCCTTTGCTGGAACCTTTGATGACCCCACATTTTAACTCAGTTTTTTATAAAGAGTTTTTAAATTATCTAAGAACCAGTCTCTGCAGTCTTTATAAATTTCCACAAGAGTCATTTTGGTTTTGGGCTCCCCAGTGATGTTTCTTTACATTATGATGCCGTGGTGCTGTCCAAAGGGCCAGCTCGGCTGGACCGAGCACGGGGCAATCTTGCCCCGCAGCTGCGGAGGAGGACGGAGGCTGATGGTTTGCGGGAGGATGGGCGAGGTCTCTGGTGAGGCTCGCCTCGGCCACCGGTGGACAGGGCGCAGAGGAGATATGAAGAATGCGAGGGACTCTTCTTGGGGAAGCAGGAACAGGTTTATTGGCACCAGGGAAAGGGGCCAAGAAGAGCCCAGCACAGCTCTGTGCAGGAGGTTTTATACTCCAGCAACAAGGGTGGAGCAGGCTTTAAACAACCAATAATAACACAGTTGAGGGGAGGTACAGAGGCGGGGAACATTACACAGCAGCAAATGGGGAAGAAGGTAGGCGGGGAGGGCGAGCGTGGGCCAGTAGAAAGGGGTTACATAACTGGGAGGAGGGGAGTGCGGTGGCCATTGCAGACGTGCAGGGTGTCACGTCTTTCCCGCCAAAGCCAACGACTTTTCCCGCCAAGCTGCCTCAGGGCAGCCATGTTAGGGCAGGCGGCCATCTTATGGTTCCTGGGCCTTTGGAGAGTCAAACCACTGCACCTTTTTTCTAGCCGGGTCCAGGACGCCATGGCGGGAACTGTGGGCAACGTTATGAGATCATAGTTTCTGCAGGCTCTGTTTGCAATTTCTTAATATGCATAAAGATAGCAGGGTAAAGGGTCTCATTTGGATAAATTTAAAAAATAAAAGGATGTTTCATACCATCCCTACTGTATGTACTGAGGTGGCTGCTCTAGGAGTGGCTTGAAGCTGGGGACAGTCTGCAGTGCAGCCCCAAATAGCTGTGTTGACTTTGTAAGCCTGAACCTGGTTGCTTTTCAGGTTCTGTCTGGAATAATTAGTCAAAACTAAAACCGCTGTCCCCTGAGGTATAACAAAGAAACTCAAAAGATATAGTCAGAGTCTGGAAAACTTCATGGAGTTGGGGCCTTAATACAGCTGGGAGAGGTATATGGGGGAGTAGGTAGATTAGTTTGAAGGCAAAAATTTAACACTGGAATTAAGGAAGAAAGAGAATGGAGTTTTGAACTAGCTGGAAACTGCACTGGTACATGAAGACATATTTTAAAATTGAGAGCAGACTGAGGTTTGTGTGCTTGTGACAGCTTGTGAATCTGACTGCACGCCTGCTTTTCCTACATGGTGTAGATGAAGCCATGGTGTCTGCACGAGAGGTTATTCCAGGATAGCTATTCAGAGACTCAGAAATACCTCCATGCATTTATTCTGTGCAGATCCAGCTTTGGACGTATGTCTTGCTTTAACTATATTTTTCGAGATTTTTTTTCAGTGGAATGTGTTCTGCCTGCTCGCTCAGTGCTGGCAGCATTGCTTGTTTCTTTGCTCTGCCGTATTGTGGTTCCAGCAGAAGGAAAACGCTCTACAAAAGTTAGCAGTAACCAATAGCTCAGTAATGGAATGGCAAGTATGAGAGCCATTCCCTTTTGTGCTGTCAGGCACAGGATCACACAGCTAAGCATTTGCTGTTTTTCAAAGCTGTTTTGCAGTGTAGATCAGAGAATCACGTTTGCCTGGTAAAATTAAGGCCTTAATTAGAAAAGCATGCCCCATCGCTATTTTGGGTTAAATTACAAGGAAACCTACAGTAAAGATTTAAGTCCGATTGCTCCTTTCTGGGACTAGCAGCTAAATAAATGCAACCTAGCCTGACAATATTGAGGAGTTACTGAGAGAAGTGGAGGTGGTAAAAGTGAATCTGTAAGATACAGAGAAAATAACCCAGTCTGAACAAGATTTGTTGGCTACTAGGGGAGGACAGCTGCTGGACACTGCCTTTGGTTGTTTTGGGGTTTTTTTAATGGGAATGTAACGTCAGATTAGTCTGCAAATACACAAAACGCAAATTGAAAAATGCATTTTACTAAATAAAATATAACTATTGACAGGGACTGCAAAACCAGGGAAAAGTACAAAGTCATAACTCTTCCTAAATAGCTTTCACTTTTAACGATTGAGGGATATCTTATCTTGTCCTTGAATTTCAGGGAGATAATTCATTTCCTTTCCCAAATCCCTTTCCTCTGGGTTTGCATAATAACTATAGTCCTTTACTTCTTTACCACTTCAGTATACTAGTTACCTTATAGACAGAAATAGCTGTTACAGTTCTGACCAGGCTGCCTTATAAATAGTCACTGCATCTTCACTATTAGGCTTAAAATCCCTTTTTGTGGGTGAAGAGAAAAAAACTCCTTATATGGAGAGAATGTATTGCTAGTGTTCTTGAAATCTGAGCAGTCTATAAAACCTTTCAAATTTCTTCTTGAGGAGGCTGTGCTTAGCCAGTTCAAGAAGTGGAAAAGCCCATTACCCTGAACACCAGCTGAAAGCAAGGCTTCCTAGAGCAATCTAGGTTAGAAGAGGAACTGCAACTCTGCTGAAGCAATGACAGGTTTGGGTGAGGGTCTCCAGCTGCCACCCATCTTTGCCTGCAAGGGTGCTTGTTCCACCCCTTGCCCAAAAGTTATCCTTCTGCCCTCACTTCTATTTTGAGCTGGTTTCTTTCTTTCACTGTACTGTAATAAAAAAAACCAAAAAAACCCAACCCCTCAGCAATTATTGGTATTTAAAAACCCCCAAACCATCAGTTACAGTGGGAGCCCTGAGGAGCTGGTGGCCTCTGGTGGGAAGATGGGGTGAAACAGTGGAAGGGGCTGGGGTTGACGACTCCCTGGCCTGGGTGGGTGCTTTTGATTTTGGTCTGACTGAACCTGATGGGTTTGACTGAATCAGGTTAGGGAGCCGCCGGCTGAGCAGTTTGCAGTGAACGATTTGGAAGCGTGCCAGTGTATCCCGGGGTGGGTGGTGGTGAGAAGCTATTGCTGAGCTGGGGGACGTAACCTTTTCACCCAGCTGAGCTCCAGCCAGGGCAGGGGGTAACCAGATCCTTCAGCAGAAATAAAACTTCACAGATGTCTATCATAGATAGCTGTGAAGAAGAGAGGGTGAGAACACACAGATTTAGTGTGGAATGCTAAAATTTCAGCATAGTGAAATTTGAAAATGAGTAGGGATTTAATCGCACAAAGATTTTTGTACCAATATGTCTCTGGGAATGACTGAAAAATTTGTTGGTTTTTTAAGCCTCTCTAAACAAGCACTGGGCAGACTTCCAGCCAGAATCCTCTTCTCTCTGCATTTTACTTCATTTAGCCCTTGGGAGCTCCTGCCCCACTCAGAGCCGTTTGTCAGCCACCAGTGCTGGAGCCTCCTCAGCAGGGTATCATTTCCCTCTGTCAGGGGGGGTTTGCTCCTTCCTTGGGAAGAGGCCACGGCACAGCAAGGGTTAAACTTCAGTCTCTGTCATCCACTCAGGTGGGCTGAGAGCACTGCACATCATCAAAATTGAAGTCAGAAACAAATCTGAAGAGCAAGGAGTGTGTTCAAGTAGTTCCTTCTTTTAAGACGTTCACCCATTTTTCTAGGGCTGATTCATTGCTTTTCAACCCGTTGAACCTTGCTGAAACCTAAATTCAGCATGGATTTATGAGGATGGGAACATACTTGCTTCAGTTTTCAAGTTTTTAAACATCAGTACCTCAGTATTTTGTAATATAAATACACTATATAATATAGTATATCTATGTATAATGTAACTATATAACATAGTTTAAACATATTCTACTTTTTAATTTTGCTTTAAAATTATTTTTAAATTTTGTGTAAGAAAATTAATTCCATACGTGTACAAACTCAGATAATTGCTTCAAATTATTAAATTAACTTTCAAGAGGTGAGCTTTTATTTATGCTTTCATCATAATTACATTAAAGTGTCAACATGAACTAGTTTGAATTAAAAATCTTAGATCATTATTGAAGTAATATTTTTCTTCATTTTTTTAGAGAAAGCTATAAGAGGTGATATATGTTATCTCAACGTGCAGCAAGAGGTGAGAAGTAAATTTCAGATGTATTAATTAGATTAAAAAAAAAGATTATTTCCTATTTTCGTTGCAAATATTCTTCATGTTACCTGGAAAAGCCACATGATAAGAATTGCACTAAAAGGAAGATGCTGTCCCATTAATGTTTGCAAAATATTTCATGGTATTCTTGAACAACTTTGATAGTTATATTGACAATGTAAAACACACACTTAAATGCATTTCCATTAAACACAAGTAGAGTCATAGTTTGAGTCGTCTGTAATTTACCACTTCTAATTAATAAAGCTGGGATACTTTCTCTGCTTCTTGACCAACCTTTGCTGTAGTGGGCGCCTCCTGTTATCTTTATGACAGAGGTAATAGGTTGTGAGTGCCAGGTTAATGTACAACTAAACCACATTTTCCAGATCCTGATAAAGTGCATGTGTGATGGGTGTATGAAGAGTCAGGGGAACCAGCTCTGTCTGGCCCTGCAAGCAGCACGTGTTGGCTTTACCAGCCCTGCCAATTATCTACATTTAGGGCACACCTGCCCTGCTTCTGCCATCGGAGCCAGCGCCCATCTGGGGCTGTCCCCGGCAGGAAATCTGGGCACCCCGGGCAGCCCCAGCCCCACTGCTCACTCAGTGCAGGGCCCTTTGTCTGCACTGAATGTGTCAGCAGGGCTGAGCTGGGGATAAATTAGTGCTTCCTCTCTGACAAATTGTTAAAAGCATTTCAGTCACACACGTACAGTCACATGCGTGCTTCAGGGAACTATGCTGACAGTTTTGGGTTTAGAGGTTGATGAATTAAGGGGCAAGAAATAAAAAGAGTCCTTGTTCACAGCCTATGGGATGCACTGCTAGTATGGTATTTTTTTCCAGTATTGCACTCTGGTGTAATAGCTACTCTTGTGGTAGTTATTTTTAATTGTAAGGTATCTAAAGTACGAGGTATTTTAGGACCACAAAATAATACAGCTAAACCTTAGAAAGCTGAACTTCTGATACATTGTCTAGCTTTTATTTTCCCCTCAATCCAGTTCTGCAGTGTTATCTCAGCAGTCCAATACCTGAGTCAGGCTCCCTTTTTTTTTTCAAGTGGTGCTTTTCTGATATTGTGACAAGCAATCTGTGGAAAACGTGGAACTGATAAAATAAAAAGAGATTGTTTACAGGTAAGCCTGCTTCATCCTTGCTGTTTTACCAGAACAAACAAAATTGCTTTGTGAGCTTGAGCAAGAATGTATGTTTTTTAGTTCCTGAGAAATAGATATAAGACAAAGTAGGACTCACTGAAATAAGCTCACATTGCTACAAGAGAAATGGGGTATGTACTATACTGTTATACAGCTCTTCGTTAGCAACAACTCTTAATTAATCCCTCAGAGCCAAGGAGCCTGATGAAGACCTTTGGATTTGGCATGTTGCTAATAAGAATGGCACAACACATGTCTGTATTCCACAGTTTTGTTCCAAATTTCATGTCCTGGTCTGTTGCCTGGATAGCTTCCCAAATCTTCCTTTTCCAGCCAAATTTAGGAAAAAATAATTAACAAGCAACATTTCACATAATCTAAATTTTCGAATGTTCAGATGTTTCCAACCCATCTGCTAATCCAGGTCCTTTTACAGAAGTAGTGTGAACAGTTTAAGGAAAATTATCCTTAGATTGTACATTCTGGAGGTAACTGTTTCAAGGCTGAGCCACATGGATAGGTCATGTATTTCTTCCTCACCTACTTCTGTGCTAAGACAGCCCAGCTAGAAAAGCCCTGAAATGGTTTGGATTAGCTCAGCTCCTTGTGCACAGGAGATGAATAGCAGTTAAAGGACCCATTAATAGATTTGGATTGCAATTAAAACCACACTTGACTATGACTATGTGGCTGTGTCTTAAAAACTATCAGAGCTTAGGTTAAGTAGCTGAACCCTTAGATGCTTATGTGGTGATGTGGTTTTCTGGATCTGGTAGAGACATTAGTGTTGCAGCTGGACGTTGGAAAAGCTGTCATTTCTTGTCAAGTTGTGTCCCATCCACGTTCATCCACTGCTGCCTGCTGGGTCCTCATGTTTCTAAGGACATCTTGGACAAAAATTGTAACTTGTTACCTTCTCCTTGGGGCAGTGGAAGTTACAATCTAATGCTTAGGACTTGTGTCTATAGAGCATGACAGGCTTGTACAGAGCTGAAAAAACACTGCCCCTAATGATGCACTGATGCTCACGTGTCATTGGGGGTAGTGTTTCTTCCAGCCCCATATCTTACCGCATGACTTCCCACCTCAAACATCCTTTGTTTACCAGGCAAGCCGCTCCCAGGGTTCCAAAGCCCTCTGACTTCTCATTTTCCTTTTATCTGCTGCTTTGTAATTCTGAATCTCTCCAGGGACTGATGTGAGTTGTCACAGCAAAGGCCACCTTTTTTTCGATTTTCTGTTGCATAAATGTCAGTGAGGAGAACCCTTACTGGAGAACCCTGTGCCTGCTGGGGAATTTAGCAGGGATCTGCATCAGGAGCCTGCTGCTAGCTGGAGTGGCTGGCCCGGGGCAGGACCTGGCAAAGGAACACTGCCAGACACGGCTACTTTTAGGCTGACATATTGTTTTACCCAAGACACCACAGGAAGATAATTTCAATGGCCTTTTTTTTGCTTCCTTTAGCTGATTTATTCTAGAAATTTGATCCATTCAAAAGAAAAAAAAAAGACAAAAATAATTCCTTTGAAGCTAACCAGTGGTATTCTAGTTCTGACAAAAAATGGGTACTTGGTGGACTGTTGACAGCAAATAATTTATTCATTGAATTTAGTGCTTCCATGTTTCCTAGTTGCCAGTAAAGAGATGATGACAATAAAATCCAGAAATGTGTATGCCGCTCATATGCAAATCAGTAGAAGAATATTTTGTGTGGATAAACAACAACTTAGAGATTAATCTGACCATTATAGTGCAAGTCTGTGTGTATGTTTTATAGCCTCAATTATTGTGATTTGTACTGCAGAGATAGGTACCTCACCTTATTTTCATGAAGGGATAAGTGTTAGTTTTAGGAGCAGGACCAATCAAACTTAGTTGCTAGAAAAATATGCTAAAAAACCAGCAATTGCTAAAAAAACATTCACGTGCCAAGATTGCTTTTTGAACTAAGTCTAAAATAATATGCATAATTTAAGTTTTAAGTGATTTGGAGTATTAAATGCTTAGCTTCTATCAAAATTACTTCAGCACCTGGTGTAACTGCAGTGTTTAACACTGCTGTTACCAATCAGAGAAGTGTGTTGTTACTGGTGGTACTGTTGATGGAGCTTCTATCACTAAGACTTTTTAAAAAACTGTTGGGATAAAAGCCTGTGGGGAATGATTTAAATATGGATGATCTTGCCTTAGCACGGAGGGATGGACTTGGGAGGTCTCTGTTTTCTGGGAGTCTCTCTGCAGACAGTAGATTTGCATACAGTGGGTCAAGTGATGGACAGCCTGGAAGTGATGGTCCAAGCAAACCATGTTGAAATTATTAGCAGCAAAATCAGCCTGGAGGGTCCAGTTTGGCATAGGATCTCCAGGATGACTGCAGATTATTCAGCTGGAACGAAGCCCCACTCCAGGGAGTTCAGTCTTATTCTCAGATCCTTTGCAAAGCTCTTGATGAACAATTCATTCCTTAAAAAAAAAAAAATCAACTTGACCAATAAAATAGGAATAGGATGGGTTTTGCACGTAAAGTAATAACTAATTTTACATGACTCTCTGAAGGCAAATTGCTATCAAATAAATGACTAATGCTCTTTTAATAACTGTATTTCTTATGCTGCTGTTATGTACATTTAATACCAATCTATTATGCTATGAAATATGCATATGGAGCTAAATATGTTGACCAGGATTTCTCAAAAGAGCAATTTTCTACAGAATACTTCAAAAATTCAGCCTGAAACCATTTTGCTGCTCCTGGCTTGGAAGAAGGTACAGACGTTTTATTTCATAGAAGATTAATGTGTAGTCAGAAGGAAGAGAGTGCTTATATTTGGATCATTCTTCACAAGCAAAAGGCTGAGTTTGTTTCCCAGTGATTGCCTTTGTTTGATAAATAGTTTCTGGTTGAAATGGAATACGTAAACATTTAGGGACATAAATAACTCAGTCATGGTAATGACTTGTAGACAGTGATATATCAATGCCATTATGGAAATTTGTGTTCAGCATCATAAATAAAAGCTAAACCATATAAAATGGGAGGATGTTTCTGTATAAGGATTCCAGGAAGCAAAAGTCTTTTCTGTGTATGCTACAGATTAGCCCAGATTTTCCAAAGTGAGGTATAATGAGTGAAACTGGTTCTGCAAATATGTGTAGTCAGTCTGTCCAGACCTGGCCTAAGGCTGCTCTGAGTATTGCTGCAAGAGTACAGAAGAGGTATAAGTCTTTAATATATGAGTAGTATCAGACTGGCAAAGAACTGCCCCAGGTGAAGATAGCAGTAGGTGGTATCAGCTTAGTGGAAAGAGGTGCCTTGAGCATCTCGTGCTGTGAACTGACCTGGGCCGGCTTTGTGCAGGTGAAGCAAAACTATGGGCAAAACTAGTGCAGAGGTGGACTCGGGTATCTGCCAAAGAATGGGGCAGCTCTCAGGCTGGGGAGGTGGGAAGGAGCTGGAACTCCTTTGTGAAGAACATGCTGCCAGCTAGAGATGACACTGATGACCCTGCCTTTTCACATCTCTTAACTTCTGGTCCTTGACTTTGTAATAAATTTTAGCACTGGTTATGTTTATTTGTTTATGTTGTAGGTGGAAATATATGTAATATCTTTAAACCTGTGTTACCATCTGGAAGCAGGGATGAGAGCCAAAAACCACAGCCAGCTCTCTTAAAAACTCCACCCAGGGCTTTTCAAATTACTTACTGATTTATAGGATACGCAATTGCTGAATATTGTGAAGCACATGGAGCCTGAGGAATGATGAAGAGGAGATTTTATAGGTTCTCCAGGGACTCTGAAAATAAAATGGCCCCTCTACCCTGTTCAGCTATTGCATGCACTGGGTTCCGACAAGTATTGCTGAGTGAGTGTGACTTCCAAAGATTATTGTTATGCTTGGGATGTACTTTCACATTTCCAAGAGCCGCTGAGGGCTCTTCTTCTTGTCAACAAAACTTCTCCACTTCTCAATCAAAAATTAACAGAGAACCTTATTGACATCAACGTCCTCCTGAAGAAAGAATTTCCCCCTTCTTGTCTGAGAATGCTATTGTCAGAGTATATGAAGCACCTCAAGAAAAGATCACAACTTTTTTATTAAAAAGAAAAGCTAAAAGACGGTAGGAAGAAAGAACCATTTATTTCAGCTTCCCTTAAAAATGATGTCTGCATTGTTCACCAGATAGCGTATACATTGTTTGGAGCATCCAAAAGCCAAAGAAAAGATAAAGAATATATTTTAGAATAGTGCATTGCTAGAATAACACTGCCTGAAATGAGTCACTGTGGTGGCTTTTGGCATACCAGAGCTCAAGCAGTTTAGATAAAGACTGGATCTCTTCAGGTTCATAGGCCTATTTTTGTGTGAAGCAAAGGAATATATCTTTTCTGTAAAGGTAATTTTTAACTTCAGTTGATAGCTAATTTATTCATTTGTCATGTTACCTTTTTTCTCCAGTGAAAGCATGTGTGTTCACCTTCCAGATACAACCATGTGCTAGAGGAGGCTCTGGAGGATACATGTACACAGCATTCTTCAGGAACTTCTGATCTTTTTCTTCTTGTGCCTTTAATTTTGTTCTCCTCCAGAATAATGAGCAGCTTTGAGTTCAAACAGCCAATTTCATTTGCTTTCCCTGCCTACACTGTTTGCACAAAACTTCTTTTCTTTTTTTCCCACACTTTTGATAATCTTAACCCCGCATGAGCATAGGGAACTGTGACAAAGCTGTTTCAAAGAAAAATTAATTAAAACCCTAGCTAAAAATTCTGACTAATGTTTGTTTATTGCACATTTCCTCTCTGCAAGGGAGCAGAATGACGGTGTCATCTAGAGAAAGCACATCATGGGGATGGGGACTGGGATGTGACTGTGATGTCTTGGTAGAAATATATGTTACACAAAAATTTACCATCTTTCTCTTCCCTGTCGAATGGCAGCCTCTGTTTTCTTCTAGAATTCATGCCAAAGCCTGTGCAGCAGCATAGCCTGAGTTATGTGAACATGGATGTGAACAGTCATGACAGAGATTGGAGGGCAAAGTCACATGGCTGGGGTTACACACCTCAGGGTTTAGAGACAACTGATTCTCAGCCAGTTACAAAATCAAATATAAACCCCTAAATGGCCTTGAGATTAGCTCAGTTGGTTTGAGCATGAAGGTCATGAGTCACAATGCATGAAGGTCATGATGCCAAGGTCATGGGTTTAGTCCCTATACAGGCCAATTTTTTAAGAGTTGGACTTGATGATCCTTGTGGGTCCCATCCAACTCAGAATATTCTGATTCTGTGAATTTTCAATGCCTGAACCTGAATCAGGCTTGACAGCATTTCAATGCCATTTTACTTATATTAATAAATATTATTTTTTCATTAACCATTTTATATTTCCATAATAATTGAGTATACAAAAATTTTCAATGTGACAATCTGTACAAGACCTCACAGAAGAGGGCAATTTATTTTTATTATACAGCTGGACACTCAAAGCCAAGAGGCTGTTTATCCCAGGTGACAGAGGATGCCTGTGTGGTCTTTCAGAGCCATCGAGGAGTAAGCTTGTTGAACCATCTGGATGCAAGGCAGCTCAGATTAGAAATGCTGTAATACACAGGAATATTTAGCCTTTCAGCAAGAGGGAACATTTTCAGCACAACACCAGGCTGGCATCTTCAGCTGAGTTAGAGCATGAGCTGTGTTTGTGTGCAGGACCCCTCTGTTGTCACAGTTAAACGTTTCTGTGCCCAGACTCTGAAAATCTGTGTAATCTTAGGCTCCTCCAGATCCCAGCTGTGGAATTAACCTTAATCACCTTGAGAAGCTGTGCCTGCATCTTCATAACCCACTGTCTGTGTCTCCCGTGGTCGAAAATGCAGGTAGTGCAGAACTGGGACAGTTTTGTTCTGTGCACTGTGAACACAAGGAAACCTGGCCTCACCAGGGGACTCTCAGAGCTACTGTGCTGCATAGACAAGGGTCAGAGGCTGGACCTCTGGGCACAACACACAACTCAAAGAGGGAGACAAAATCTACATTTTGCAGATTATTTTTCAGGAATGAGAGGTGACACATTCTGAGCAAAGAAAGCCATCATTTTCTAGGGTAACTCCCTTTTGGTTTTGAAGGAGAATGAGGCTTAACACTCAGTGATAGAGCAAGGCCTTAGGAAGAAAAGAAGGAACTGCAACAGATGAAAAGTGGTGAGGAGAAAACAAAGAGAAGCCTAACAGTCCTCAGCTAAATATTTAAGCATAAGCTCCAACATGCTACCAAGAGATGAAATGCAGCAGATCACTGCACAGAAGAACTCTGCTAAATGAAATGATACAGTGCAGCAGTCAAAACAGATGGGGTGAGCGGTGAGCAGAAATGAAAGTGATTTTCCCCTGTATTTGCCACCCATGATGGAGATTATTGCTGCATGTAACCACGCGTGGGCAACTGAGCAACAAGGGCCACATCTCCTGTGGAAGTAACTACAGAGTGCAAGGGACACGGAGTGATTTTGAAAACTGTCTTTCTTGTTCAGCAGCGGTCTCTGCCAAAGGGACATTCTCCTCCAGGATGAAGAACAGACCTTCACTCATTGTCCAGGGAAGTGACAAAGAGCCCAGCAGGGAGTTAACATCCCCGTGCCTGCTTTTGGAGCAGTCTCATCAGCTCCAAGCTTGTTCTTAGTCGAAAAACTCCATGTCCATTCACAGGAAGGTCCCACATAAGTACTCTAGATGGCTGTTCCACTGCTTTTACTCTTTGTCCTCTCGAGCACAGGGGTTTATTTCTGGGGTTAACGACAACTGATGGTGAGATGCCAACACATGCAAAGGCAGCAGCTAGTGCTGATTTAGGTGGTGAGGGTACTGACAGCAGTGTGGCTGCAAGGATGCTGTCCAAAGCAGGAGGTGATTTTGAAGAAGCCTATTGTATTCATGTCTTCTTTCAACTGACATCTATCTACCCTTGGTATATCTATAAATGCTATGTTGCTACACAGCCTTTCTGTGTTTCCCTTTGCTGCTTTGCATTTTTCAGACCTAAAACAACCAGCCATTTTCTAAAAGTAATCTGAGCACCAGAAACAGAGACATGAGCTGTGCAGGGAAGGGAGGATGAAGAACAGTACTGAGAAATGTCTGAAATTTTTCTCCGTAGGATAATCACAGGTTTTAAACATTCCTTGTTCCCAAGAATGACAACCTCTGTATAAAAATGTGTTTTCATTCGTGCTTTTCTTTTTCTAAAAATGTCATGAAATTTAATTACCTCCCATTTTCTCTAATCATTTATATGGTGAAAACAACCACTGTGTCTCACCTGTCAAGACAAGGTGCTTGATATTGCTTTCTTTAGCCCACAGGGAGTTTGGGTTTTTTTCCCCATTGCCCTTGCTGCAGAGATCTGACCATATTCCTAAAGGATTTAAACCAGCAGGTGTGTGGTTTGGTTGTTCAATTCGCACTCTAGTATTTATAGTTTCTGTTAGATTAATAATGAATCTTTGAAGAAGCCCATCTGTTAAGCTGCACAGCCACAGCTTTGAAGACTTTAATTTCTCTTGAATTGCAGTATTCTCAGCTGCACAATGAAAGCCATCTTTTGATCAGTCCGCATCATTATAACTTCTCTGCCAAGCTTATTGTACTTACAAATGTTCTAATTCATATGCTTGTGGTACTTAGGGCCTGCATTGCAGAGTAACCAGTGTGGAAGCATCTCAGACTCACCTTCAAGTTACAAACAGGTAAAAGACAACGGGTGAAAGTCCCCTGTGGTGCTTAGGCTATTGCCCCAGCCAGCTGGCAGGAGTGGCACTTGATAAATTTTTGCTAAGTCTGAGGAAAATGTAACATGAAAAGTTTCATGAGGATGTGAAAACATGTCAACATGAAAAATTACAGAATTGCTGAGGCTGGAAGGGTGAGGAGGCATTGCTGGCTCATGGTCACCTTGGTGCCCACCAGCGCCTCTGCTCAGACCCTTTTCTGCAAAGCTTTTTCACCTGGCTGGCCTCCAGCCCTCTGTGGTGCATGGGATTATTTCTCCCCAGGTAGAGAATTTTTTATTTCTCTTCATTAAATGTCATGAGATGTCTTTTGGCACATTTCTTCAGCCCCTTTAGGTCTCTTTAAACGGCAGCACAAACCAAATCACTCGGACTCACCTTCCCACCAGGCCCGTACCCCACAGGACTCTGACAAGAAGGTCCCTGAATGGGTCAAAATGAGGGCCAGCTGCTAGTCTTTCTTCTAGATATACAAAGTCTTTGTTGCATGAGAAGTTTAGATTCAGCACTAGTTAGAAGTTCCCAAAATGCAACACAGCAGCTCCAGGCAATATCAATCACAACTCTCCTGACACAGTTCTCAAGAAAGGAATTTTGTTACTGCTGTCATTGGATCTTCTTCTACAGTCCTGACTGGTTTTTACTGTCTCTTTCCGAGCAACTGCCAAACAATTCAATGTGTGAAGAACTTCTGACTCATGAGGTGAAGTCTGACTTCGGGCCAGGAGAAGAAACTGGGGAAAGTCTTATGTGGGAGTCTGTGCTTCCTTTCCTGGAGGAAAATTTGGGTTATTTGCACTATGTTGTAAAAGTGGAATCATAAAATAGGAAAGTGGGCTTAGTTAGCATTCACATTGCTTTGACTAGGCAGAGATAAAGAGCAGGAAAAAATTTACCTCACTTAGAGTAAGTCCATGCATTTCCACATGACATTTGTTTTTATATTTTCCTAAATAAATTAAAAGAAGAATAAGCCCTGAGTAAATGAGATGGAAACATTTTGGTGTAGTCTCCATTAGCTGTCTTAGTTGATGAGCAAGGTATTTATAGTTGTTTTGCTTAAAAAAACCCTTCTTATTTTAACTTTTTTGTTGTGTTTTGTTTGTTTTTATTTACATAACAATCCCAGAAATCAATTATTTCTAAGCTTCTCAGTTTTCTTCAGAAGCTGGGGATGGCTGAAAAAGAGAATCAGATATTTATGAAAATATCACAGTGATTTATTTTGCTTTACTTGGAAATATTAAAAAGATCATGTGATGTAGATCTAACTCACTTTAGGAGGGCTTAAATTTTATTGTGATAAGCGCTGTGAAAATCCAGGACTTGGAAGGACAAAAGAAATATGGATTTTCAGAGATAAAACTTGTTATATTTCTAGTACAATGGAAGAGGACATGCAAGATGCGTGTCAGCTGCTGAGTGTGATGGTTTTGCTAAAGAAAACTGGCAAGTGAAGCATAGGAGCGACAGCACCAGAGCTGGAAAAGAGATTGCTTCTCTGCTGTGCTCCATGCCAGGGCAGAAGCACTGGATTTTACTTTCAGACCATTTATTGCATTTTACAGTCTATTTTTTACTGAATATTCTTTTGCTTCTTTTGGGAGACTGACAGACTGACTAATGCCCGTGTCGCCATGACTTTTTTCTGAAAAGTAATCTCTAGGTTTCTTTTCTTCTGTTACTTATGGTTGTATCATCAATGATTCATCTCCTTTGTTTAAATAGTTTAAGTCAACCCAGCTTTGCAGAGCCATTTATTTAGGGAGTTCCGCTTTATCAAATGAGTTAAGCATGGGTCGGCAGGTGATCCTTTTCACTGGTGTGAATTAGGGAAATCCTGCAAATCCCTCAGATTTCATCTCTGCCAAGTTAAATGCTAGCATTTTTCTTTCTTATTATTTCAAAATTCCTTTTCAAACAGCTCATTTGAAAAATAATTTGAAATGTAGGATTTCTCTATGTGCACATGAAAGGTGTAATCTGTCCAGACAATATCCACATAAAATGTTACACAAGGTTATACAAGTTTCTGTAATTGTATTTTTATAGAAGTTTATCCAAGTTACTCTACAAACACAAAGTAACTTTGCATACCTTTTGCTGTATTTTTTATTCTTTATAAGTGCTTTCCAAATGATACTTCTGCAAATCTTTCCCCAATAATCATGTACATCAATACCTATATTTTTGTCTTTCTAACCCTTTCAAGCACTGTCTTTTCTCTCCCTTATGTTCTCATTCACCTTTTGACGTATAAACAGACTTCCACAGACATTTGGATGCACATACACTGCTGACAATCTACCAGCCCAGCATCTGTTCTTGTTCTGATACTAGCAATCTTATTGTTATGTTGTCATATTCTCCTTTCCTTATTTTCTATCCTATCTCTTGCAGTCATTTTCCCTTATCTGCCAAGTACGAGATATTTCTGTTTGGCTTATCTTTTATTAACTTGAATTACCTGTTGTACTCTGTATCCTGGTGGGAGGGCAGGGACTGGATATCTGATCGCTGATTCCCTGACTTTTGCTCAAAGAGAAGAGAAACAGAGAAACCAATACAGAACCCAGTACCCAGAGCC
This sequence comes from Oriolus oriolus, assembly GCA_013400235.1. Lineage (NCBI taxonomy): Eukaryota > Metazoa > Chordata > Aves > Passeriformes > Corvidae > Oriolus > Oriolus oriolus. The sequence goes on from VXBT01000954.1 coordinate 733,427, forward strand.
TTAAATCAGCTCTTTAGACAGATGGGTCAAATTCTTGTTAAAGAATATCTGGCCAGGAACTCAACCCACCAGGGACTTACTTACCACTCAGGCTGAAAAATGAAGGTTTTGGGAGTCTCTGTGCCTCGCACTGCAGAGCACTTGGCTCTGGGGTAACAGGTAACATTGTGAGGTGATGGAAAGCCTGAGGCTCTCAGAACGCTGCCCACTGCACTTATGAGGCTGTGAGCTCTGGGGCTCAAGGTACAAATGCTGCAGGAAGGAGAGATCAGCAGGGGTTTATACACCCTTCAGTCTGGTCTGGACAAGTCCTGCAAGGTAAGCAAAGAGCCTTTGTCCTGTTATTTATTGTTCTCAGAGGTGCAATGATTCTTCTAGAAGTGTTTTAAATATCTTTAGAATATAATTTGCCTGGTTCCATTGCTCAGTTTAGACAAAAAGAAAAAAAGAAAATTGTAAAATATTTGCTGAGAACAAGCTGTCTCTAAGTGTCACAACAGAAATGCAGCAATGTGCTTTAGCAGAGCTTGTACTACAGTCTCACCCCAAAGCGAGACTTGAAGGTCAACCTTACAGCTTCCTCAAGATCATGGAAAATACAAGTTAAAATCAGATGGGGTCATTTTCAGAGAGGATCTGCTTCTCTGGGCTGTTTTTAGTCTTAGTCCTCACTTCCAGGGAATTGTGTTCTTCACGAAATGGGCTGCCCCCAGCAATATATGGCATGTATGTGTTGAGGCTGTGCTCTATCCACAGAGCCAGTGAGAACTGCCCTGGCTCTTAGGTGTGGGTTGTCAGCTGATGAGGGATCAGCTTGGATCTCTGCTCTGAATTTCCACAGGTGTTTGTGAGAACAGGGACATCACTGCTCAAAAATCAACTTGAAGTTCTCATAAAACATAAAACTAAGTGTCAGATGCAAAAGTTGTGCTCCTCTACTACCATAATTTAAGGGTTTCTTTTGGAAGGCTATTCTTGTATGGATATTAAATATTTCTATGTATAGTGTTGCTATCAGCCATTCAGCCTTTTTTTCTTCCCAGAAAATAGCATCTCAGGTCTGAGGACTGAATGGATGGATGGACTGAAATGATTTAATTAAACCTCTTTCAGACATTGGTGTTTGAAACTCTGCAGCATTCTGCAACTAAACTATTAATATTGTAACGCTTATAACTGATTGAGCACCAAAAGTGTCTTTGGTAACATAAAAGGATCAAAAGCCATGTGGTTTATGTACCTGAAAGTTTGTAATTGGATCCAGCCAGACACAGAGTACACCTGTGACTACTAAAAAAACCAAAGAGCAACACCCAGGTCTTAGGATGGCAGAAGTTAGTGCAATTTCATAAAACCATCAATTGCACTCTTTCCCTGAGAACTTCACTCATTTTCACCTTCAGTCAATGTCAAGGGACAAGGCTGATTGCAAAGCAAAACGAACTTTCTGACTTGATAACTTCTCTTTCCAATTGACTGAAGTTTTCATATTGTCAGGCAATTTTTTTTTTTGTAAAATAGTCCAAAATTCATCTAATGTGAAAGTCATTTACGCTCCACCACCTTCATTAGGAAAAGGTAAAGATCAAATCGATAGCGATGAAGGACTAAATCTAGTCAACCACTATGAAATTGTAATTTGGAAAGTGGGCAGTCTTTTGCAATGCATTGTGCTTTATTTCTCTTGCATACATTTAATCAATAAGATGAAATCATTAGTTGTATATTCTTTGCCAGCTTCCTTTAATTCCCTTTTAGTAGCATTTAAGGAACTACTCTTTCAAGAATGGTTTTCCTCCTACTTTATAAAATTTGTTTTAAATCTTAACTTGTGCTGGCATATACCTCTTTGCAGTGAAACTTAACGCCACCACCCCATGAAAGAGGCTGTAAGCTGGGTGTTTGCTAACACACCAATTAGTGAAAAAGGCTGTAACCTGGGTGTTTGCTAACACACCGAATCGCTGTGTTCAGGAGTGTTAGCTGAAAACCTTCAATTAATGTGACAACATACAGATGGCCTTCAGTAAAGAGCAATGAAAGGGTTTGTGGTTCAAAAGCAATTTATGTCTGAAACTGTTGTCCTTGGCAACACACCTACACACTTTGTCTGTGGAATGTGCTACTGTTTCGTCTGCCGGAAAGAAAAAAAAGAATATTTAATGAAAACAGAAGACAAAATATACTGTTATACAGGGGAAGGGAAAGAATCTAGATTAACACAGCACTTCACTATTTTCATTAATCCCTATCACAGAAGGATCTGCTATGTTTTAACTCTTTATAGATGTTCTATCTTGAGAAAAGAGGATAAAAAAAATGGGTTTTAAATAACATCCTCACAGGAATATGCCTTGAGGTGTTTCTAGATATCCTTTGCCTCTTTTAAGATGGAAATTTAGAGCTGCTTTCCTCAGTTTATAATTGTGTAGATGTCAATTTTCCTTTATAAACCAGAGGACAAAACATTGAAAGTCATATAAAAATTCATGAAAGAAAAAAACCCATGAGCACAATGGTGGCTAGGAAAGGTTATTACTGGAGCTGTTTGATAAGGATATGCTCACTGGGATTTTTACCTGGAAATGCCACTGCTTCTAGACTGGCATGTCCATAAATATTTACCATGTGCTCCAGGCAACTGTGCAGTAGTTCTGTCTTGAAGCCTGACTCCATTACCCACACTCTGCACACAAACTACATCTGCTTCTAGGATTTTAAAATGCCTCAAAAACTTTCCAGCAGCCCCAAAACAGAAAGATAAGTAGAAGCTGTCTTTGCGTTCTGCTTTTTCCCTATCCCTTCCCCTCCCCCCTCTTTGTTGTCTCTTCTCCCACCTGAGCAGTTTCAGAGGTCTCAGGCTCACATTTCTGACTGGCTTTGTCCAGGCGTTTCTTTCTGGGCATGCAAAACGCAGTGAACCCATGAATCCCATGACCTGGGCCACTCCTTGAGGATCTCCAGACACGCACTATCCTGCAGCAGCAGAGGGATTTCTCTCACTGGACCTCCAGATGCCTGGGAGGCCAGGGGAGATTTTTCTTACTAGACACAGCTTGGGAGCAGAGAGGAGGACCTACCTGGTGCGGCAGTGCTGCGTTACCCTAAAATCCTAGGGCTCCCGGCTAGCTCCGCAGGTAGCCGCTGGATTATGGGGAAGCCACTCTGAGACCCTCGCCGTTGGGTCCCAGAGCAGCGAGGGATATTGAAATCCTCTCAGCAGGATCTGTTGCGACGTGTCTAGGTAAAGGGTTGAGGGAAGGACTCAGCCCAGAGACAGAGTGGGGGTCAACGGTTTATTGCCCCAAGCCCTGCTCGGTCGGACTGAGCCAAGGGACCGGGGTGACAGCGTCTTTTATAGGGGGGTGCACACAGAGGGTATCGACCAATCTGGACCAAGCAGGGAGGGATAAAGGGTGGAGTAATATTCACATACAACCAATAAGGGACCAACAGAGATGATTAACATACAAAATATCAAATGGGGCGTCGAATATAACAGAAGATTCTGGAAGCAGGGGTAGGGTTGGGAATGATTGACATAGAGCAGGTGCATGGACTTTGGGGATTGACAGGGGAGTTCTGGGGGTGGTCTGGGTGATGGGCATGGTTTGAGGGAAGGGTTTTACTTTATTTGGGGTAGGGGCGGAGAAGGGGGAATGACTGGGATAAACCTTTATTAAGAACTTAATAGGGGAAAACCAGGAATGTACCAACTCATAAATTTGATATGAAATCCACACTACTACAACCTGGAAAACCATGGATTGGTTGCTTTGTAAAGAGCGCTTCTGTAACCTCTGAAAATAAAGTTCAGCAACTAGGCAGTAACAGAAGAAACACTTGTGTAGGATGTAGGAGGCATCATAGAGTCCCACCACTTTTAAAAGGAATTTTTTTCTTTTGGGCCTGGACAATACTTTTAAGAAGACCCTAAGTAAAACACATGGTTTAAGGTGCTTCTGAAATTGCCTCTTTTTGGGACTGAGATTGCAACAGAACCAGGAAAAAGAAATCACATCACCAGGTCCATTCCCACAGTCATACCATATATCACTCTTAGGCATTTGTGTGTATATTGTGCTACAATTACGTACTTCTAACATATCAGAGATTATTCTGCACGTGTTCTGTCGTCAGATTAATTTGGATCTTGTTCTTTTTGCGCTGCTCAGACCAGACTCTCCATGCTCTAGCACTTAGGAAATTTCATCTTATTTCCAGCATAAATGTGTTCACAATCTATTTATAGTATCTTTTTATGTGCTTATTCCTCTGCCAGTATTAGCCTTTAATAGAAACAGTTCTTCTCCTCCTATATTTTTCATCAAGAGGATGCTCACATCCACTTTTCACCTTCTATGTTTTGAGAGTGAACAAACACATCTCTGTGGTCTCCTTTCATGACTCACTTCATTCCTGAACTTTTTAGTAGCCTGTTTTCACACTAGTCCAGGTTAACAGACAAACAATGGTCACACTTGTAAATACTGTGTTGAATGGTAGTCTTGAATATTTGACTGCCTAAATTCTGGTATAAAAAGTAAGAAGAAAAAGTAGTTGGAAAATGCTTAACTACCAAAGAGCTCAAACACACTGGGACCCCCTTTAATTTATACTGGGAAGTATAGAGGAACAGCAGATCAGAAAGTTTGGAAAGCTCGCTAATAAAGGCAGGTTTTGGAAAGTGCATGCCTTGATTATGGTCTGAGAAATTTTACAGTCTAGGTAAGGTATTTTTAAAGCAAATATTGTAGAATTTGTTTTTAATCAACCAACCAATCAAAAAAGTAATCAACATTCTGAAGTCTTAAAAACTGTCATCATCAAATAAGTGTTGAAAATTTAGAAAGGGACAAATAATAACTAAAGATTATACTAAAGGAAATATTACATCCAAACCACACGGTTAATCAGAGGGAAATGCAATAAAATTTTTTTCAAAACTTTTTAAATGCTTTAGAAATGATGCAACTCTTTTCACCTAAAGTGAATTTTCACTAAAATTAAAATAAGGCCAAACTACAGAAGATTTAAATGTACAGGTTTCATTTTAGATTTTGTTTTTTCCTGTCCCCTCTCTGAATAGCCTTTTAAATTTCCCTATTACATTGAAGATAGTTAAAAGAGAAACAGAAGATTGGAAGTAAAAATCTTTCATCCCTTCAGCCTCCAAATTTGGGGCTGAAACGTTATTGACCAGACAGTATGAACAATCTAGGGCTTTTTTTATTAATTCATTAACTTCTGTGGAAGTCTGCCAGGCTCTGGCACCGGAGCCCTCTGCCCTCCCATGGAGAAAGGGTGCCTCAGAGCTGAGCCTCCTGAGAGATAAAGGACTTTCCTTCAGGTTACGGCGACCAAAAAGCAGACCCAGCGTGCCTTGCTTCTCCTTTTGGAGATTGTCTGTACCCTGTTGGCTAACCGGTGTCCACTCCACCCCTGCCTTTCCCTATATAAACACCCTGGCTGTACCTCTGATCCCAGGAGAGCCTGGCCACTGGCTCCCTTCACAGGGGTGGCTGAATAAAGCTCACCTGTGGAATTCACCACACCAGGCTCCCTCGTCTCTCTCTGTCCCCGGGCCTGCCTGGGTGGCCTCATGCAAGCTGAAATCACTGGAAGCTGAATCACTTTGAGCTGGAATCACTTGTAGCCGAAGTTGCTACACTCTTGAGGCCACTCGTGGCTAGGAGAAGTTGCAAAGACCCCCTGGAAAGGCTTTTCCCTTGCGGGACGCTTTCTCTAGGAAGGTCGCAACCCCGGTCGCCCCTTGGGCAACCCCGGAAAGCGACAAACTTCATTTAAACTTGTGAATTATCTACAGTTATTATTGTAAGGAGCTGTAGCAAGAAGGGGTAAACAACTCAACTTTTATTTTTTCCAGCATATTTGAGCAAAACAGTAATGCATATAATGGGTCAACTTCACAAGTCACACAGTAATGACAGTTTCTAATTTAATTTTAGCTTATTTTTTCTTTTAATTAGTTTTCATTGAAACTTCTAGAAGCTCAGTCTTTCATTTCCTCGTGAGAGCCAAGACAGTATGAAATTTTTCTATCTTCTGGGAGCTCAAGTAAAAGCATTTTTATCACTATGAAATTTTAACCAAATCTAGCAGTGAAAGATCATTCTTAAAGAAATCCTCCTCATTTTCCTAAACAGCGTTCCTATGGGATAATAGTCTCTAGGAAAAGGTTCTCAAAAGATGCTCCATCTTATTTCTTCCAGATATGTTATCAAAGACAAATGCAGTCGAAAGAGGGGAGGCAGTCTGGCCTCACTATGAGTGCGGGGTGCAAGGCCAGGGGGTGGCCACAGCAACAGAGCCATGACTTGAAGCATTTGGTAAGAAGTGAGTGTCCCTGTGGTCCTGGGAGAAGCAATGATTCCCTGTGCAGCAGGAGCCATTCAGAGCACTTTCAGGTAGGGTCCTTGGGAAAAGAAGTTCAGGCTTTTCAGCATCTGCATCAGGAGCCTGAACAGCCTTTCCTGGCAGAGCTGAGCCTTTGAGAGAGTCTTCAGAGACTCTCAGACCCATCCTTTGGCACCAGTGGCACTCTGAACACTGAGGCTGGGGTGGGACATCTGGGAGAGAACCTGGGGGAGCTGGAAGTGGGGTGGGGTCTCCCAGGGGTGATCCTTAAACCAGCCTTGATCATAACAGCATCTTCCCTTCTCTCTCCTTGAAGGAAGGCTGCAGCTGTCTGTGCTTTAAGCCTGGGGTGGCTGAAATACAATGAAAGTGTTCGCCGAAAACTCTTCTGCTGACTTTTTCTTGCCACAGCTGCTTTGTCTTTGTTGCCCATCTAGTACCTGCTTGTTATTTGGGAGAGAAGAGAGACTATTTTTGATGTCAATCTCTCCCAGTGCACATACCCCTAAGGCTGACAATGCTGCAGTAATGTCTGTAACTATCCTCCATGGTTTTGTTTTAAAAACATTGACATTTTTCACTTGTTCTGTGTCATTCTCCATCTCCTTCCTTTCCTCTTGAACATTTCCTCTGATATTTTGTGCTTATAGCTGTAGGTATGCTCTATATCATTCATTATAGCAGAAATCACAGAATCTCAGAATAAATCCTTATTGCTGTATGACTTGGCAGTCGTAGCTGCAGCAGCACAGTAGCATTTCCAGGGCATCTTTTCAGTGGTCAAACATTTCAGGGATTCAGCTCTCAATAAAAACCGAGCTGTCTGAAGACTCTTGTGTTCCTGCATATTAGCTAGAATCTTTCTAATGTTTTATCCTTCAAAACCTTCTGAGCTCCTTCAAGAAAAGTGGAAGTAGCCTTGATTATTTTGTAATGAGAAAATTAACTATTTTGCAGGAGGAATACTTTAATTCAGGTGTCAGTAAGGTCTCACATGCAGATTCCGTTTTTCTCTGCTTTGGTAGCATTTTTAATACTATAAAATGATCTTCAGTACGGCTCCTTTTTTCAGGAATGTGATTGTTATCTCTTCCATTATATTTTTTAGAGATTTTAAAATTATTTTAACTCTGATTTCTTTTCCTTCCACCTTAGAATAAGTCACCAGTTCGTCTAAAAAACAGTGAGACAAATGATCTCTGAAGTACCATGTCCACATCTGTCAGTGGGAGGTGCAAAATGTCAAAAGCTTTCAAAAGCTTTTGAAACATATCATTCAAAGAGTACATTCTACCTGCATACCAAGAGCCTGACTAGACGCTCACAGACATTGCCACCACCCTCAAGTCAGTGACACAGTGGTACAAACTGACCTAATCCCCATTTGGATCCAGAGTCAAGTCTAACTACTTGGAGGTGAGTTACTGACATATAATTCAACTCTTTTGGACCAAAGGAAAGCAGCCTACTTAAGAAACACTGCAATCCACATAAGAAGAAAGTTGTAGTGTAAGAATATCCTTTCGGGGCTTTTGAAATGTTTAAACTTTCAAAGGAGTGAGTAGTCTCTCCTGACCAGCTACTTTTATAAAAGCAAGCAAATGTCAGTTTGTAGCTGTAAAGTAACATCTACTGATAAGGAATGAAAACCAAATTCAGTATAGCAAATGAACCTCTGTTATTTACCTGAAGTGGCTTGGTATAAGCTGTTCTTAATGATTTTTAGAGCTAAGTCAAGTCTCAAGGCACTTTCAGAATGTTTTAAATGCTCTTATTTTGGCTGGGTGGTAGTTTCTGCTCATGCTTTCCAAATGCAAAGAAAATCATAGGCTGTATCAGTTTCAGTTTAAGTAACATGCTTTTCAAATGTCACTCATGTCTTTGTATTACTTTTAGCTATTACACTGCATCTGATATTAAAAATGCACTGATTTAAAATCTCCCCCTATTTCCTGCAAGTCATAGGATTTTTTTAATTATCTGCATAAATGCATTTATTAGCACTGTTAACCTTTAAATAAAACTCCCATTACTGCCATCAGTCATCCATTGGGCTTTCCTTACCCACTTAAGCTCATTACCTGCTCCTCCATCTTTCATATCATCCTCCTTCTATGTGGAGAACTGAAAACCCAGCACTGCACCTGGGGCTCAGCCAGCAGAGGTTGCCTGGGCAACCAAGATACAGGAATTGGACATGTGGATAGTGAGAGGAGGAAAAGAAAACCTCTAAAAGGAAGAAAAAATAATCCAGAATACTCTCCATGAATATTTTTTCAGTTGTAAAAATGTCGTAAGTGTTCCAGAGTAGCTCTGTACCAGTGCTTGAGGAGTTAGTCTCATCTCCCTTCAGTGAGAGTCTACAAGAACTCAGGCAGCAGTTTAGCAAAGGGGAGGTTAATATGATCACAGCCTAGAATTATCCAGAGAGAAAGAAATATTCCTGATACAATAAGACTTTCTATTTTAGAAGAAAATTATAAGAGTATCTGACAGCCAGATCTAGCTGAAGTTAAATACATTCAGACAAGAAATAATGTATGCGTCTTTAATCAGGATAACAGTTAAACTTAGAAGAAACTCACCTCAGGATTTGTCTCTCTCTCTAACTTAAAAATTGTCTCTTTCTAGAAGATAGTCTCCACCTTCTAGATAAACTATGAATTTCACAAATGTATCCCTCAGTATAAGTCATTAGACTGCTGTCTTCTCCAGCTCAAATTGTTTGTAATGGATTAAAGTCTATAGGAAGGCAACAGAGAAAAATAAAGCGTAATTTAAAAAGCTACAACTTATTTGTTATGACGAATAAATACTGACATGTTGGATCAGAACAGTACTCAAGCCAGTCTAATGGTTTTCATTTTCTGTATCCTGAAGGAGTTTTTTCAGAGGGATATTTCAGATTTTACTGGTGACAGCCCAAGCTGCAGTGGGGCTGGTGCCATGGTTAGCCTGGGATAGGTGTCTCCTGGTGGTCAGGGAGGTGACATATGGAGAGCCTTAAAGTGAGCCTGGGCATTCACCCCCCATGGAGGGAGGCAGGGGCTGCTCAGGATGATAGGGAAGGCCACTCTTTTTGTTAATTCTCCTGTTACAGCCAGATATGACCGAGGTGTTGCCAAACCATGGCACACACCTGTCCCCTCCCTCCTTGGCCACTCAAAGGGACAACAGCCAAGGCACTATTGGGCAGATAAGACAAATCCAGCCTATATTGTCATGGCCTAACTGGGAGAAGGGTGCTCCTCTGAGAGCACTGGAGCTCCACATCCTCTTTCCCTGGGTGCCACACAAGCTCCTGGCAACAACCCTGGCAATGAAGAAGTCACGTTGATGCCATGATGATTTTTTGCTTTTTCTTTTATACCCCTCTTATACACTCTTTTATATGGCTTTTATGTATTCCTAGTACTTTTAGCCTACATAGTTATAATTCTTTAAGTTTAATAACTCCCCTTAGACCCAATATTCTGTTAAGCCAAGAGACCAAACGTTCTAAAAACCCCAGAAACCAAGGTCCTCTCCAGAACACATTCTGTAAACAAAGACAGGCCCAGCCAGGGGGAAGGTCCCTCAGACAGGGGGGTCTCGCTCGAGCCTCTCATTGGGGAATCTTTGATAGATATGCTAATTTTTGCAAGGCATATAATTGTATACACATCACATTGTGGGTGGCCATTTTCTTCGGTGGGGATTTTGGGGTGCATTTTGATGTGCATTTTGGCACACCTAAGGATCCTTAAATAAATCCCAAGGTAAAAACCCTTTTCCCCTCTTGATTGTGTTTAGCTCTCTTAATTTTAAGACAAGGAAAAGGCATCAATATAACAGCGGGCAAAGCATTCGTGGTGGTGTCCCCAACCACAGCTGGGTTGGTGACATGGTTGGCCCAGGTTGGCTGTCAGGAAGATGAGAGATGGACACTCTTAGTATGATTCCGTGGGAGTCCAGGGAGGCAGGGGCTTGATGGGGTTGATTGTTCCATTTATTTTCACCTCAGCTCTTGACCAGAATAAAAGGAGTTCCCAATACAGACTGTTCCCTGCCGCTAGGCTGGGCAGTGTCATCACTTCCTCCATGGACATTTCCCTAAGGACTACAGAAAGACACAACCTTGGTTGAAGTAAGTTCTGCAGCACCTACCTTCTCTGTACCATGTCGTGATCCTACAGGCAGCTAGATGGTCCCTGCAATCTCATGCAAAGTTCACTCCACACGACTCCCCTTCTCTGTGTAAAGTTTATCTCAAAATACATTTTCTGATTTGTGATCCCCTTGGTTGGTTCATGCTATCTTTTTTGGAAAATCTTCTGGGATTGTACATCAGGATTGCATAAGCCTCAATTTCTTAGGAATTCATGCAAAAGTAATTCACTGCATATTAAGCATCATACCTAAGATTAAAGACTGCAGGCATGCATATGTAAACCATTATCTGCCTTATTTGAGCAATGTAGCAAATTTATATGTTACAGGAAAGAGCAGGTATTTCATCTGAACCCAACAGGCTTGTGCAAGCTTATCCAGAATCCGTTTCATGTGTAAACTCCAAAGGTCTGATGATCAGCTCTCGAGAATGCAGGAATGAACAAATCTTAGGTTTAGCATCAGAAGACAGAGTCTCTGAGCACAGCAGAAAAGCTGAAGGACTTGCTTTGATTTATGGACATCAAATGTCACACTTGATAATGAATTTCACTGATGGGGCTGAGATCAGTGCCTCCTTAACACAATACTGTCAGAAAAACCCTCAGGTGAAACAGCTGAAAATGCCCTCATTATGAGTTTGCAATACTTAGACTGAGGAATATTTTGTTGCTGTGCTGGTAGGACTGCTAATGTCACAAGCAGCTGAACCACTTGCTACTCTAGCAAAATAAGCTTTTTTTTTTAAAGGATGGGCAAATGCAATGCAGTGCCAACTTGTGTGTGAGGACCCATGCTCTAAAGGATAACAAACATACTGCATGGCAGCCAGCTGACCTACATTTACAGCTGAGGATGTAAAGCTGGCCCAGAGGGAGCTGTGTCTAACCTACAGATGGAGTGCTAGTCAAAGCGACCATGCATTTAAAATTATAAACTATTGCAGCAGCACGGGGATGGCTTTCCTGCTGCCCTGTGTAAGGAGCAAGCTGGATCATTAGGGCATGATCAGCCACTGCTGGCAGGGAAACACAACTCAGAGCGACTTCTGTCTCCTCTGCACAGCGTGCTGCAGGGAGGAAAGCAGCCTCTGGGTATGCAGAGCCAAATCCAGCCTCGGTGCCAGCAGTACCTGGGATGGCAGTGTGGGCTGAGCTGGACAAGCCAGGGGAGCTCAGGGGCTCTGGTGCAAGCAACAAGGCTGCAGCAATGCCAGTGCCACCGTGCACTTGCTGCCACCAGGGCTGTGGCATCACAGCTCCCACAGTGAGTGACACCCAGCCATAAATCCAGCTTTCCCCCTGAGAATGGATAACCTTCAACAGAAACAAAGAGGCAGTGCATTGTAGGGTCACTGGGCTGTAAAGAGAGGGGAGTAGGAGACAAAACAACCTTTCTCAGGCATGGTGGTGATAATTGCATCAGTGCCAGGAGAGAATCACACACACTTGGGTCCAGATTTTTAGCCCCCACCAAAGAAAATGGCTGTGTTGAGATCAGGACAGTACTGCTCCCCACTGTATGAGGATCTGCCTGTTGGCATAAATCAGCCTTAAAAAGCAGGCTCCTGGGTATTCTGCTGAGTCTCTCAAACATATTTGTTGTTTTTGAGCACAGCTTTCCCCATCCCTTTGTGGAGCTGCATGTTTGTATGACAGGTAATAAGCACATGAGCAATTACTGCTACAGTGGCAAAGGAAAGGAAAATTGAAAGTTGCTACAAAACAAAAATGCTTATCCTAAACCCACCTATTAAAGATAAAGCATAAGCATAATTAAGCCGCCTTGCTTTTAGATAAATTGTTTCACACCAGTGTTTCATGGTTTTCTAAGACAAAACCAGAACAAGGAAAATAGCTCTGCTGTGCTCAGTAAATACATGCAAATAACCACAGCACGAAACTATTATTAATAAAGATCACTTAGAGAGATATCTCCCAGAGGCCCCAGATTCCTCAGTCTTACTTTTCTTTTTTTTTTCCTTTTGGAGTTCAGAAAATCTTTTTTCAAAACTCCACACATACAAGACTTTTCCTGGGATCAGTTGGTGTGTTTCTACAGCATTCGGGAAAAGCCTGAAACACTGGTGTACATGCAGAGTCTTCATGGTATTTCTACGACTCTAATGATAAGTATGATACCTGTGTGTTCAAGCTGACATACAACAGAAACTTGAAAACAAGAGTTATGGTTTCATGTATCATCTTTGTCCTTCCACCCACATACAGCCTTGTATGACAAAAGGACGGTAAGAAGCTGACTAAATATTTCATTCCTTAAATTAATCTTTGATCACCAGCATATTAAATAATGGCAACAAGGATGAGGTTTGGTTTGCAGCCCAGGCAAGAATATTCAATACGAATTCCTAATCTGCTGTGATGGAATTGCTTGAGGAATTTCCTGTTACTGGCACAGATTCTGGAAGGAGGAAAAGTACTTCATGTGTTCACTGCTTCTTTCCTGAGACCAAAGCATTTTCCTTCCATGCTGAGTTTCAAACTTAATCACTTATAAAGGTCAGCGCATTTACCCATTACCATCCCCTCTCCATTCAGCAAGCCACTTCCAAGTCTTACTCCTCATAGACAACATTTCAGCAATGCTTTGTGGCCAAAGGTAAGCACTTTTTACTTCTGGTAAATAAATAAAGACTTTTCTATTCATTCAAGGAAGTTAGATTAGAGAAACTTTTGACGGGTGACTACCAGACTTAAAAGCTTAAACTTCTGTCTAAGACACTTCTTAAAAGTGGTTTTTAAGATGCTCTGGACAAATTTTAACATTTTACCCTGATTTTTACCTGCAGTGATTTATAAGAAACTAAGAAGATGACAGATCAACTCCCACAGACCCAAACAGCCTGTCAGACATCGTTTTTCTTAGCAGCATCTTGGAAGTCTACCATCTCATCTAAGAATATGTTCCCCATGCCAAATTACATCTTCCCTAGGACCTGTACTGACCATCTGGATTGATGAAACATTGCAGAAGTCTCTGAAGGGAAACCAAAGAACAAGTGCATAGTCCCTCTGTAGTCTAGCCTGAAAATGTAACATCAGATAGAATATTTGTTCAAAAATATTTCCTAAAAAGTTGGCTGAAAGGACACCTTATGTGTGTTGGAAGCATTTTACATATTAACACTAGATTGTTGGCTGCAATATCACAAAATTCCTTGTTTTCACAGAGTTTTAAGTGCCTTGTATTAAAGATCCATGACATAGCAACTTAAATGCTTGCACAATCTTTCCAAGGTATTTTTCCTCTGCTTTAATTAAGGGTGTGGAGGACAGGATTTTTTAAGTTTGTGCTTTGAACTAGTGCTCCATGTGACAGCTTATTCTAGTTTAGACTGACACTAATTGCTGCATTTTAAGGATTTCTTTATCAAAAGAGCTATGTCCAACTGCACACACTGAGCTGGCCAAGTGTCATCACACATATGAAATCATGGTGGTAGCAAAAGGCACCACTTGCCTTGGGTTTACGTGATCATGCTGTACCTATTATTGGTTAAAGGTTAAGGGGGCACAAATCAGAGCTTATGTGTAGCAATGAGTTATTCTGTGCACTCTGGCCATTTGCGGCTCTCAGACCAGGAGTCCAAACTGCCCTGGGGTCCGACAGCTTTGCAGCAGGTTATGAGCAGCTGTAGGCTGCTGTTCTTAGTGATGATGTTTGCCCATAGAAGGACCTAAAGGCTTTCTCTCCTCTCCTCCTCTGCTTCCTCCCTGCATCTCCTTACCTCATAATGATCAGAAAAAACACTCTGTGGGAGCAACCTTGTGTTTTTCTCTTGTCTTCAGGGAACCAGAAGTATACACACAAGCATGCTTTGTAACCTAAGATTACATCAGAGATGTGAGCCATGTGTCATTAGTATCATCTTATGATAGAACACCCCAGCAAGGTCCCAAACAGTGGCTACCCACTCAGATCAGGGTGGCTACAACAGCTTACAGCTACACTGTAAGAAAAGACACGATCTGCTCTGGAGATCCTGTCACCCATCCATCTGTTTTGATGGTGGGTGTGGAAAGCACAGAGACCAAGCACAGTGCAATTCATGTTGTGTAGAAATGGGATATACAAAAAGCTTTATTTAAAATCGAACTCATAATGTAGCATTAGTAGAGTCTAACTTCGGTAGCATCAACTGAAAATGGCAAATTTCTGGTTTTATTTAAGCAATGAAATGTAGCATGGAAAGATTTTTGTGTTATTTGATTTGAAGAGCACATCCCATATCTTCTAATAAACCACAACCGCAAGAACCTGGCCTCCACATACCTGCACACACAGCTGTACCACAGTGTGCTGCTGTAGTTTGCTTAGAGTTGAAGCTCTTTGGAGTGTATATTTCAGGTACAGATACACTGTAAATCTATATGTACACTATGTGAACTCAACCCCTTCCTGCAATCAGTTCTCCTTTATGAAAGAAATAAAGTGAAAAAGCACAGTAAGAAATGCTTGTTTTCAAAAGTATCACTTGTTGGACATCTTGGTTGCTGTTCTGCTAGGAGAGAGAGCCCTTTCCTTCCCAGTTTGGTTAGCAGGAACAGTGCCATTATGAAAAGAGTTAAAAGGTCGAATTATTAGTAGCAGCCTGTCTTTAGGAACTGTACTTCCCTTCCCACTTCCCATCCTCTTTTGTTATCTCAAGCATTTTTAATCCAGCAAGGCAGCAATCACGCTCCTCCCCTTCCACGTCCACTAACTGGGTGGATGTCTTCATTATTTGGTTTCAGCAAGCTCGGTTCTGCCCAGTGAAAGTTTCAGGGAAATTACTAAAAAGAACTGACAATACCCACTGGGTTTCTTTTTTCTTTCCCTTCTGATGACAGCTCTCAGTACTAAAGAATTTGCTTTTAATTAAGCCTGATGAATCAGCATTCACGTGTCTGTAAAATGCTGCCACTTTCCTCTCCCCTTTCTAAGTCTTTGGGGAGACAAACTGCTTTTGATGCAAGGTTTATCACGTTCCCTTTCCGTTCCAGGATACCTGGGGCTGGGACAATGTCATCTCCACAGTTACTCATGATTCAATGAGAAAAATCTTTTCCTCTTCTGAAAATGTTCAGCCAAGAGGGATACTAGCCAAAGAATGGAAAATTTGTACTAAAATCTAGTTAATTTTTTTTATGGACAGATCTAGATAGATCCAGGAGAAAAAAAAAAAAAAAAGGTAAACTTAGAGAATTCAAATGGGATGAAAAAATTTTGCGGATTTACTACAACCTGAAAAGCAGGCCAAAATTACACATCAGCCAGATCTGTCAAAAAATAAGTAAATCACCTGTATTTTATAAAAGTAAAGTGGTTATTTCATCAGAAACTAAGCCTGAGAGAGGAAAAATACATAAGGGAGGGAGGAAGCTACAAAAGAGGGAGGGAAAAATCTGCAAAGGAGGGAGGGAAAAAGCTGCAGGGGAGGGGGGAAAAAACAAAGAAAAAGGGAAGATGAAATACAAATGAAAGATAAAAAGTATTGTGAAGGAAAAGAGAGGAAAGAAAGAAAGAGGAGAATGACAAAATCTGAGTCTCCAGCCCATATATTTTCCAGACAGAAATGACAGCTGCTGAGGAGAGCAGAGGAAAATAGATGGAGAGAGGAAAGTGAAATTAAACCAAGTAGAGATAAGGATAAGTAAGTTAAAAATTGCATTTCATTCTTACCCTCTAAATTAATAGGTTTAGGAGCAGCCTAGCTGTACAAATGCTCTATTCCTTGCCATAATCATTTATTGATGTTGACCTGCTGCACAGCAATTGATGAGGCACAACCCCGCTCCCTGTCCACCCCCTCTCCTTGTTAAGGTACTTTTAATATTGATGGGCTATGTATTCTGTTAGATTAATGAAGTCCACATAGGAAGTGTATATTAATTTGACAGGCAGCTCAGACTCATCACAAGTCAATGGGAAGGAAATCTTGGCAAGACAAAAATGTAGCTCTCAGTCCTGTAGCCTGGTATTTTTTACTGAATCTTTTAAAATGAGAAGGCTTTTTGAACTCAAATTCCATTTACAAATTTTAAAAACTTCTTAATGTTCTTAGAAGCAGCAGGATACTCTAAAAATGTTCTACAGTTAGATACACTTCTAAAAGTGTTTTGAAGACGATAACTGTTATATAATGTGAGGTCTGAATAGCATTCCTTTTTGCATGAAACTTTAATTCAAATAAGCCATCTTGTTAACCTTAATAAGTATATTTGAAAGGCTCACAAGCTTCAGTTGGAAGTACATTAATCCTGTTGTAAGCATCCAGAAGAGCACATAAGGTACATCATATACTCAAAGAAATGGTCAGAGGAACATTATGTAGATAGTGGAGTCAAACACTCAGCAGAAAAAAATTGCCTGTGCATTCTCAGTTAGATCTCAGTGAATAGGTTTTCTTTTATGAGTGTTAGTCAGATATAACACATAAAGATGATTTTACCCCAGATTCCTTCTTAAATCTGGACAGAAGATGGTTAGTGCTCAGTCAGTAAGCTTCAGCTTTTCCGCATTATTAATAACTTGTGGGTCCCTTCCAACTCATCATATTCTGTGATTCTGTGACTGAATCTGCATTGGGAAGTAAAAGAAGCATTTTGAAAAGGACCCCAAACCCAAAAAACCAGCAAAAACACCAAACCATTGTTTACTTGTACATCTCCTGCAGTAACATCCTCCTCTAATTTCCCAATTTTGTGATTGACTTGCTCAGCATATCTAAGAACAAATGCTGAAGATGAGTTTACTTTCCTGGCTTTTCCTTAGTTACATTTTGGTCAAAAGAATAACATTCCTCTCATTCCTTTCACCAACTCACAAATAAGCAGAGCAGTAGAGAGGAGTCAGCGAAAATGACCCATGTATGTGCTTGATGGAGCATGATGTGGGTAAGAAGATAGTTTGTTTCATTATGTTAGTTATCCATGTATCATAAACCATGGACTCATGAGATGAAGATAACCAGAATAAGTGGCACAGCAAATTAAGTGTTGGATTTTCATAACCATTGAATACTTTGCATCATTCTATTTTAATAGAGGCTGGGTTTTGCTCTTAAAAAAAACCCACCAAAAAACTGAGTAAATTTAAAAGGATAAAATTGACCTTCACCTCAGTCATCACAAATTGCAGTCTATAAAATTACTGCCCTGCTCTTTGTCACTTGAGAGTGGTGATTTGGTAGCTTATCTGGAGACCGTCTCTGGAGAGACAGTATGACACTGCACTAGACTCCTGACAACACAGTGAGAAGAGATAAGAAGCCTGCAGACGATGAGAGAGCGAGAATGGTTTCACAGCCCAGATTTACTCATGTCTGAGCTGCTGTTGAGGGTTTCAGCCTTACCTCTGCGTTAGTCCTACCTCCTTCCCTGGGGACAGTGTGCATATCAAACTCCATTCTTTAGTTTTTAGCTGTAGTGTTGGGGCTTTTTTTAAACCTCTCTTTTGATTTGATGACGTTACATGTCATCTTTCTTTCATGGATTTCGATATCCCCTCCACGTTCAAGTCCTACTTTCTCATTTGGGATTTCCACATGGTATCACTTACCTTTTTTCACAGGTTTGCTATCCAGACACATACAATTCTTCATCAGCTCCTGAGCTCTACAGTAACTCTGCATCCTCATCCTTTGGTTTCCCGCTGCTAAAGCCCCAAGAGTAGGAATGGCCCTTAATGGCCCAGACCAGCCTCACCTAGAACCTCTCCCCGCCCCATTCTTGGGCCCAGGAATCTCATTTAGGCTTAGGCTTGGCCCTGACTTGAGTTTTGCTGTAGGTGTATCTGTCCTTAGTCCTAGGTTTGGCCCTATCTCTAGGATCGCACACAGACCTATGTTGACGATTTGGGTCCAGCTCCAACCCTGCTGCTCTCAAATATCCCACAGAAGCTCTTATACTCTGGACAAATTCCCTCCTGGTTGCACTTCTGCCTCAGCAGTGATGACCTAGAAACTGTGGGAAGTCAAACAGTTGAGTGAGTACAGTGAATGGGTTACAAACAAATGGCAGAAATGAGCTTTTGTGGCTGCTAAAAGCTGAATTCACATGCAAGTCAAGTATTAAATCACATTTCAATTGCTTATAGTGAAATACATTATAAAATTCCCTGACTTTTTCATATTGCTAGAACAAAATACTTTTTAAAAAATGTATTGGGCTCTGAATAACAGGGACTTATTTGATATTAATCTAGCAGTATCAGAGTGCTTAGACTTAGTTACAAGAGTTGTAGTGTTTAATTATAAGATAGTTCTGAAGGAATAGTTAAGATTTAATGATTTGATGAATGTGTTATTGACTTCTAAACCACTTTACAAACAATTAATATTTAGCCCTAGAGACAGTTCATTTCTATAATTACCACAAAACCACCTGAGCAGGTCTATATGGTTGTCAGTTTTCAGATTAAGTTGACTTGTCAGCTTCAAGATTTTTCTGCTTTGGGTCAGTAATTGGGTCATGGGAATTTTTAGGCTGTATTTCTTGTTTTTAACTAGCCTGTGCCAAAAGACTGCCAACACTGTGAAAAATTAGAAGCATATAAAGACATTTTGAGGAACCTGTTGTTATGAGTGAGCATACAGGAATTAAAATATAACTCGGTACAATAAACTGTGGAGCTCTAGAATGCGAGTGGATCATAATGACTGTCAGATTAACAAGAACCTTCTTCAAGTGATGATGTCCTAACAGCTACTATTTTAGAAGAAAGTCAAGGAGTCAGGAAAGAGGCTTAAAGCAGAAGGGTGATGTGACACACAAGTTTTTTCTGAGGTATAGGATTCAATTCTTTCTTTCAGTTTAAACCACTGTATTGCTACACTTTTGTTCCTTAATCTATTTTGCTGAAAAATACTGAACATAAGTTTTATCACTTCATTAAATCAGTACTTCTTGTATGCTCATTTGCATTAATAGGAACTTTAAGAGCTTCAACTAGTTTCCAAGTTTTCTGTGTATAGATAGGGAACCTAAAAAACCGTGCAAAATCCTCTCCTGAAATCAATGATAAAGCCAGAGAAAGACATGCAGGTGTTTTGTTGCTATGACTTCCAGCTGAATAGTAACTTCTGTCTCTAATTCAGCAACACTTCTAAGGACGTGATATTGGCTTTTGTTGACAAACGCTTTAATCCATAAGTCACTATATAGAGTATGACTGTTTTTTGCTTTTGGCTGGCGGGTTTTGGCTGTTATGCTCTTCAAGTCATAATTAAAGAGCTTAAGATAATCATTGTTTAATCTAATGTAGCAGACTTTTTAATAGCTATAAAATTTTGAATCATGAACCATATCTTTATATAATTTTGAACTATAAACACTAGTTTATTGTTTATTTATTTATTTTTATAAATAATATAACATGGTTCTTCAATTTGACCATAGGTGCAGCTAAGGTTCCATCTTTACTTGGAGCTAGTACTGAATGCACGGTATCTGAAGCAGATCCTGGTTTAACAAATAACAAAAAATGCTGGCACTAGTCATCTAAAAAATTATCATAGCTGCTCTATGTCTGAGTAGAAAAAGTACAGTCATGGAATGAAAACTCTAAGTCATCTGGAGAATCAAACTCTGAGTCCTACAGTCAAGCTCAAACAGTGCTTTGTGATTGATGTTACCTACTGCTTGGAAAATACTTAATTATTTGAACTATAATTCTTACATGTCTATAAAGCACTCTTCTTTCCGGCTACTATAAGTAACAACATAAAAAAAAATTGTCTCCTAATTAGCTGTTCTCTTGTTGCCTCTTTAGGGAAAAGTTT
This sequence comes from Oriolus oriolus, assembly GCA_013400235.1. NCBI lineage: Eukaryota > Metazoa > Chordata > Aves > Passeriformes > Corvidae > Oriolus > Oriolus oriolus. The sequence continues at coordinate 753,735 of VXBT01000954.1, forward strand.
CTTTTAAAACATCTTGAGGTTATTGTAAGCTGTGGAATAATATTTTGTACACACTGGTATTTGTACTAGGACTTCAGAAGGCACCAAAAAGTGCATGTTTGTATGATTGCCAGCACTTGGAGTGGTGGACTTGGCACCTGGAATACTACTTTGGTTTCTCTAGTGATAAATTCACTACACCCCCAAACACACATCAGGGTTTTCTTGAGGCTAGAGTTACTCCATTAGGGTGTGAGTCATGCTTGAACCCCATTTTCCTTGCAAGGCAACATGGTGTGAGTGGTGGCTGAAGGATGTTTGGGAACAGGCAAGGGCTTGGAGTGGGCATGAGAGCAGCTGGATGCAACTGAAATCACCTCTTCCAAAGACCATAATTTGCACCTGAAGAGGAACAGGTCATTAAAGCACAGGACTGGTGAGCACAACATGCTCCTCAGATTCTCTGTGTGGAGGTCAAGAAGCCACAGTGAAAATTCAGGAGCAAAAGAACAAAAGCCCAACCACTTGCTGTTTTTTTACACATCCACTGACACAGAGGAGTGTGACACAGAAAAGTGCAAAGCTCTTTGGCAAAGTGGACAGAATGATCAATGGGTGTCCCCAGCCTTGTCTCTGCTTGGCTGCCTAGGTATCTCTTTTCTAAACTAGTGGTTAAGGTTTGTGTATACTGAATATATTGTAAATCTGCCTTTTTGACTGCTTAGTGAAGCGTTTAGACTGCATGAAGTGATTAGCTAAATATGAGGAGGTGAGAATTTGTGTATGAACTGGATGTAAAGTGGATAAATTAACCAAGCAGGGTCAAGAATGCCTTGTTCTGAGAAAGATCCCTCTGAACATGAGGGATGTTCATCAGGATGAGAGAGCACAGAAAAAGGTCTCCCTGATGCAGCCTGAAGCCCAGCTGTGCTAGCGTGAGACCAGCGTCTTTGCGAAGAGGTGGCGTGGTTTTTGTGGTTGTGACAATGCCATTTTAAAATGCTTTCCCCTACAAGACACCCTGTAGAATTTTCCCACAGGGTAAAAGATAGAGATGAAATTTAAGTGGCCTGATGATGGATTATTCATCTCACCTGAGTGCCTGGCTGTGCCAGTGAGTTAAGTGCTTCTACCACTTGCCATGGGAACAGCACGGAACATAAGGATCAGCAAAGGATGTTTCATACAGACACATTGGAATGATCATTTTGATCACCACATGCCTGCCTGAAGTGAATTCTCTCATGGTGGCTAATAAATGCTTCCTGCAGCACTAGTTTTCGGGAAATTTGCTTTTGCTTTGCCGGACTTGTGATGTGTTGAGAACTTGTCTCTGCACTGGGGCAGTAGGAAGCTTCCACAGCTGAGTCCTACCACCCTTAGCTTCTGCTGAGTGTTTTGGGACATAGAGGTCTTGAATACAGTGCCTTGCAGGAACTGCACTCTCTCCCATTAGGAAGGTGCAGTTATTAATTAATGATTTGAGAGGAAAAAATCAGGAGCTTAAAGTCTACCAGTTGGCAAGAGGTTTGCATACAAATCTTCTTCCCTCAGGAGCAATTAAATGAAATCAGTTATATTTGCATATAAAATAGCTTATTTTTTCCCTCATCTGAAAATATGTATTATGAGACTCTTTTTCCTCACAAGAATTCACATGAGAATTATTTAATTGGAAACATTAAATCTATTTTTTCTAAAACCAAATAGAAAAATGAGATTTTAAAATAATATTCATATTTGGGAACTTGAATAGCTTGGTAATCTGTAAAGAAGTTGTATTTAATACTTTAATGAATTTATAATGCTTTGGGAAGTTTGTGCTTATTAATTTAAAAATTAATTTCAGTATTTTAAAGGAATTTTATTAACTAGTCTACACGAATGATAAAGAACTCCTACTGCAGCAGCATGGCCAGTTTTCCAAACTCTTAGATTCCTGAGAATTTTTCATGACTTCAATATACTTTTTATTGAATGTATATTTCCAGATTACTTTTATAAGTTAAAATTCTATTTTGAGATGATCCATAAAATAACAATAAATAAATCTCCTTAATTTATGTGGTAGTTATATACAAGTAGATTCATGCCTGTTTCTGTATACCCTGATCATGCATAAGAGCAGCTCTGTTTCACGTCACCTGCATTGCACATCACTTCTACCTGGAGTAGGATTTGAAGTCTCTTTTTCATGGTGATACCCAGGACTGACTCCAGAGCTCCTGAAATTAACATGTAATGTAGTTAATGGGTTTTTTACACTTTGATTAGTGGATCTGTGACTGATGAGCCATTGGCCAAGGGAGTATTGACTGGATCAGGAATTTTCAGGACTAAAAATATGACCTGCTACTGAGAGCTGAACTCTACAGCAGGAAATCCATGTGGTTTGTTACCCATGTGGCATGAGGTTGCTTTAAAGCATGCTCCTTATAACATGGGGTTTGCCCATGAGTAGGAGGACTGCTGGGTAATTCAGTAGGCTGGGTGAGGGGGGCAGGAAAGCCTTGAACCCCACAGTTTTATCAGCCAGATACTGCCTCTGCCCTCGGGGTCCTGCTGGCCTCATCCCTATTTCCCTACAGGATCATCTCCTGGCACTGTGAACTGCACATGGCATTTTGGCAGCTCCCTACTTGCAAACTGGGGTTCTGGCATTCTCAAAGCCCCCCTCTTACAGTGCATCTCAGAGGCACTGAAGGTGGAACAAAATAGGTGCCTCAAGTTGTACTTTCTCAGAGTGCTGTTCTGGAACAGTTGTTTTATACCTTTACTGATAAAAGTTGCTTTGCCCAAAGTATAGTTTTTATCATCACTATTTGAGTTTTAAAGTTAGAGACCATATGTCAGAATTTTTGAATGCAGCCAACTGCTTTTCTTTCCAAGTGTGAAGTTATGGTACAGCTCTGCTTTCAGGCTTGGTAGGGTTTTTTTTTTATTATTTTATTTTATTTCCTTGTAAAAACAGAAGAGAACTTGGAATTAAAAGAGCAGCTGGAGATATATTTTATCCATGTCTTTACTTGCATCAAGCCTGACTTGGTATGGCATAAAGCAATGGCTACCTCTGCTCAAGAAATACTTCAGTTCATGATTAATTCACTGCCAGCACAGATTTTTGATGTCTCTTTGCCATATGTGAATGACCAGTTGAATTGTATGTTTTTCAAATCTAAGCAGGAGTCCACCATTTGAAGCGCAGCTCGTGCAGAGCTCAGCAGCATTAAGACCCATAAGCCCTTTACTCAGACTGACTATTGCAGAGGGAGAACAAGGTTGAGGAACAGAGCAGCAGCACTAGCAGGTCGATGCTCAAACTTCTGCTCAGAAATGTTATACAGACATCCCACTTCTAGCTTCCAAAAGCCTGGCATTCTATTAAGGTTGTGCATAATGTGCTGAATTCTCCCCCCTCTTCTCTTGACTTTAATAAAGAAAGAGAAGATACCCTCATGCTGTCTCAGAAACTTCTCTGAGAAGAGAAGCTCCAATCAAATCTGATAGAAGGGTGGGAAAGACAAAGATTTCTTTTCTGGTCTGCCTGATGACCCCTCCCTGTGCAGACCTTAGGCTGTTGGCTCCATGTGCACCAGGGATGCCAGCAGCGGCCAGCTGGCCCAGAGCACACCTCTGGCTCCAGTGGCGTGGGCGTGTGCCTGAGCCTTCCTGCAGAGGCAGCTGAGGACGTGGAGGGGAGCTGAGGTTACTGCAGGGGAGGAGGGAGGGGTGGGTATGGAGCTGGGGAATTGTACTGCAGCTTCAAGAAATCAGTCTTCATTAGTCCTGCTGCAAAGACTTGGAGTGATTCTTCTCTGTCTCTCAGGAGACAATCTTAATCATCTGGGACAGAGGCGTTCAGTGTCTTTCTCCTGATTGCCCCTCCAGAGGCTGTTCCTTTTGACTGGGTAATCCACTAATCAGTATAGAAACACCAGGAACTTGCTAGAGAATATTAGGAGAATGCACCATCCGTAGCTCTTCGGCCCACTGAATATTGAAATATTTTATACCTACTTTTGAAAGGAAAAAAGCACTTCTTAAGGGATAACAGTTCAGCACTGGTGGTAAATGACTCATAATAGAGTCACAGAAGGGTTTGAGCTGGAAGGCACCTTAATGATCATCTTGTTCCAACCCCTGTGCCATGGATAGGGGCATCTTCCACTACAAGTTGCTCTGAGCCTCATCCAACCTGGCTTCCAGGGATGGAGCATCCACAGCAACTTGTTCCAGTGCCTCATCAACCTCACAGTAAAGAGTTTCATCCTAATATCTAACCTCAATCTACCTTCTTTCAGGGTCTTACTCCTTGTCCTACGACTACATGCCCTTGTAAAAAGTCCTCCTTCTTGAAAAATCACTCTTCGTGCAGCTGTTGCTGGTCTCTGCTTTTATGTTACAAGTTGCATGCTTTTAAAACAAAGTTAGCAGGAAGGTAAGTGAATGCAGAAAAATAAAAGGAGAAAAATAACTTTTCCTCTTCCACCCAGGAAAAAAGTCTGAAACAATGCCAGGGGGATATTTTTGATCAGTGTTGAAGGACAGCTATCCTAGGCCCATTGCCTAGACAAACATCTGGGTACTCTGAAGAGCACCCCAGGCACTGCTAATTTCTCTAGCACTGCAAATCTTGGTAGAATGGCTCAGCAAGGCATCCCTGCTAAAAACTCTTCAACTTTCTGTTGATTTTTCTGCTTTGGTTTTGTCAAAACCAGGCTTTCTTACAGGGATAATTTGATCCTTCAATAATCAAGGGATCTCACTGAAACAGCATGTTGTTAACATATTATCAGTCAAATCCAGACTTCATCAGGTTTCTACAAAATGCTGTTGTCAAGCCCAACAGACTTTTCATTCTTATTTGAAATTAATTAGAGATTCTGCCTTACTTTGATTTTCTAAAAGGCTGCAGCAGGGGAAGTTCAGTTACTCTCACAGCTCTTGCCCTATAAAAACATCTCATTGTGATAGTAGGCATCTAGATGTAAAAATATGCGTTTTGTGTAATGTTTACATACAATATAGTGAGACATTTGTCAGTTTTAAGATACAGCCAAATAAACAGTGTTGCAGTGTTTCTTTGTGTGCAGATAAACTCATATTAATTCCAAGACAGTAGAATAGAATTAATATTCCGGTAATTATCTATTTCCAATTAAAATATCATTGTGCAGTGAATAATAATAGAAAAGAGCCAAGACTTTCAAATGCTTGAGGTTGAGTGGCTTGAATTAATATTTATGAACAAAAAAAAATGTTCTGACTTCGTAGGAGTGTTGGGCACTCAAGCAGCATCTTCTGCAAATCGACATGGATGCAGCACAGAGTAAATTGTCTCTTCTGCATTTTGATTAAGGACAGAACTTGCTGCCTTGTTAAGTGCACAAGGCTGCAGCTCTTGGGTCAGCTGTGAGTCAAAATTTCCTTGGTTAATCATGACAGTTTACAGTAATAACCAGTTTCAAGAAGCAGATATACTTAGCACTCAGCAGCTTCTCCTGAAATCCTAGTGTCTGACATAGAGACCACTTATTTAGTTTAAGTTTGGTGGGTTTTTGTTTTTTTGATTTTGGATTTGTTTTGGTTTTTTAGTGTTTTGTGGGGTTTTTTTTGGTTTTTGTTTTGTTTTGTTTTGTTTTGTTTTTGTTTTGGGGGGGTTTTCTTGGTTTTTTTAGTTGCCAGTCTGTGACATCTACTTGTCTGGGTGTTAAGGCTTTGTTTTGAGCTCGATGAAAGTTTTGCCTGTCTGAAGACTGTGGGAGAACAGAAAAAGACCTCAAATTGTTGTCATCGCTTTCACTTAGGAGGATCTTACTTTAGCTTTCCCGAGGGCTGTGAATTATCTTTTAGCACTTGAAGGCAGTTGTTCTTTAAAGAGATACAAATTCTTCCATCTGCATTTGCTATCCAAACACCTTCCTGGGAACTTGCTTAACCAATACATCTTTGGAAGTACAAGAGGAGAAGACAGCGGAGAAGGAGATGCTGTTATGTGCTGCATCCAGATTTGTAGCACTGCCCTCATAAAGGGTGTCTAGGTGGTGGGGGATACAGCAGAGCAACTTGCCAGGAGCTTGACCCTGCTCACTGAAGTTCCTGACCATGAATGTGGTTCTCCGATGACTGAGAAGATGCTTGCACCAGTTGATAGATATTGAGAGCTGGCACTTCAGTTTGTCTGTTTAGTGCTGTCATCTGTAGCCCTTTTCTACCTGCAGATGTGTTCCTCAGTGCCATTCTCAGCTTTGAAAAACTGCCCGGTTTTGGCCGTTTTCATGTTGCAGTTGTAGGTGCTCCGGTTATAAACAATGAGGTAAAAATTTTCTGTAACTTATCTATTAACAAGTATTAACAGCAGTGTATTTCAGCACTGGCTAATCAAACCCCCTTCTTCAGAGCTGGCAGTTAGAGAAAGTGCCAGGCCGGAATCAGGGCCCCTCTCTCCCCCTGTACTGTGTATCTCCTCCCCGGGACTCTGGAGCTCCAGCCACTGTAATCCCACATTGATGAGAGAAAGATGTTTTATAGTATCCAGAAAGGTGTAGTTTGCATTTTTTATTCACTCTTAACTGTGAATGCCTACCAAGTAATAATGTAAATTTTTATATGGAAAGATGAGTCATGGTATTGGCTGGAACTAAATTTGAAGGGGGGGTTTACTAGTACAAGTGGTCAATACATACCAACATTTTCTGACTTTCAGTCATGGTTCCCTGACTTTAATTCCATCTTAGATTTGTTAAATAACATTCTGCTTTGCACAGGAATTGCAGAACTGATTGTACCCAAGGGACATGCAATCTGACAGTCAGATGGAGGCAGTATCAGCTATTTCAGTAGGAGGTGTAATACTCAGCCATTTGTAGACAACAGGTAAAGATATGCCATTTTAGATCTCATAGAGATTGGTTTATAGGCTTATATATGACATTTCAGTACTCAATTCACTTGGGATAATTCTGAGAAGTGTTATTATAGTACACATGTCCAATTCTTTCTAGTAAAAATAAATTTTTGCCTGCCTATGGTTTGGCTCTTCCCTGCAAGGAGCGTTTTGTCCCAGACAGATGAGCGGTGACCTTTCCTTAAAGGAAATTATCTGTTTTCTCTTGGATCAAAACTTTACTTCCTCCCTCTTTACACTAATTTCTCAGATATATCTGAAATAGTAATTAAAAAAAAATGGGAGCAGCCTCTTCCACCCAGCCAGCTGTCAGGAGTCAGCAAAAATCAGCCCCTGGCATCCCTGGTGGGCCAGGAAGAGTTTTGGGAAAGCTGGAAAAGTTCAGCAATCCAGCATTTGTGAAAATTACTCTGTATTTCAACATCTCTGTTCTTCTTAGTTGGTGCCAACTTGCAGGAATATAGATTTCTCTGCTGATTGCAAGAGCAGGTTTTTGTTTGACCAACAGGAAAAATTCTTTAAAAGTCTCCCAAAATATTGCCAGGTTTAAAGTCTGATGAAAAACTTGATCTGCTCCATTAATTGATTTCCAGAACTCCATTTTCTTTCAGAAATGCTCTGCTTCCTCAGCTCTCTGTCCCTATCCTTCCCAAGCCCCCCATGCATGCTGATGACACGGAGCTGTGTGGTGCAGTCGCCACTGGAGGGAAGGGATGCCATCCTGAGGGGCCCGGGCAGACTTGGAGGGGGGCCTGGGTGAACCACGTGGAGTTCAGCAAGGCCAGGTGCAAGGTCCTGCATCTGGGTCAGGGCAATCTCAAGCACAAACACAGGCTGGGCAGAGAAAGGAGCAAGAGTAGCCCTGAGAAGAAGGAATTGGGGGTGTTGGTGGACAAGAAGTTCAACACGAGCTGACAATGTGCACTTGCAGCCCAAAAAAGCAAGCGTCTTCTGGGCTGTATCCAATGTGGCCAGCAGGACAAGGGTATTTCTGCCCCTCTACTCCACTCTTGTGACACCCCACCTGCAGTGCAGCATCCTGCTCTGGGGTCCCAGAAAGGCATGGGCCTGCTAGGGAGAGTCCAGAGGACGGCTGCAAAGATGCTCCAAGGACATTGAAATTGGAGGGGGAAGTTCCTCTTTCAATTAAACTCTTTAACTCACATTTAATACAAAGTAATTGCCTCATGCCTGAGAAGGATTGCAAATTGGTCACAGGTTTCCTGAATCACACTTAGTGCCACCTCAGGATTTTATTGGGGAAGTGAATTTCCTAGTCTTCTGAATTGCAGTCTGTTGGAATGTGAATCTCTGGATGGACAAAGACCAGAGACAGCCCTGCACTATGTGCATATTTCTCTTTGTTTTTAAATGTCATGTGTATGAAAAGTATTTGATTACTGATGGGTTTTAAAACTTTTATGGCTTCTGCTCCATGGTCTAAGGTATGCTTTTTTCTCTTTCCAACTTATTATACTGAGATATTCCTGAAGAGATCAAAGGCAAACTTTAAATTTATTTCCTTATTTCCTATTCTATTTTTAACATAAAGCTTTCATTACTGTCTTCCATTTAACAGCCCCCTGTCCAGGCAGATCTTAGAATCATAGAACCATTTAGGTTAGAAAGGATGTTTAAGATCATTGAGTCCAGTCATTAACCCAGCACTGCCAAGTCCACCACTAAACCTTGTCCCCAGGTGCCACATCTGCACATGTAAATCCCTCCAGGAATGGTGACTCAACCACTTTCCTGGGCAGCTTGTTCCAATCTTTGACAGCCCTTTCCACAAAGAAATTTTTCCTAATATACAATCTAAGCCCGCCCTGGCACAGCTTGGGGCCATTTCCTTTTATGCTATTGCTAGTTACTTGGGAGAAGAGTCCAAAACTGAACGCAGTATTTCAGTGCCCAGTATTGGGGGATAATCGGTGCCCTGGTCCTGCTGGCCACACTACTGCTGCTCCAGGCCAGGTGCCATTGGCCTTCTTGGTGTCAAGATCTGATTATTAAAGTTCTTTAGAAATTCCTCTGCCCTAATTAAGGTGCAAACGAGACCATATGCCAGTGATGGTAATATGGGTTTTATTTGATAGTAAATATAAGAGAGAGAGAGAGAGAGAGAAACAAAGAAGTAGAAAATAGGTGGGGGGGACAGAAAGAGAGTGACTGAGATGGAATAAGGAAAATATCACCACTCCGTGGATCCCAGTGATGTTCGTTGATCCTCTCCAGCTGGTCTTCTTGGTGGTGAAGGTCCCCCCAAAAAGCATAGAATCTGATGGGTTTATATACCCTCAAGCCAGGTGGCAATGTCCAGGGCATGTCCCCCTGGGGGAGGGGGGGCAGTCTCTTACAGCAGACTGGATCTGTTGTATCACATGCAGTCCTGTGGTGCCAAGCCTCCAGGGAGCACTTTGAGGGATCTTTGATGGCTTATGACTCCCCCTCAGCTGCCTCTCACGTGAATGTCCTGTGGATGTGGCCTGTGGGGCTGGGGGTTCCACAGCGGGGCTGGTTTGTGTAACGGAGGATGGATGCTCAGTGCCTCTGACCAGAGGTTACGCCACGCACCCAAAACCTCCTCCTCCCCCCTTGGTTGGGGGCGGGGGGACAGTCTGTATAAACCTGGCTTCTGTGAGCTGTGCTCTTCCCCCACCCCGAACTCAGCTGGGGATGATTCTCAGTGCAGCTGGTGGCTTTGGCCTTTTGTGGATGCATAAATTTCCCTCAGCCTGAGATGACTGAACAATAGGTTTCCTTTTACCTAACCAGCAGTTTGACTTTCAGTCCAAAGTCCCAGTCTTCAGGGAGGCTTCTTTGGTTGTAGCTTCTTTATAATGAGCAAAACTTTATATCAGTGTTTGAGGCATGACCTATTTTCAGTCTCTGCCACTTGGCCACCTGGGCACACACTGGCTCATGTTCAGCTGCTGTTGACCAGCACCCCCAGATGATTTTCTGCTGGGCAGCTTTCCAGCTATACTACCCCAGCCTGTAGCAGTACCTGGGGTTGTTGTGACCCAAGGGTAGGACCTGGTGCTTCACACTGTTGTGCCTCATAACCTCATGGCATCCTTGCTGTCCTCCTGGGTTACCCCTGCTTTCAAAAGTGGTAAGCTCTTTTTTTCATGAGTTCCAGCCAAAGCTCTCTGTTCAGCCAGACTGGTCATCCTCCCTGCTGGTTCATTGTTTAGGACATGGGAACAGCCTGTTCCTGTAGATTTAGGGTTTCCTTCTCGTAGAATGTTCAGCCTTCCCACTCTTGCCTGCTCATCTCAGCAATAGTGCACCTTCATGTAGGCTTAGGTTTGATGGGAAGGCCTTACCTCAAAAACTGCAGTTTAGCAGCTGTATTTTGATGCCATATCTATTTCCCTCCATGTCCATCTTAAACAGCTCCAAGTCTCACTCTCCTATTTCTGTGATGTCTTTTGGGGCCCTTCACAGAGAGACAGAGGGGTAGAGGGAACTGCAGCCTGAACGGGATGAGTGCTGTCACCTGTGGAATGACCAGTGTTACCTGAAAGTCTGCAGTTTGACATTTAGTGCTACAGCTGAACTTGGGGGGATGAAACAAAAACATGGAGGAAAACTTCTACAAAGTGGTGAGACCAGTCTGCAAATTTCACTGCTCAGGCCTCATGGCCTGCTAGCTCATGCCACATGTAAATGTACAACAAACAATTATATTGTAGCATATTAGTGTGTTCACCTATTTCAACTTGATGAAATTATTTGATCTTTCTTCTATGCCTGCACATTATTAGTTAAATGGGAAGTTCAGCTGGATTTCATCACCAGCATCCTGGAGGAGGTACGATAAGTGAATCTCCACTTATATTTTAGTCATAAAATCAACAAGGCTATGCCAAAATTGGACACAGAGCTAAAAAGTGTCATTTGTGTCAAGCTAGTACTGATTAATTTTTTGATCTGTTTCTATTCAGATCTTTATAAGTAAATATATGATTGTCTGAGTAGCTGAGACCTTACCCTGGGACGACACCACGCTGTTGATGTTCCTGTGTGGAGATGCATCCCTACAGAGCTGCACTACAGCTAGACTGTTGGTGTTCTGCAAGTGGTTCACTTGTTCCCTAAACTGTGACAGAATGACACCTGCTGTCTCTAGAACTGGGTTTTGTGCTGTGTACCTACCTTGTCTCTAGGCAGACCTAGAGAGCCAAACCATGAGCTAGAGACTGCTTAAAATTGTCCAACTTCTTGTCAGTGAGAAAGTCTATGTTCTGAAAAAACTCCAAACATATTAGTAATGGAGAGAAAATTGAACAAATCTTGGTGTTCATTGGATAAAAGCATAATGAGGATGCCTAGGCACTGATAGGGAAGTTTATGTTATATTCACAGAGAGATGGGGTGAACTGGAGCCCCTATAAGCATTGGAAATCTTGCTTTGGTGCTGAGTATTTAGGCTTTCTGAAAACATATTTTTGCTTCAGGTATTTCCGTAAATTAAAAATATTCACAAAGCAAATCTTTGTCTCTTAAAAAAAGCCTAAAGCCATAAGCCCTGTTTTCTCTTACATAAATGAAATGAAATATTAGGGAAGACTGAATATTTTCCATTGACAGTAGTTTATCTATCTTAGATATGCTCCAGGATATAAAAACAGCATTTTGCTCTGCGTGGTCTCTCCTTGCACCACATCACTAGGCTTTAGTCTTTCTCAGAGAAATAACATCCTGACCATGCAACAGTTTCTAGACTGTCAGGATAACTACACTGCTTAGTGAAAATCATATCTGAGGGCTGATGTCACTTGCAGTTTAGGTGTTTCCTGCTAAAATACATTATTCTGTCTTAACGTGGTTGGGTGCACATTGATATTTTTTCAAGTGCTGACTATTCTGATGCATCTGGTTGAGGTGAAAGTAACATGGAAGACTGTTGGAGCCATGGATTCTGAGAGTGTTGGCTCAGTCAGGATGAGTGGTTAAAGTGATCTGGCTGATGGTGCAGTTTCTCTGGGTGCATCAGTCACACGTAGGATGGAAGTGCAACATCCTACTGGGTCTGAAGAGTGTGGTTTATGCCTGTTTTTTGTGGAGGTTGATGACCAAAAGCAGTGGTAGAGGACCATGCTGGGGCTATAACCCACACAGACTGAAACTTCTTAGTGTTGCACTATTTCCAGCAGTTCATCTGGGAACTGCTTTCATTAGACTCTTATTGCAAAATCCATCTTGTCCTTAGAATCATTATGGTTGGAAATTACCTTTAAGACCATTGAGACCATAAAAAGACAGGGAAGAAGCCATGCCAAAACTGCAGCATAACCGTTGCTCATCTCAGTTCTCCTGCATGAAGCAGCTCAAGAAACAAAGTCCTGCTGCTTTTTGTAGCTGAAGTTTGCTGCTTTCAGCTCTTGCTATGCATGGCTGGATGTCACACTTGCCTGAGGTTAGACAGGAGGGTGCTCAGACTGTTGGTGGTAAGTGCTTCAGGCAGCTTAAGGCTCTCATGCTTTGTGAGTCACTACTAAAGGCTATAAATGGGAAATAATATAAAGCACGTGTATGAATCTTACAAACCACAAAGTGTAGGGATAGTATGACTCATTCCAGTCTCCTCACCCCCAATTTTATAATTTCTCTTATCTTTGTATTATATTTGAGCTCTGAAACACTGGGGACAAGCCAGGGTCTGATGCATTGTTGAGGTGTTCTTGTTTCTCAAAACACATTATTTACAACATGAAGTAGGAAAAGGTCAGACCGAACTGGCTGGTGGAAAAACATGATAAAAACAGATGTAAAAGTAAGATGGCAAGAGAGAAAAAAGGGTGAGGGAAGGAGTGGGGAATGTTCATGTTACAGATACCTCAAGATTTTAAGTGAAACCAGAATTCCTGAGTAGGAAAGAAAAAGAGAGTGAAATGCATCTCATTTTCATGTTTGCAGCTGTGGATCTCTAATCAGTGATATCTAGGAGGAAGGGAAAAAAGGACCATCAGATTTCAGGATGTTTGCATCTTGACCAATCTGAAATACAGTGAGTGGTGATGGGTGTGAAGGGACAGTCCTGTGGAGGAGAGCCCAGGGAGAGCAGAGTGTGCTGGGACTCGGCCTGCAGCAGAACTGTGCACTGTCAGTCATCAAGTGGGACTACATTTGAGATGAATTTGCAGTAATTTGGTCTTGTGATTTTTTTGTGGGTGTTTTTTTATTTGTTGTTGTTGTTGTCGGTTTGGTTGGGTTTTTTTTAATTGTTGCTGTTGTTTTGTTTGGATACTTTGTTTGTTTTTTGTTTTGGGGGGGGAGGTGTTGGTCTCTGTAGGTTTTTGCTGGTTCATATTCAAATGCCTAGCTTTGAATTTTGCTAGATATCTGACAGTAAACCTTGCTTCAAATGTCCCATTCCTCTGGAAACTGAGAAGATATTTGGAAGGGTGCAAATATCTTTTGAGGATTCTTGCATCCCATGTGTTGTGCTGGAAACCCTTTATACCACTCTAAATGTGATAGTGCCTGGTCAGATGGAAGTATTGATGGAGAAGCCTGAGTAGACTCAGAATTTAGTGAAACTTTAGTATTTTGAAGAGATTTCTTACAAAAAGCCACAAACACTGAGCTGTTCTTCATGATGTTGTTTTACAAATCAAGCAGTCTTGCATGTGGCCATCCATATGGACTGCAAATAGAAGAAGCTTTGAACAAAAGATATTCCCCAAAAAATATTTTCCACTTCTCTTCTATAAGGTGTCCTCAGCTGGATGAAAAGGAGAAAGATGTGAAGGTGGGTGTGATGTGGCCTCTGCCAGAGGAGAAGGTCAGGGCTTGGGAGGGAAGGACATTAAACCTGGATTCACACAGAAATCAGTGGTGGAATCCTGGCTGAAATTTTGCTAACTGGCAAATTCTGAACTTTCACAGGAAAGTTCAATATAATTTAACAGTAAAAAAAGCTGCTGCCAAATTCTAATGAGTTTCTTATATTTTCCCATGTGGGAATAACTCTGAACTATCTGGATAAGTTCAGCCTGGTGCAATGCCAATAAAATGAACAGAGTTACCCTGGGACAAGTTCATCCTTGGCATGACTGCTCACTGAGCTGCTTTTGCACCAGGGATTGGTTTTACTCAGCCTTCCTCTAAGTTACTTTTCTGAACTATAACAAGCTGAGACATCCGAATAAAATAATAATTTTACATCAAAAATATTAATAAAGTAGATATTTCAGATACTTCACTTGCAAATAATTCATTGCACTAAATTAGCTTTTTCTAATCAATTAGGAGTCTGCCAGGTACCAGCAAATGGTAATTTAACAGCAGGAACAATTTTATGTATTTTTAGAGAGGATGAAAGGGTAGAACAAATTTATTAAAAATTGCTCCTCCAACCCTCAGGTCCCAGGCTGAACACTTCCCTTCAATCACACAAAGGCACTTTTTTTACCAGTTTTCCTATTTGGAACAGGGGTGTATTGCTTTAGTGCTACTCTGAGCCTAGTTATTTTGTTTGCTGGTGGAACAGCAAGAAAAATACACCATTATATGATTTATGTGTCTCAAGGACAAACTGAAAATCTGCATCTATCACTATAGTGCATCTATCTCTGGCACATGGTTTAACAGGATGGTACAGACCTCTTTTACAATCAGTACAGAGACACAGGGGACCAGAGTGACCCAGAATAGCCACGTGGTGGTCCTTTCTGTGCCCTTCTACAGGCACATGCAGTCCTTGATAAATGCTGCTTGTTACTCTCCAGTGGATGATTCTTTGGTCTAACCCAATTTGTTTGTTCTCATAAGCTCAGGCCTGCCTACAACTAGCTACAGAAAGCACTCTGTACAAATTATACCTGAACTCTCACTATTCTCTGGTATTTGGATACTTAATGTTGTATTCTTTCACCAACATATAATATAAATAGAAGAGATGCTTTGTTAGTTTGTGTCATTTCTGGTAGTGGAGTTGGGGCTGGTCACTTTTGGCTTGATGAGTTTGGAGTTCAAAATGCTTTCCATGAGCAGGAGGATTACAGCTGTGCCTGATCACCAGGCTCTAGGCTGGATTTGTGCAGTGATGACATTCCCCTTCAGCCTCTGATACCAGAGCTGGTACCTGCCCTTGGGAATGCAGCAGGGGAAGCCTGGCTGCAATGCTGGGTAGCAGGACAGTCAATTCTGACTTAACTGAAGCATCTGAAGGGTTATGCAGACAAATTTGTAACTAGGATGTCATGTCTTGGTGTGGTGTGTTTTTGCCATGATCCTTTCTGAATAACATGTTAAGAATCATCTTTGAGTGTCTACATCCTGAAACCGAAAACCTGTTGTGACTTCATGGCAAATGTAAAAGAGTCCTCTCACAGTCCTCTCTCCCCATTATTGGGTGCATGCTGGAGACAACGAGATTGGATGCTGGAAACCACAAAATACACCCCTGACTCTTGCAGCTGCACTGCCAAAGGCTTTGGTTTCCCTTACCTGGATGTTCTGGCCAAGGTCCTGTTCCAGCTGCATGTTGGTTCAAAGTGTGTCAGCCCAAGTACCTGCTTTGATAGTGCAGTAGGGAAACCAAAAGGCAAATGCTTCTGCTTTGGCACCCCCATCACAGAATGCAAAGCCCCATGGAGGCTGGCAAAGCCCATGCAGCCTCCAGTAGATTAAAGAAACATGTCTCAAAAGAAAAAGGCATCTGTCCTCAGGCAAAGGCAAATATGTGCCATGCAATTGTCATTGCTGCTTTTCAGCATGATTGCAAAAAATTGAACAGCTTGAGGTTGTCACATTTAATGCCCTAATTGGTTCCACATTTCGCTGGGTATAATCTGAAATACTCCTGCTTTATGGAGTTCAAGATTTCTCTGTATCTGCTTCCACAAACTCTGCGCTGGTTTTACTCTCCAGCTGCAGCTTGGTGTGCACAGCTGGCTGTCTCAAGTCAGCATTAAGGGGAATGACTGAGGTGCAGCCTCTGAAGAGAGACAGGCCATGCCTGAGGCAAGTCTGCTTCCTTCCATGGGAAACTTCGTCAAAGTCTGTCGGGGAAAGAGAGAGCTGCCTTTCTCTTTTGTTTTAAGTGAAACCAACAAAGTGATTTCTGAAAATGCATTGTTCTAATAGTTCCTCTCATACTTAAGAAATAAGTAGCTATACAGGTTAATGTTAGTAGTGTTTGGTATTATGTATTAGTACTATATATTCAGTACCATTTGGTGCCAAGTACACACTAAGTAGTATCCAAAGCTTCAAAACAAAGCCTCTAGTCTAGTCCAAAGGCCTTGTATAGCAAATTTCCTGTTAACACATTTTCTCACTCAATGTACACACATTTTCTCACTAATTTAACTGAAACAACTGACAGACGTGAAGTTGAAGCAAAAGCACAGGAGTGTTTTGCCGGTCAAGGCCTTGAGGATTTTTAAGGGCATGAATCAAGGCCCAGAGAAATCAACTGGAGGCTCCAACAAACCAGTATTTTAGCAATCAGGTTGTAAAGACAGTAAATTAGCAAAAAGATCCTTGAAATTGTGGCTGAGAACTGACATTTGTAAGATGTTCCATTACCTGTACACCTGGAAAAACAAGATTTTTTTCTTGGAATGACAGAAAGTGCTCTGCAAGGCACTGAAGATGAAACTGTTCCCAGAACACTGCTCAGGGATGCTCTCTCCAGTGTTGCCCTCCCTTTAATGCTGAGTTAATTTATTTCTTTGATGTGTTACATAGAACTGAAAAGTGGGGGTATGTTGTGGGTTCTTTGTTTGTTTTAAACACACAGAAGAAGGAGTGCAGGTGAGTGTGTCGTGGTTTCCTGGGCAGCCCTTCTCTCCTCTTCCCCCCGGGGTGGGAACAACCTGCCCGGCAGTTTCTCATCCACCTACCGAGTCCCTCTAGTGGTGCCATCCCGAAAATTTTCCTCCTACATTCCCAAATTAATGAACAGTAAAAGCAAATCTAACTGAGCAAATACTTTAATGCAGCCTTCCATTAGTGAAAATACTACAAAGTTGAGAAATGCACATGGGTTTGGTCTAAGCAGCATGACACTGCTGGAAAATTGTGTACCAGGGTAATTGCTGTGCCTTCAGTTTAACAGGAGTTGAAATTGTTTTCAGTGACAGCTGAGCAGGGTCCTCAATTTTCAAGCAAACATGAAACGAGCTAAAAATACAATATGTTTTTCAACACATAAATTTTTTTCCTTGTCTCTTTTCAGAAAGATAATTTAAGGAGGTTTTTTTGAGTAAATTAAATATATTTCTATGGTGACCTTGTGAGGGACAAGCTCAGTATTATCTGTGCATATTGCAAATAGGAAGTTAGAGTTGGGGCCATCGTGTTCACAAAAAGGGAAATGATATTTCTTCTTTATGAAAAAATAAAATGTTGGGAAGAAAGTAACAGTGAAAAGTTGGAAATTAAACAAAAGCTGCTGAAAGTGAAATTAAAGAACTGAGAAATGCAGAATGGTCCTTGATGCAAGCACACCTGCATTCTCAATACAGCATTGTTTTCATTTTATTTCTTTGTGGATTTGAGGTGAGGTTCTTCGTTGTTGTTCTGATGGATTTTATTTTTTTAAGCCATTTATTTAGGTAAGTAGGAGAAACCACATTTGTTTGTAGAGGCTTTTTAAGCTTTCAGGGTTCAGAGCAATCGGAGTAGATTGCAAAATGCTTTGGCTGAACCCCTGAGTGGTGGAACAAGGTGCAAAGGCAGCAGCAATCAGGCAGTGACCTGAGCGACAGGGGACAGATGGTGGCTGGGCTGTCCTGACCGGCTGCGTGGCCAGAAGCCCCCTCAGCACTGCACACACGCTGATGGAATGCTGCTCACAGCCAGGAAGATCCAAGACTGTTTACAAAGGGTGTAGCAAGAGCAGAGCACTGCTGCTGCTGCAGCAGCCAGGGCTGTGCTGGAAATGCAGCGAGCAGGAGCGGCGGAGCTGCAGGTAAATGTGGGTGATCCCGGTTTGTTCACTTCCCGTTTGAGCCAGAGAGGGATTATGCATTCTGCACTGCTCTGCCTGGGTCCTCAGGCACCTGAGTTGATGTGCTTTGTTCCCATTTCCCACATTGCCAAGGAGCCACTGGGTAAAAGCACCTGATACTTCTCTTGGGTTAGGCACTTATTTGATCAAAATTGAGCTTTATCTGGGCATACATTACCTCAGTTAGTCTTAGGAACTGAGAGATTCATGCAGAAAAATCAAATTAATTTCCTTTCTTCCAGCAGGCTGTCAGTCAAGGTATGAGAAGGAAAATGGTATCATTTTTCACTTTTTTTCCTAATACCTTGACGTTAGATGAGATTAAATATGCTGTAACCCTGCACCCCCATGTAATTCTCTTCAGAGATACCTGACCAAAGTCTGGTGAGTGACAAATATGTGAATCTGCAGAAAAGTTTGACCTTTAATAGATTTTTTTCTAATCATGTATTGCTTTCAAGAGAAAGACTGTATTTGGGAAGCCTAGAAAGGCAGTGGGCTTGAATAATAACCAAAGTAAGATCTGGATTCACAAATTATTCTTTTTATTTCAAAACATGAAGTGGAAAGCCATGATTGCCTGATGTTTGTGTTTATGCCTCTCCATGCAGAAGTGTGCTGACCAGGAATGGAAGGTTAGGGAATCAATACTGAGCACTGAAGTAGCTTTTAGATGCTCAGCTCCTGCTGTGCTTGGTCTAATTTGCAGTTAGTTTTAATCCCATTTTAAATGGTGCTGGAGGAGTCTGCTTTATCTCAGCGAGAAATCCAGGGAAGCTAGTAGTTGAAAATAATGGATCACCAGGAAATAAATGTGGGGATAATGTGTGCAGGGAAAACTTCAGCCATGAAACTTGTTTTGGAGAAGTGCAAGCCCACATCTCTGCTCATTGTTTACAGTTAGAAATGAAATCCAGAACTATTATAGGAAATCATTCACGACAGTGCAGTGGCCCAATTTTTTTTTAGACTGAAATCCCCAAAAGAGCTACTATGAATTTTCTCTAGCTGGAAGATAAACGTTCATGCCCAAACTTTCAGAAATGGTCATTTGGGGAAAGTCACGCTTCTCCCCTACATGCTGGATCTCACCTTTCACAGCACTTTGAGAAGTAAGCCCAGCTGAGTTTTCTAACTATAAAACATTCCCAGTCCATGCCAAAACCCCACAGCAGTTACTGTGTGGTCCTTTGGCAAACCGATGCTTGCTGCAAAATGCAGCAAAAGACATGTGAATGTTGGGCAGGAATCCCAGAGGGTGGGGAATAACCCTCAGCCTTCACAGAGGAGAAGCTTTTGGTCAGTGAAACATCCTCTCACTCTGCTCTTGGCAACCCTGTTTTATAGGGATGCAGCAAAGACCGGGAAACTTGTCAGCCAGTTAAATGGAGAAGTGAACTTAGAAAGCTCGTGCAGCCTGGCTCCATTCATTGCTATAGCAATAATTCCCCAGGAAAGTGGAGCAAAGAAGTGTTTTAGATGATTATGCACTTTTAAAATGCAATACTCCTCGCAAAAAAACCCTCTCTCATTTTAACCCACAGATCTGTGAAATCCTTCGTTGACATTGATAAGCTTCTTTGGTTTCCTATAGGATTTCTCAAGTGGGAATGAATTTAGCAACTCCTACCTTGAAGTTACTGGTAAGAATCTAGGTGTATGAGTCCTTAAACAATAGCAGTTTTAAGAACATGTCATACTTTGATATGAGTGAGTCCTCTGTCTTCTCTTATTTCTTCAAATTTCCAACCCCCATCAAAAAGGTAGACATGCAAGTGCAACTAAAAGTTGCTGGTTGTCCTTTGGGTGTTAATTCCCTTTCGCACTTTTCAAAGTCCACTCCAAAGTGTTAAGGCAGGAGAAACATTCTCACAGGACTTATCCCAGCCAGAGCTATCCTATGTCAGGGCAGTGTGAAAACGAGAGATTTCCTGAAACACATTTTTTTGCTACTGGCAGAGTGCAGCTACCTCCTTACAACAGCCACTGCCTTATCTCCATGTATCCATCTTCAGCCAATCCACCTTCTCTGTTTCTCCAAAAAGAGAGGGCATAAGAGCTCTTTCCTGCCTTGTGAAGGCACTGGGGGGGTTACATGCTGCGAGGTCCTTGTGTGTAGCACAGGCTGAGGGTGAGCAGCAGAGGTTTTGTTGGATTATGACCCACCCAGAAAGAGTCCCTGGAGGCACAGCAAGGGCTGCCTGCCTCTCCTCTGCATCTGCAAGGCTGTAGTACTTCCATGCATTTTCTTCTACACATTTGAAAAACACAGTCCTAGGAATCAGTGGGTTATTTGGCTTGTAAGTCCTTTTTTTTGTGTGATTCGCTGAGGTGTGAACCATACCTTCTGTGTTTACAAACCTGGCAACTAACAATGTAGTTTTATTTAAATTACTTTTGACTTGGAGAATTCAGGTACTTTGTAAAAGGAAAAATGTGAAACAGCTCTGTTATAGGCTGGTATTTTGATATTACCCTGCTTTTTAAAAAGTAATTAAACAGAAACTAAGAAAGTATTTAATTTTAAAGTACATTAATTTTCTCTAAGGCTTTAGAGAAGCCTTATTTCTGCACCTACTTCACCTAAAAAAAATAGAAAATTTAGTTCTACCCAACCCAGATTGAGCTAGTTTTAGATTTAGATAGGTTTTGCCTATCAGTGTGTGAATATGGTTTGAACTTTGTTGTGAGGGAAAAAATCTAGGGATTTTAGATCCTTCATAGAACACAATAGAAAAGAAATTGTTTTAATTTCTCTGGCCAGCTAGAAGAGAATTGGGAGAACAATTCCCTTTGGTTTAAAATTGAAAGTTCAAGGGATTTTCTTTTCTTCTATTCAAAATGGGGGAAAATGTTGAGTAAAATGGCCAAGTAAAAGTTTAGTTCCCCTTGAAAAAAATGCCTTGATTTATTTTGGGGAGATTCTTGTTATTATTTCTTAATATAGCTTCATGATAGAATCACTTTGAAAGTAAATGTTGAAAATATATTTGAGTTTTCCCCTGAATTTTCTTTTGAACTGAAACTAATTGCCTAATCTAATCCAAATGCTCAAACTGTTTCTTTCCTCTTGAGTTAGGATTTCTCAGGGAAGGAGCTGTCTTGGAAAAACCTTCCTGAAGCCCAAGAAAATGGGAATTCTCAGGGGCAATGCCCACCTGGAGGCTGCCAGGAAGGACCATGTGTGTCCCCTGGGTATGGCAAAGCACAAAGGTCCCATGGCACAGGGAGTCTGGAAGAAGAAATCTGGAAGCAGGGAGGCATTTTCTAGAAGTCAAAAATCCAACATTATAGCATGTCCTGTATAATATGATCCTTATAATACTATATAATAGGATAGGATATATAATAAAAAATCCAATAACAATAAGATTATTCCTATAATATAGGATATCTGATATCAGGGTGCTTCCATCCTGGGGAATATGAAGCTGTGGATTGCAGGGTAATGAAATAATTATTTCCAGACCTCTGGTAGCTTGTCATAATCTCCTTTTCTTCACTGTCAGTACTGGGATTTGCAAGGAGTATAAAGAGAGTGTGAGAGATTGCAACATCTGAGTCAGCTCAGCTCAGGCACAGCAACGTGATCCAGCCAGAAAGAGCAAAGCTAAAGGTCACCTGTACCCTTCTGCATGTTCAGCTCCTCAGGTTTTTTGCCTGTGTGAGTCATTGTCTTTTCCAGACTTCAGACTGAATAAAGCAAAATCATGACGTGAGATACCAGTTTGATCAGACCAGTTTCCTGAATGAGGGAAATATTCTTCTTAAATGGACAAAACAAGTGTCTCAGCATGGACAAGGATAAGTTTTTATGAAGTGAGGGAAGGGAGAGAGGTAGCAAAAAATTTGTCAGCTTAGTGCACAGATGTATTAGCTGTATTTTGTCAGAATAGCCTGCATCCTGCAGGAGCCCCTTCCTTCCACTGATCCTTGGGGTGAAAGCCCAACAGTGGCTGCATGCTTGGAGATGGGATTCCCGCTGGAAGAGGTTATCACTCCTAGTCATGAGCATAATCATCACCCAGCGCAGGCTCAGATAGACTTTTTCCTCGCTGCAGAAACACTTAAAGACGAGGAAGGTGAGTGCAAGCATGAAAACTCATTAAAACACCTAGTGGCACCAAGCCTGTCAGTAACAGAATGTGCACGCCGTGTCCTGTTGATGTCCAGCACCAGGGTCCATGAAACAGAATGAAGCAGCTCCTAGAAACAGCTGCCACACCAGAATCTCTCCGAAGCAGACAATTCACTGTAGCTGTGTCAAATGACACACACCTTTCCACGGCTGTGGGCTGCGGAGAAAAGAGAGGGACTTGGGATCAGTGCATACCCACAAGAGCTCTGTTGCTGTGGCTGCTAGAACATCTCTTTGAACTCCCTGCCTAATGCAAACATTGAGTGGGATAAGCCTCTTCTCTTCAAGGCAGGGCTTTCACTCTCAGGTGTGACTTACACCTGTGAGCCAAGGGAAGGGAATCACAAGCAGCTAAAGGCACAAGATTTACAAATCTGGCCTCCCAGACTGCCTTCAAGATGCAGGTCACCATCCATTAGGATACCCCAGCCACAATCTGTGTGCATGAGCAGTCTTGACAGCTCTTTCATGATTTTTGGTGGTTTAGTACCACAGCAGGAGAGGCCAGGTGAGCTGTTTGAGGGCTGTATGTAACGCTCTTAATCTGTGCTGGAAGTGGGAATATTGGATGAGCTGCTTCAGAATGCTTTCTATTAAGTATGTAGCCAGTCTTTACAAGTAGGGTATACACTGCCCATATTTCCAGCCATTTAATTAATCAGTGCGATGAATGCAGTTTAGACAGGTAATGAAAAGTCCTCTATTCAACCTTAAACTGGCACATAATTTTACCTGTCAACAATCTGCGGTACAGAAGGTTGTTTCTGAAATTCCTGGCTCTAAAAGTTACTGAGCTGCTTATGAAAATGTGCTTAACTGCCAGTGAGTCAGCATTCAGAGGTCTGAAACTCATTTCCAGGAATTATGTGATTTACAAGGCTTGACTTTCAAACTTGGCCACTGACATAGCAAGAGAAGGAATAAAAACATTCTGAAATAAAACTCCCACATGCCATTCAAATACAAAGCACAATAAGAAAACTGTCAGTCTCTTGAGACATATTTGCACCTGTCATTTAAAATTAGAGGGTAGTGGAGAAATTCTCTCAGTAATTTTCTCTTTGGAGTCACAGTTTACTGACTGATGTCAAGTCCAAAGATACTACTGAAACAGAAAAAGAAAGCATTCTCTAAATTTCTTACTACAAATGAAGACAATTCCTGTTCTTTTGGATCCTTTAAATGTGGAATGACAGTGTTTGGTATACTACCAGCATCATAACAGCTGATGGTATCTGTTTCAGGCAGTGCTGTTTGAGCAGAGAAGAGGTAACAGACTCCTGGCAGCAAAAGTTTCACTATTCTTATTTAATGTTGATATTCCAGTGCAGCTCAGGAAAACTTTGACCAGATGCATTTCCAAAGATGATTTCCAAATATTATCAGTGCTATTCAGGTAGAAGTAAGAAATTCTGCAGGTTCTATTTAGGGAATGAGGTGAATAATTCATTTAAAGGGTTAAGACAAGGGAAGTGGCCATTCCTAGGTGACCACCAACCACTACGCAGGATTGGTAGCAATCTCTTAGGGAGAATAACTTTGATCCTGGCAGTGCCTTCAGCAGCTCTTGGAAATAAGTTGCTATCTCATTTTCTTAATTTCCTGGCTCTGTGTCCTACTTTTCAGACAGATGATTTTCCTTTTCATTAGGGATGTTATGGTAAAGGTGTAATTCGTACTTCTAGGAGCTAAAGCAGTCGCAGAGTTATTAATCATGGAGGTAATGTGACCTTATAAGACCCCATGGCTGGAAGGGGAGTCCATTCTCCTGACTGAAAGACAAGACAAGGCAGAGGCTGGTGGCTGCAGTTTGCTGGGAGACAGAGCATCCACCCCTTGCATCAGAGCCTTGGCTAACCAAATGATATTGTTCCCTTTAGTGTGGTATGTTTCTAATTGGAGTGAGGCACGTGCCAGCAAAGAATTAAACAAATTTGTGGAGAGCTTTGTATTGGGGATTTTTTGGGGTTTTTTCGGGGTTTTTACAAGAGTGGCATTTAGTACTTTTGTTTGTTACCTAACTCCTCTTTTGCTGCAGAAGCTACTGTCCCCCTAACTGTAACTGCTAAATGCTACTGAAGAACATGAAAATACGTAGACAGCAGTAGTAACTCTCATATGTGTCCTCTTGCTTATGGAAATATTAATTAGCGGGGAAATTCCCAGCGTCACAGTGTGCAGTATCCTGTATTGCTGTCAGTCCATTTTCACACCTGGTTATGCCATGGGAACAACCTGACTTTATCTTGTTAGAGCAGATGATGTCTTCAAGTTTATGGATACAGATAAAGCCCCCATAATGACTACCTGAAACGCTTAGCAAATTTTATTTACTTCTGTAATTGTTTAGGCTGGTATATGTGATTTGTGTAGGCTTGAAAATTTGCCTGAAAACAGATTTTTTTTTTTTTATGTCTTTGACAGAAATCTGAGGTTTGCAGTGAGAAAGTGGTCACTCTCCCTAAGAACTATCTATTCTTTGGTCCCATCATGTTCAGAAATTTCTCACGTATCTCTTTTGTATATTCAATACGAACTCAATTATATTTGGACAAATTAAAAGCCCTGTCTGTGCAAGGTATGAGAAAATATGAATTAATTTGGAACAACTTTGGGTTTTATCAGAACAGGAGAGGACCTGTTTTCCAAGGTTGATGCCAGGTCAGTAAATAAAGAGGAATAGTTCAGTGCTCTCATGGTAGCATGCCACTGGAGCTTTTATTTTAAACGGCAATATCCCAAGCCAAACATTTATGTTCCATCTGGAAGCCAACAGGTGACCTGCCTAGGTTTTTCTGCACAGATAGTATAAGACTCTCTAAGTGAGTTATGGGTGGGTAAAAAGAGAACTTTATGAAAAATTAGGCAATTCTCAAAGCAGTAAAATTGTATATTTTGGTAGCAACATCCCAGCTAACGTAAAAAGAGTTTAGAAATGTTCGCTGGCACTACTCTATGGGAATAGTGTGGCACCAGCCAGAGGTCTGAAAGTGCTCTGTGTTTGCTTGTTTTCCAAAGCAAAATTGGCATTGGTATTTCATCATCATCAGTTTGAATTACATGACTACTAGGGCTTTTCCTGAGCTGAGGTAAGAGGCAAAGAAAAATGCATTTGAAATGAACAAGTGTTAAAAGTTACTTAGTCCAAACTCAGTGTACAGATGGGTGTTAAGTATGAAGGATCCCCATTTTTCCACACTAGTTTTCTGATTCTCCGCTTAGATCGCAACAGTATGGTGCAAAGAGTGGGCTACTTAGAAGTAAGAGAATGAAATACCACATATAAAAAATGTGGTGAAAATTTTATCTCTCTGAAGAATATAGTATTGGAAATACACCAAAATAGGCAAAGAAAATACTCTTGCATGTAAGTAGACAAATGTATACACATAAGTAACATGATCTTTATCACATATAAAACAACAATGTTCTTAAAATCCCAAATAATCAAATGACGATCAGCAAAAAACCCCAGCCTGCTGTATCAGTCCTCTGTGCCTTTATATATTTGGAGGAAAGCATGTCATTTCAATAGATATTGCATACAATTAATACAGCACTTGAAAAAGGCAGCTGTAAATTATTTCTTCTCATGGCCTCAATAGACCATTTATGTTTTATCAGGAGATGAGAATTTGAGTAGATGTGATTACCTGAGTTCAAAGAAGAAAACATTTTAACCAGGACACCTTTCCACCTACTTTTGTTTTGGTGAGGGTTATTTGTGTTCTTATGAAATCATCTAATAGCAATCAAGTGAGGAAAGACAGGAGGGTAAACAAGCTGAAAATTAAACCAGAAAGCATTAAGAAAGATGTCCTTGTTGTGTTTTGCAGGCTGCAGAACTTGGCTTTAACACTGCAGCAGGGTGGGAGAGACTCACCTGTACAAAATCAGAGTGCAGCTGACTTCACTGGAGTCTGTGTGGGCAGCCACTGAGCCACACACCTTCAGTCCTGACAGGTGAAAATCTGAGGTGAGAACTGCTCCACCAGGGACCCTGGGAGCTCTGGATTTTTTGTTTTAGAATTTTTCCAGTGAGAGATTGTCTCATCGCACCTAAAAAAGGGCCTTGGCAAATGAGTAAATATTTGTAAATAGTGCTCTGAGAAGATACATGGCACCTTTTTTTTTTACATAAGTCTTATTTTAGTGTTGGATATTTTGGTGTAGCTTGGTCTTTTTTTCCCCAGCATGTCTATCCAATGCATAAATAACTTCCCATGGTGAAGCAGCAGTCTTGTTAACAATAGATCATATGGAATATGAGTTAAACATCAGTTCAAATGATTATGTATTTTAGCAATTCTGCAAGGCTGCTTGTTTCTAATCTTCTCCTGTTACATTATGGGCCTTACTGTTACAACAAATCATCTGAATTGGTCTTGCAATGGGAATGGTAGCCATCGACCAGATGCTCAATTGCACACCAGAGAGTTACTGAGGAACAGGCACAAAAACTATAACAGCTCAAAGAGATGACTCTACTCTCAGAGCTAAGGCAAACCACTATGGTTGCAAACTGCTGCAATAATAAAAAAACAATTAAAAGCTTTTTATAAAATAGATTTAAAAAAAACCATTAAATAATTGTGTTGAGTTCTTGATATAAAAAGGAAAAATTAAAAATCCTCAAAAACCTCCTCAAAATACAGTTCATTGTGACTGTCCCAGTTGTCTCTCATAAAAGTTATGATCCCATTTCTCTGTTTTTTTGCTTGTTGGGGTTCTCAAGGGACCAGTGAGCAACAGGCCATTTTGGAACTGCTATCATCGAGGGCATTCGTTGCTTAATTCCTAAAACAAAGCTGTTGCGTAGTGTGCTCTAAATGTCACTGCTGCCACTTAGAAAATGAGGTGATTTGCATTCCTTTTAATAAATTAGGTATTTAATTACATTATAAATGTAACCTATAATTGAAGCACCTGCTCCCAGTGGGCATAACACTATGATGATTTCGCACAAGCTACCTAGAAGTAGATGCATGCTGCTGCAGGAGTGGGTATCTCACTAACTGGCACTTAAACATTATTCTTGAGTATCTTTGCATCTTAATGGACCTTACCCCAGGATATCTCTTAGGACGATATTTGTTTTGCTGTAGTGTGCTGCCTTTTGTTCTTGTCCTCCACTTGTGGACATAGGTGTGTCTGCGCTTGTGTCTTTGAGAGCTTTTATTTGGCATGCCTGGATACCCACTGCTATCTCACAGTATATAAAGGTGGATGCAAGTCCCTGTCCATGGGTATTTCATGCCAATGACGGTACTGTCTGGTTCTAAACCTATTTAACTGTCTAAATACAGCACAGATTTTTTAATATCTATAATGTTACTGAAGCTATTACTTGAGCCCTGATGCCTCAGTTTGCTCTTTGTAGTAACTCCTGAACCAAATGTAGAAGAGCAGTTCTCTGCTGAGGATGCCACATAAAACTTCAGCACATGCTGAAGTCCCATATCACTCTGATTGGTAAAGCTTTAACAGCTTTAAATATATTTATTTACCATAGCCTCTTGGCTAAGGTCTAGTCTAAGCAGTTATTTTCTTCTTATCTATGATTTCTTTTCACATCAGTAAGAAATTCTATTTTTTGTTATTTTCCTTGTGTTACTTCATACTGTTTCTGGTCAGTTTAACTCTCAAGGTGGCTGAATCAATGCATTCAAATAACACCTGCCTGTGTTTCATATATCTAGAGAATGTTGTGAAATCACTATATTTAACTGTTGTTACTCTTTGATTGCAGATCATCAAGGTGTTGGGCAGATCAGATACAAATGATAATAATTTGTGCCAGGTGATTGAAGAGCAGATTTACAGTGTCCTTCCCTGATTCATGTTTCCAAGACTACCCCTGGATTTGCCGCTGTGTTTGTGACCAGTTTTCCTGTCGGGTTCCAAGGGAAGATGCAAACCTGGTGCTCAAACCTGAACAAGGCATGCTCAGAGTAGTCAGGAATTTTGGGCCAATCCCTGGAACAGCAGTGCGGTTTGGTTGCTGAAGAAGTGATGAAAGCTCTGAGGAGCAGCACAAGATATTAAGAATTGTTCAGATATTAGGCAGTTTTAAAGGCTCACTCTCTTGCTCTCAAATAGTACAAGAATTTCAGCAGCACGTTGAATTCTGGAGCCTATTCACTATGGTAACTTACTCCTGTCAAGACACAGTACCAGGCACCAGAGAGATGACCCAGGAAAGAAAAGACAAAAGGACCATTTGTGAATTGCTTACAGTTTAGTTTCTTCCCAGCTCCCTTAGAAATTTCTCCTTTTATATTTATTAAACTCTGACTTCACTATTAATGTAAGTTTTCTGCGTGCTTTTGAGCTTGGTCTTCGTTCTACCCGACACCGGCTAAATACACAGTATTGAGGACGTATTCCTTGGGCTTTGGTGAGAGTAAATACTGTCACCATGCTTCTCCTGGTTCTCATAGTAGAAGAAAGATGATTAGGCATTTGCCATCTAAAAAAAGTCTGCTATTTAAATTCAAAACAATGCAGTTTGCAGGATTAGGGCAGATAATGTAAATTAGAACGGTGTGACCTTAGAAAAGTCCTATCTCTTACAGAGAATTTGAACAAGGTCCTGTTAAATAAGTACAGATTATAACCATTTCTGGTTACTCTCTCTATTCTATAGACAACACGAAAACCTTCTCAGTTTCTCTGGGAGACATCCAAAGACTAATTCAAACACTTATATATATACAGCTGATAGACCATAATATTCTTCCCTCCTCAAAACTCTCATTTTGAAAGATGAAGCCTGAAATTCATATCTGAGATAAGGAGCCTATTTAATTAGTTTAGAACTCTACTATATGGGCAGATGAATTCTATTTGTTTCCCTGAAGTACGACAGCTCCTTTTCACATAAGCTGAGAATGCAATGCCATTAATTTTTCTTTCTATAAACTGTGTCACTAAATACCTCATTAAGTTCGTTAGGAGAATAAATGAAGATGTATGGGAATACCATTTCTGGAGGAGACACTGCACCAAAACAGTCTGGCTGCAAAATGTATGTTTGTAAACACTGGATCACATTCTCAACTGCGCAGTCTCATTGACTTTGATTAATAAAGATCTGGTCTATCAGTTTTCTCTCAGATAAATACAAATGTACTCTTCCTTTTGTCTCAGAATGACTCTTCCTGACACCAAATGCAGACAGGAGGACAGCTGAATCAAGGCTTCCTGGCTGAGACTTCTAATGGAGGCTGTGGTACTTTCAAAAATATTAAAGAATAAACTGTGCATGTGGGGCTGTGAAAGAGGGGCCAGCTATCATCATGTGGGGAATTACACAACAACCTTGGGGTGACAGTAGCAGTCTCCAAACTTCCAGGGTTTGCTAGAGATGTGAGCAGAACCTGCTGCAGGGCTGTGGAATAGCACAGTAAAGTCTTTCTCATTCTTCATCTGCTACTACTAACTACTTAACTTTGTCTTGATAAAATAACCCCAGTATTGTTGGATCAAGAGAAGTGCTTGCTTTTTGGGTGTGCCTGCCATAGAGCTTGGTAATTCTCAAAATGTTTGTGGTGGCTTTTTCTTGATGGTCCCTGTGGACACTCAGTGGAAAGCAAATTTCTCTTCTGCACCACCAGCCCACGTCAGCATTGTAGGTGTTGCAGCTCTTAGCACCCTTTTCATCTGTCAGACATTGCATATCTCTGCCTAGCCCCATTAAATTTTCTGTTAAATCACTGTGCTGACAGAGAATAACATTACAGAATTCAGCCCAGCTGTGAGGTCACAGTGTAACGTGCATTTGGAAGACAGACGTGAGCTGCAAGGTAGGAAGCTCCCAGTAAATACTGCGGGGATAAATAAGCAATCTGTGCATCTGTGGTGGGCAAGGAGAAACTATCACCTAATGCTGGCCATGGGAAGCTCAGGGATAGCTATGATACTTCAGGCTGCTGGCATGATGCCTCCTCTCAGCTGATTTCCCCCTGAGGCATCTGGCAAGGGTGCCTTGTGCTTTTTGTGGGGTAAAAAAAAAAAGACTAAATCTTCATGCTCTACTTGATTCCCTATGGGTCTGCTCCATGTGTTTTTCCTACGTGACATATGGCTTTATTATGAGACTCACCTTCAGTTTGGGAAGTGTCTTTTTGCTGCCTGGGACTTGTTTCATGCCCCCTTGCCATCTGGATCTGTGACGATTAAAATCGTGTTGGCCTCGACTATGTTCAGTGTTTGTTGGTGAAAAACCTCAGAGCTGAAGTTGGTCTATTTTATCAGCAAAAGCCAAATTGAATATTCGTAGGGGAGAGGTTAGTTGCTGCTGTGCTGAGCAGTCACAGTGGTTTCCTCATGATAATTTTTTTTTCCACAAAAAATAAGAATCTTCAAAGCTGTGTGACTTATGTTACACCTGATTTCCATAAAGACTAATTGACTGCACTGTGCTTTTCCTAAAGAAGTTTTGATAGACTTCTCTTTGTTCTCCACTTTAATTCAAATGAAAAAAAGGCATTTACTTATGCTAATTAATTTATTCATGTTAATGAATTTTACTGACTTATCCTTCCAAGCTGCATTGAAATTTGAGGTGTGCTGCAAATCAGGCATGGTTTAGCATACCAACAAAGCAAAAGTATTTGGGGGCTGTGGGACTGGCTATAAGTCTACCATAAATAAAGGCACTTAGAAAACTGAAAGCATTGCCTGGAGGCCCCTGGTTAGACAAAAGCCCTTGTTTTCAGTCTGAGATGTGGCTCAGCTGTGTCTGTGGCACTGGCTGCTTACAGCCACTTAAACTCAAAGACAGATTTATAAATAGTTTACAGAAATATTGCTTCAGTTGAACAAAGCAATTTTTATTTTTTCCAGAAGTGATGTTATAAGCCACTGAAGACTGGGAAAGTTGTTGATAAAATGTCAGAAAGAAGGAGTGGAGGAAAACCATCTCTGTCTCCAGCAGAAAGTCATGGAGCCATGAGGAGATGGATGTAGGGTCATCCAGCCAGGATGCAGATTTTGGTTGCCCTTGAGGATATATTAGACTAGAGCAGCAGGACAACCACCTCTCCTTGATTCAGGAGGTCAGAAGAAGAACAACAGAGGTGTAGTTTGGATGTCCTGGGGGAAAAACACTTTTGTTGGAGCTTCCCCAAAGCTCCTGCCACTGGCAGAAGAGTTTTTGGGCATGGCTGAGGCAAAATGCCCAAGATGGGCATGAAAGGATTGAGCTTGCTAGGAGCATCACCAACTCATTCTCTCCTACAAGAGAGACAGCTTGGAGGGCTGCAAGAGGGCTCTTGTCTTTTCTACCTCTCTCAGGTACCAAGTAATAGATACATGATGTTTCCTTGAAGATCCAGTCAATGCAGACATGGGTCTTCTGCAGTTGATGAGAAAAAAAACCAAAACAAAACCAGTTACTGCTCTCAGCATTTGTGTTGGTCATTTTTTACCTTTTTTGCCCACATGTCTTGGTACCAGACCACAATAAGCCCCCCTTGCTCCTGGCAGGTGCCTGCAGTGATTGGATGGAGGCTGTAGCTCAGTGCTGGGACCAGCAACTTTCCTGCAGGTGGCAAGTAATGGTGGGCAGCTCTCCCATACCTTTCCCCCAGTACACTTTATGTCTAAAGAATGAGGAAGGTTTGGGAGATGTGAAAAAGGGGGAAAATGTGCATGTGAGAGGAAGGAGGAGCCACAGAAGGGCCAGAAGATGGAATCTGTCTATGGAGGTTTCTGTTGGTTATTTCCTCCTGATGCTCTGCTGTTCTGGGAGGGGAAATATCACAGTGAGAAAAGACAAACAATGATTTCTGTCAGGATGTCCATCTTGAGAAGAACAAAAAACTCTCAAACACAGACAGTCTAGGAGAATGTTCTCTTTCCCTTCCCACCTTTAACATGCAGGATACTGAGAAAATGCAAGTAACAGCAAAAGCCTTGAAAACTGTGCCAGATGTACGGCAGAGTTTAAACCCAACTGTCGACAACAAAGCCAAGCAGTACGAACCAAATGATGCTTGCTAGCATCCTACATCCGGGCAGGTTTCCAAGCTGGGTGGGAAGTGAGCTGGAAAATTGCCAGGCAAGTACAAAGTGCAGACGTGCCGACATGAACCTCAGTGCTTTACTTGGCAAAGAGCTTAGCAAGGTCTCAAACAGGCACTCAGGAGGTGCTGTATTCACCAGCTGCTACAAAATACATCACTGTGCACACACTCATGTATAGGCAGCAAATGATGGTTTCCTTCTGCTGTGGGTGACCAAACCTGAAGGCATTTCAAAGCTCTCTGCTTTGTGGCAGGATCCCAAAGTGAATTCCCTCCTCTGGCCCTATTTTCTGGGTTACCTGCCCAGAACAGGAGAACACTTTGTCCTTTCTGACAAAACAAGTCCTGCTTTGTGGTTTTTGCTCTTTTAAAAACTGATTAAAATACTTCGTGGAGGTGGGTTTTCTCAGGTGGAAAGGGCTTCTCTGCCTATCAGTTTGGTTAAATTGAGCATCACTGTTTGGGTGAATCTGCCTGAATGCTCACTTGGGGATGTAAACCAGCAGCTTTTGTTTCCAAACTGCTTTATATTTTGTGGAATTACTTCCATCTGTGAGGCTTTCAAATAACAACAAATTTAAATGGTGGCATTTTGCATTTATTTTGTCCAAATGTAAATGTTTCAACTGTTAGGCAGCAAAGTCAGGTCCAGAATGAAACTTTTAATACTTATCTCTTATTGAAAAAAATCCCCTGAGGTAATACAGGCATGATTTTATCTGTATCTAAAATTTTCACTTTCTCTTTAATCATATTTCTTGTAAACTTCCTATCTTTTCCCCAAAATGAGTTATGTTCTTGGCTTTCCTTTCCCCCCAGTTACTTCAGTAGAAAAATTGGCAAAAAAACCAGTGTTGAGATGAATCTGTTGCAGGGAGAGAAATCAGTCTGTTACTACCTCTAGAAATCAAGTCATGCTAAGTTATCTTCTGCATACAGCTGGCAGTATTTCAAACTTTTTCTCGCCAGTAGCTGTAGTATTTGAACTTACTCATTTTCTGGGAATGTCACTTTTTCCTTGCACTCTGCAAAGCATGTAAATGCATTCCTGTTTATGGAACAAATTAATAGTTTGCTTGACTATTGACTAGCTAATTTCAGAATTTGCTTTAGGGAGGTAAAATGTGCTTTCAGCACTTGAGGTTCAACAGTGTAATTAATAAATATTTATGTTTTGCCTGATTTTTGAAATCATCTTATTTGTTTGAAAATTTAGTTAATAGCGAAGGTTTTGTTTGTGTAAATTCCTCAGAGAAAATGCTTATGATGCTTCAAATTTTATAAATAGAAGATTACTGAATGTTTTCTCCTTAGAAGCAGCTCAAAGCCTTTGACACACCTGCTTTGTAACTTGAAGGCTTTACAGCCATTTAATTCCCTTTAGTGCCCCATAGCCTTTGGGTCATCAGCACGGAACTGCTTTCATTTTATTGCTATATTAAAGGATATGGAAATGAAGGATGAAACTAGCACTTCAACTCCACACTTCTGATTTTTTCTAGATTTTTTTCATCTGATGGAAAGTGAGTACATTTCCAGAACGTAAGCTTGAACTTTAGGAAGCAAAACCAGCGAGGGGACTGCTGTAGATGTTTGAGCCATGAAGGGATTGAATGAGTCAGTTCACAGTCACCATGGGATTACCTTTTCATGGCTTTTTGCTCAGACAACCATGCAAAGGTAAAAAGGAATTGTTACTGATGTTTGGAAAGGTGAGAACTCTTATCCATGTGTTGGTAGCTACTTGCACAGGTGTGAATCCAACCACTTCTACCATATGATAAATTTAAACATCTATCACAGAAAAAACTTAATATAAAATTACCCAAAATTTACATGAATTTAAGATCTATTAGAACTTACTTTTTCTCTGGATGAAGACACGGTTGTTTCCTAATTAAAACATAGAATATAAAATAGATAAACATAGAAATATATAATAGAAAATACGTATAACTTTTATCTGTAGGAATATAAGGGCATGACTTTTCTTATGTGTCACTAGACCTTCACACTGGAGGAGATACACTTGTTCATCGTGGTAATAAACACAGCCATGGCTTATATGCAATATAAGGTGGGCAGGCTAGTTTGAAAATAAAAAGGATTATGTAAAAATTGCCATTAGTTGAGGTGGTTTGCTTTTTATCAGCCTGAAAATATTAGGAGCTAAATTACTGCAAGACCAGAGCCTCATTTCACTTGCACAGGTGGCTGAGAAACAGTTGGATCATGGCCTGGTATGTACCAGTTAATCAGCTAGAACACAGGGGTTTATCACTCCCTTCCAAAAAGGAGAGATCTGTATCATCAGTGGTCTGTTGGAGATTGCTATCAAACATCATGTGCTAGCAAAGTCATTAGACTGTTCAAACTTGATCAGTGCTTGGCTGCTGCAGACTTTCTTTTAATCAGAGAGGCCTAATTGCAGCTTCTCCATGGGCAGAAGGAAATCTGGGCTCTGAAGTTGCAGCCTATATATTTGCATTTATCTCATGCTCCTCCAGTTCTTGTCAATGGAGATTTGGGAGTGGAGAACCAGCAGGTTGAAAAGTTCAAAAACATTTTAGCACAGCCTCAGGTACCTCTTCCTAGCTATGTTGAAGATATGGTCCCCTGGACAAACAATAAACAAAATAGCCTAAATCTCTTTCAGTAGTCATTAAACAAAAGGGACCTTCACCTCTATTGATGTAAAAATCTGCTCTGCAAGGATGTTGGATTAAATACAAGGCACACAAAACCTGGGGTTTTGTGAGGGTTTTTTAAGCCCAAAAACTAAAGCTGTTGCTAAATCTTCTCCATCAAGGAAAAATGACAGATGCCCCCACATCCTCTCTAGGACATTAAAGTGTAAGGACAGCGACATGCTGTACTAGTTTGAAAACAAACCAGTGGGAGATGGCAAGTCAGAATTATAATTTAAGAGGGAAATTAAAATAAATGCAATAGTAGAAGAACACTGACAGAGTCAGGATACAACCTGACACCCTGTTAGTCAGGGTAGTGGTAGCAGTCCAGATGAAATGGTTCTGTTGAAGAGGCGATCTGTAGAAAAAGGGTCTGGTCTTCACCTGGATATCTAGTAGTAGCTCTTTCCTCTGGGAATCCAGTAGGTAAGGGCTGTCTTTGCTGTTCCAAAGCCCAGATTATATCCAGGTGGGAATGCTTGGCTCCTCCCCCCTGGGCGGAGCATCTCACAATGGGATGAGGTAATTCTGTGAGTCATGCGGTGGGTCCTTGGTTGCCCATCAAACAAACTCCGGAGGGAGTTATCAGGGATGAGTCATGGTGGGAGATAACAAACATTGCCCCACCTGCTTTAGCAGCTTGTGACGATGATAACAGAATACATGCTTTTGGTTACATTTTACATTGTAACCTAGGACACATGCAAGCAATGAATGCTCTTTAGATACCAAGTGTGTTTTCATAACTGTAAAAATTTGGCAAGCAGATGGAAACGCACTGAATTTCAGTAGAAGTTGTATCTTCAAAACCACTGTTTGTTACCAGATTGCCCTTGAAGGATGGGTTATGATGGCTGTTAGAAATCTCTGTGAGGAACCCCTTGTTCAAGCTGGCAGGCATTTGCTCACCTAAATGGCTGCAATGATTTCAGTGTACAGGCTTTCTCCCCAGTGCAAGGCATGTGCATAACCTGGTCCGAATCATTACCTATAAATCAGTGTTCAGGTAAGCAATATTTTCTCTGAGGACTGGCAGATGATAAGAGTTTACCAACAATTGCATGCAGGTGCTTAACCCATGATTAGAGAAGGGTAATATGAACTGGCAATGAGCTCTATTGAGATCGTGCTCTGTTTAAAACAAACTAAAGACATACATATGTAAAGCTACTACAGCCCAGCTGACGCATGGTAAGTCTTTAACCTTTTCTTGGCACGGAAAAGTCTTTTTTAACAGGAAAACCCATCTTCAGAAAGTGGAGGAATTTCAGGTGGAAAAGCACAGAGCCTGGTACAATAAATAGCTTCAGAGTGGGAGGATGTTTAAGAAGTGTGCCTGGGATGCAAAAAGACATCTAGAAACTGGAGAAATCCTTTCAAGAGCTGTTGGGAAAGAACACAAGAAAGTCCAAGTGGTTTAGGGTCATCGCAAACAACAGCAGTGGTATTTTCTCAGTACCTGGAACACACAGCATTCTCTGAAAAATCTTGCATATTGTGTGTTGCTGTTGAAGGGCAGAGTGCAGCTGAGAACTGAGAAGTGGTTTTTATTAGCCTAGCTAAAGTTTGGTTCTGTCTTTGTTTCAGGCCAAGATTTTTAATATATTCAGGTATTTTTAACTCCTTTTATGGTGACTTATGTGAAAATTAGCAGAGAAAAAATCCATC
The DNA here is from genome assembly GCA_013400235.1 of Oriolus oriolus. NCBI lineage: Eukaryota > Metazoa > Chordata > Aves > Passeriformes > Corvidae > Oriolus > Oriolus oriolus. The sequence continues at coordinate 790,114 of VXBT01000954.1, forward strand.
CATATGAAGGGTCTCTCAGGTCCTTCCATTCTGTGAGAGTTTGAGATTCCACTGGACAAAATTTAAAGCATGAAGAGAGAGAAACTGCAAACCATTTGTGTAAGAGATGGTTATTTTAAAACCTCTGAATGCTATCTAGGCCTTGGAAATAGTTATTATCCAGTGAATTCTCAAATCCTTTGGAGGAATGTCAAAGGAAGCATCTGTAGAAAACAAAAACATCAGTCTGAGATGCTGCGGAACTTTTCACAACCCTATATTTTGCCTATATTTTTTCTGGGTTGTATTTTTCTCTCATTTCTTAGGAAGACCTTAGCTATTTCTGGGACTCCTGAACTCACTGTTGTTCCAGTCAAAGCTTACTGCAGATGATTCATTCTGTGAAGGGTTGTGGATTCACTACTTTGCAGACACTGACACTGGCACAACCCTGTGAAAGCTCCACAGATAAATGCACTATGAGTGGTGGGAGGGGAAGAGAAGAGCAGGTTAACAAAGTGATATGGCCAAAAAGTTTTGAAACACTTTGAAATAACATTTTGGAGATAATCTCAGGCATCCAGCAATCCCTTATACACATTCAGAGTCGTATATCTCTTTCTCTCCGCTCTTACTTTGGGACATGACTCCTCCTTAGTCTTAAGGCTTATCTGAGGATTTGACAATGCAAAATTATGATATCAAAATTAAGATCAAGCTCTTTTACATTCTTGCTTGGACGTGATGAAATCACAGGACTTTTACATTTGCTTTTAAAAATCTGTTTTTTTCCCGTTTCCATTTTCAGTAAGATTTGGCGGATGCATGCGTATGTATGTACCTTTGTGCTCTCCTTCACGCTCCTTACACGAAGGGTGTTGGCTTCATCAACAGTGATTGCTTTCTACAAGGAAGACCTATGTTTCTCCTTGCTTTTTTCCCAAAAAAAGGGATCTCAAGAGCAATTAAAACACAAAGGTCAGATACACGGAATCGCACAAATCACACAATAATTTAGGTCAGAAGGGACCCGTGCAGTCGTCCACTCCAACACCCTGCTCAGAGCAGAAGACTGGATCAGAGGTCTGTGAGCTAAGGGTTTCAAACAGCCGAGTTTTGAATATATCTGAGGCTGGATATTCCACAGTCTCAGTGCTTGTTTTCACATTTTATCTCCTTCCTTGTAAGTTTTCTCTCCAACCATCTAGCTGGAGTTTCCCTTTATTTTTGCAGCTTGTGGCAGTTGCCTCCCATCCTGCTGTTATGGATCTTGGGAAGAGCCTCTCTTCTCCTTATGTCCTTATTAGATAGTTGAACCCAGCAACCAGGAGTGCTCCTGATCAATGCCAAACAGACAGCAGTGACAAATTGTTTCTTTTAAGATTGTTGCATGATCCAAAACATGATTCCATAAACAAATAAACAAACAAATAGAATCCTTTTAATTTCTTTTTGAACAAAACATACACATAAAGGTTTCTAAGGTAGAAAATTATGTGGCTTTATTTGCTGGCTTCCAAAGTTTGTTTTGCTACAATAATCCTTATTTCATAACAGGTGCAAGGTATTCCCTGATTAAAAACTGATTAGAAGTGGAGATTGTGATCAAAATAATTTAGAATTTGTACTTTGCCAACAAAATGCAACAAATTGAATACTGAAGTAGGAAGCATAGCAATGGATGTAGAAGAAAGGTGAGTTTGCATGCTTGGAATTATCGCTGATGTGACACCATGGTCTTTCCTAAATTCAGGCATTTGTGAAATGGACATAAAAGTAGGTGGGTTTTTCGCTGACTTTTAATCATGGAGATATTACAGTTCACTGCTAATATTTTCCACTGTGGGCTAATGTAACCATTAACACTTGCAACTGTCAGCCTTTATGAGCAAACTGCTGGTCAGTGTAAGGATCAGAGCCACTTTTTAAAGGGTGTCAGTTGATTGCCTCCCTTCAGTGAGGTGGAAGTGAAGACATGTCCAGGAGTTGTCACCTGTGACTATTCCTGGATCCTTCTAATGAGAGTAAATCTCACCAATCTCCTGCTGTCAAACATTTCAAATTTGGAAGCCTAAAACTAGGCATGTAATTCCAGAGGCATGAGGTCTGCAGCTATGGGAAAGAGTCAGTGGAGTAAATATCATAGCCATAGCTGTCAGTGTTGATTGATGGGGCTGCCTTGGATCCAGCTGTCCCTATTAAAAGAGATATTATTAAAGAATATGGGCTGATAAAATGCATGCTAATTTAAGCTTCCCAGAGAGTCATCATGTGTGCTGGGGGGAGAAATTGAGTGCACTACAATAGGTCTACAAATCTCTATGTGCCTTCAGTACAGCACTGTTCTGGTCTTCTCTATTGCAGCAAACACTTATCTTTTCTTCCTGTATGTTTCCCAGTCCTTTTACAGATACATCAAGCCTTATGCTATTGCACAGGCATAGAGAGGCTGCACACCAGGACTCACAGGAAAGGATTTTCGGGCAAATCGTGTGACTGACAGAAATACGTCTCTGCTGCACTTGCTGCTCCTGTGGAGCACATTGCAAAGCCTGTAGGTACAATGCAAAGTTGTGTGAGCTGCTATTTTGATCCTCACGTATCAGGAAAAAAAAATAAAATGTGAGAAGAACTTTACTATTGTAGAAATGGTTTCAATTTTTGTAGCAAAAGAATAAAATTCACAAGGGAAGATCCAAATTCAAATGACTTTAAGTCTTTGAAGACTGATGGAGGGCTTCTGATCTCACAGGGGTGGTCCAGGGGAAAGGCATGTCAGAGTTACCACCTTGTTTTCATGTTCGGTTTGAGAGGCATCACTGGAAATTACCCTCGTCAGTCTGATAGGATTCCTGTGGCTAACAAAAAGGGGAAAAATTCAATACTATAAAGAATTTATACATCCCCAAGGCACATTTACAGATGTCCTTGGCAACATCAATTTCCAGCCTGTTAATAGCTTTAAAAGCTAAAAGCAAAACTGCAGACCTTTTCTAGACACTAAAAAGCAGAAAATGCTGACAGACAAGTAGGGAGTAGGCACATCCCTCTCTGCCCACCTCTGATAACAATCAAGGTGCTGTATTGTGCATTAGCTTCAGGGAATGGATTAGCCCTTTTGGCAGCCCACTATAAAGCACTTTGCAGTAATCTCATTTTGAGATCTCAAAGGCATGAATCATCCAGGTCAAGTTTAAATAGAGCTTTGAGAGCCAGATTCCTATCTTACTTATACCACCATGAATAGAGAGCTATTGCTGTTAGAGCCAGTGTTGTTACACAAATGTTATCATCAGCGTGCAGGTAATCAGAACTGGGCCCTAAGGGTGGAAAACTGGTATGCTAATAAAAATTAGCTGAAGGAGGAAGTATGGCTTTCTATATATAGCAGTAAAGAAACAACTACTTCTAACACCGAACGAGGAAATTTTTACAATAAAGTGAATGGTCCAATTTCAACTAACTATTTAAGGCCTTTGCTGGAGAGGCTCCTACTTCTCCACTGAGTTCACTGGGCCTTTTGTCTGACCAAACTGCAAGCATTGCACTGGCAGACATGAACACCTGCATCCTCCCATCACATAAATCCATGCTCACCTGGCTTGGGATGAGGTCTCCCTTCTGCCCACTTCTTCCTAGTATGAGAAAGAGGCGGCAGATAGGAAAGGCAGCTGACAGTGGGTGGCTGAATTGCTTTATCCAGCCAATGTCCTGCTCCATGCTTGCATCTGAGGGACCTCAGGAAGGGTTGAAGTGACACTGGGGAGCTGTTCTTGGGGGGCCTTATTGGCCTTGTAGGCCAATCTTTGGCATTTTCCTCATTTGTCAGCTCTGTGAGTATGCTGCAGGCTCCATCTTCGGGAGGCTGCATTTTTCAGTTTTGCATCATTTAAACAAGATCTATTACACTGAGCTGCTTCTCAAACATGAATATTTAGGGTGAAAGACCTGAGTACTTCAGCCTCTTCAGACCTGCTCTAAGTGGCAGGACACATTAATGCATTTTTGAGGCAGCTGACCCTGTGGCCTCTCTGCCTTCTCATCTCTACCTTTCCATTTAAATTGTTTGCATTTTTCCCATTTGTAGGTACCTGGCAAGTAGAACAGGTTTATTCCCCTGCTAATGAAAGGATTTCCTGAAGAATTGCATGCAGCATTTCCTCTGCAAACTGCTCACTTAACCTGTCCACACGTTTCTGAAGGTTTGCTTTGAAAAGAATGTGCTTAAAATCTGCCTGAAGCTCAAGAGCTTCAAATGCAGAGGATGTAACCAGTGTCCAGAAATCTGAAATGGAACCAGACACTTCTCTGTCCAGTGACCTGGAAAAAAATGAGCATGGCTCAGAGGAGCTTGCAGGGGTCAGGTAGCCTATGCCTTGCCTTGCAGCAAGCTCAGCTCTTCCTGTAACATTTCTGGCAAATGTGAGTCTACCCTATTCTTAAAAAAATCTTCTGTGGGGGAGATTCTGCTACCTCCTGAAGCAAACAGCTCTTGCATGTACTTGTTGTTCTCAGCTGCTAATTGATAGGTAACAGCCCTGAGAAGCTGGACAGATCTGAACCCATAGGATCCCCAACATGACTCATCTGTTCCCAAGAAGACAGTTTTTTTCTGCACTGGAATATTCTTTTTGGAAGATATATGGGTCTGGCTTCATAGGTCAAGGATGTCCCCTGAATTTGACATCAATATGAAGAGGGTCCCCCAGTGGTTCTGAGCCCAAAATACTCACACAGCAAACTTACGGAAGGTGAATTTCTGCACCTACCTGTCAAGCTCAGACTTCTAGGATTGCTAGACATCTGGCTGCACAGTGGGGAGCCTGTCAGTCCTGTAAAATGCATCTTCTAGGCTCTGCCATGGGTAGTGCAGGCAAGGTGGTGGAAGGGCAGGGGCATTTACCTTGCAAGGCTGAATTAAACTGGTGTGGTCCTGCTAAATATGCAAATTATTGAATTGGCATATTCACAGAATCATTAAGGTTGGAAAAGACTTCCAAGATCATCAAGCCCAACCTTCATGTAGAGGGGGAAAGGTCTTATTAGAAATGGCAAACCAGCCTTTGAGGAAACTGCCCTCCTACCATGTGTTTATCAGATATGCTAATCCTTTCCCCTCAGATAGTCTGACAGCTGCTTTTGCACAGATTTGCTGGGTCGCAGCACAGATGCCAGGTTCCTTTAGGTCGTTCTACAAGAGCATTTCTGTTTGTGTTTTCCTGTAGCAGGCCTCTGTGTGGACCGACTCCCACCTGAAAGATTGCCAGGCAAGAGCCTTTCTGCAGGTGGGTTTTTTAGGAAGTGATGTAACAAATGGGGGGAAGTACTGATCTTTGTGTGTGTGTACAGTTTTGTGATAGCACACCCCTTATTGCCTGCAGTATGATCGGCAGTCTCGTTATGATTAACACTTTTCTGCCGGAGAAAGAAGCTGCCTACACACAGACATTCAGGGGAGCAGCGCATCGAGTTCACTCCCCAAGAACTTCAGACAAGGCCTTTTTAGTTTGTCTGTTTTACAGCCACAACACAAATATTTACATTCTACACATTCTCTGATGCTTCTGTTAATGTCTTCATAGTGACTGACAATGTTTTTTGCCAAAGTTAAAAGGAGAGCTATAGCAAAAGCTTTTGCCTCTGGTAATAAACACTGCTGCAGGCAGCACTGCTACTCAGCTGCCATTCAAGCCCAGGGTTATGAGGAGTGTTTGCAGAGAAATGCACCCAGAATGCAAAAGCACTTTCTTTTCTGCTTACACTTTGTTCCCTCTCTCAACACTTGGAATTTAAATGCTTCAGTCAGAGGTTCTTCTTTGTTTTGCTGGAAAATTGTAATCTTCCCCCCAGAAGCCTACATCATCTACAAAACCACAAGTACTTTCTTTACAAAAGATAGAAGGCAAAGCTATTCTGTCTGATGCTTGGGTAAGAGGAAGCACAAACAAATGCTGCTCAGTTGCACAGAATGAATTGAATGTGAAGGCAGGAGACATCTTAGCAGAGTGCAGACAACTCAGGATGGAGACGTGACTCTCTTTACTATGCAATTGTCACAAGATGTTCCCTCTCCACAGACATGGAAAGAGACAGAGATGCAGCTGTCAGGCAGGCTCACCTTCATCCTCACTACTTTCATCTCCAGCACCAGAAAACATGCCCTTAAAATATACACATACACCAGTTCTTCAGCAAAGGGAGTCTGTTTGTGTTCATTTATTTAAAATCTCTTTTAAGTAATTAATCTCCTTTCTGGAGGATATCAAGGGTCTCTACTCCACCATCTCACAAAGCACCAGCAAGGAGTATCTGGGTGATGGTTGTTGGCTGTTCCTATGAAATTTTGTACCCATGAAAGGGGCAGAGAGGCAAAGGGATCAGGAGAAAATACTGAGAAGGTAAGATGAAGAAAATATCAAGAGGAACAGGTATGAGTGGACCATGAAAATGGTGGTAAGCATGCAGGGTAGATTTCAGAACCCCAGCTAAATAAATCACTGACAAGTTGGTGTCTCTGTCTGAATGAGGTTTTTAAAAGCCTGTTAAAGTTAATGGACGTGAGAAGTCTGTGCAGTTGGACAGACATAGGTGTTGAGGGAAAGCATTTGCCCTGGAGCTTCTCTGCCATGAAAAGGCTGGTGAGTCTCAGTCTGAGCCACCTCACCTGGCAGTTGAATTCTTGCTATGTGTTTCATTTTCCTTCTCTTCCCCTTCTCAGTTTTCATTTGATATGCTTTTAAAAGTACATAGCTGAAATGGGTTTGAGGCCTACAAAAACAGCTTCTGCCATCAGTTGACTACACTGCTACATCAACAGCCTTTAAGAGTTTGCAGACTATGTGTCCTCTTTACTTATGATCTGTGAGTTATGTTGTGAGGCAAAAATGTTTTCCATATACAGCATTCCACTGGAAGAATTTGCTTTTCCCCAGCCTGTTTGGTGACTTGTCTGTAACTGAGGAGGTACACTTGTATTTTGTAACCGACTGTACATCACCTTTCGATGTGACCCGTAATGAGAAACACTGCTTAGGCATTTAGGGTGAGCAGAATGGATCCACTCAGTACCCAAAATTAGGCCTATATTAGGTGAACGCACATTTTGCTTACCAGAAACAAAGTGTTATAGAGTCCTGGAAGATGTGTCCCTCACCGGGAAATGCTCTCAAAGTAATTGCAAGAGCCTTTTATGCATCCTGAGATTGTTGTTTCCTCTCAGTCTTCTCTCTCCTAAACAACTGCGTTTCTTTCAACTGCCCTGACAAGCCATGTTTCCTTGGGCTCTGAATATCCTTGTCACTCTCTGATTTGTATGCCAAAGCTTCCATCTTTCTCTAATTATCATATTTTGGATGAGAGACAGGATTACTGCTGAGACCATGCCAAAGTTGGAGAGAAAGTGAGGATTACTTCACATCTTGCATAAAACCCACCTGCTTCTAAATGCCAGCAGGTAGAAACAGTGCAGCTGTGTGACATTGAAAACTTTTCAATTTTCAGATCTGAAGCTTTTCTCCCAAACTTAATTTCATCCAGTGGTTTTCCATCTTCTATTCGTGCAGCTAACTATTCCTACCTTTTCACCTGTCCTTGCTGAATTGCATCCTATTTATTTCAGATTGCTCCTCCAGCTGATGAATTTTAATTCTACACCTGTAGAGCTTGAAACCCACATTAAACTTCAGATTGTATACAAATCTCATAAGGAGCACTCCCAGCTTTTGTATAAGTCATTAATGGAAATACTGAGAAATGCCAGAAATGGGATGGATTTTTGCAGGAAGCCACAGGACATCCTTCTAGTTTGACAGTGAACACTGATAGCTCTTGGCATTAGGTTTTCAGGCAATTGTATATAGCTTCTAACAATTTCAGCTAGAGCAGTCATTTAGGAAAAAACCTCTAGGAGAGTATTCAAGCTACTTCAAAACCCTTACTGTTGGAGAGCAAAATGCCTCCTATTTACCCGAATGCTGCTCAGGAGAGCAGTCAGGGACTTTTTGCTATTAGTGGCAGTACTAGCTTAGGAAACTGAGCCTGAGAACCTCTCATCTACAGGACATTCCTCAAGCTGATTTAAAAAAAGTCAAATTAGTAGGTTTTCTTGGTCTTTACAGTAAAAATACAGCTTATGACATCTATTTCCTTTGAGCATTTTGGATTCATTTTAGAATAAAATGCATTATTTGACATCGGTTGGCCTTGAGAAGATCATGCTGCTGTTGCTGGCTTTTTAAGGGCTTGTGTAATAGATTTTTGTTGCATTTTGTTGCAGTATTTTGAGTGTTCGAGCTAGCCTGACAAGGTTAATGTCCTGGCATTTCTGCCTTCCTACTCCACCCATTTTTAAAAAAGAATGGCTATGCCACATCCTCTTTCCAAGGTTTCTGTTTTCACCTGTCCCCCGTAATTCTCAAAAGCAATACTTGTGAACTGCTTGAGGTTGCACCACTCAGTTCTTGATGCACGTCAGAGTGAGTTCTCCGGGGTCAGTCTGAGCCAGGAAATGCTATTTAGAGAAATGTATTATAATTTAGGCGGCAAAGAAATTCTGGAGTTCATCTATTGCAATCCAAGCTCACAGGGACAACTTGAACTTACCTAAATATTGTCTGCTTTTTTTTTTTTCCCCATATTTTTTTCTGTCTTGTTCAAGCTTAAGCTCACTCCTTTTTATTACTAAGGTTAGTAGTCGTAGTCGCTTGATTACAGGGAAGGCCAAACAAGACAGAATACCAGAAAGTTGTGCATTAGCTTCCCAGTCTCACGGGGTGATGAACCAGGTCCTTTCATCTTCTTTTGGAGATTGTCTTCATTGAATATTTCCCTGTTTCTGTCTGTGTATTTGTCAAAGAGGGAGATCAAGTAGCTTTTTGGGTTTGTATTGGGTTTTTGTGGCCAGATTTTGGTAGAAGGGGAGCTACAGGGCTGGCTTCTGTGAGAAGCTGCCAGCAGCTTTCCCCGTGTCCAGCACAGCCAGCGCCAGCCAGCTCCAAGATGGAAGAGGGACCCACACTGCAGCAGTTCATGGAGGACTGTTCCTGGGTGATGGACTCATGTTGGAGAAGTTCATGGAGAACTGTCTCCCATGGGCAGGACCCCACAGTGGAGCAGGGGAACAACCCCTCTCCCTGAGCAGCAGCAGGAACAATGTGTGAGGAACTGACCCCCCCATTCCCTGTATCCATGTACTTCTGAGGGGAGGAGGTAGAGCTGGGAATGAGGGAGGATTGATGTGAAGTTTTTTTAAGGTTTTTTTTTATTTTTCATTATTGTGCTCTGATTTCATTAGTAATAAATCCAATTAATATCACTAATTCGAGTCTGCTCTGCCTGTGATGGTATTTGGTGAGTGATCTCTCCCAGTCCTTATCTCAAACCATGACCCTTTTATTATATTTTCTCTCCCCCTCAGGGTTGCAGAGGGGAGCGATAGAGTGACTTTGGTGGGTGCCTGGAATCCAGCCAGGGTTAACCCACTACCCATCTACATAATCCAGTAACTATCTCACATTCCTCCTGACTAACTTGAACTAGCAAAATAATCTTTTAATGACATTCACAGATTAAAACTGTTTAGAAGTGCAGCTAAACTAATTTTAATACTGGTTATTCCTATTTCACTCCCCATTTGTTTCTTGAAGGAAAACTTATTGAACAATTCACATTCTCTTCAATGCAAAGACAGCTGCCACTTTTCTTACATACTTCATTAGGAACCTTACTGCTTGTTCCTGCTAATTTTTCCCTTTCTACATTGTTACTCAATGCAGTCTCCAAAAATGTGTCAAGAACATGCCTCTCAAAAAAAGTCTGGACATAAAACTCAAGTAATTTTTAACTGAGGTCGCTTTAAAACCAGAAATGATTTTCAATATTTATCTGTATTTGGTTTTGCTGCACTGCTGGCTCTTAGGCTGTTTAAATCTGCAGTATAGAGGTCATTTTCCCAGAAAACAGAAAAACCATGTTTCTCCCTTTCATCAGACAAGAGTTATTTTCAGGCATATCACCTTCTGACAGAGACACTGTAATAGCAGATCTTATTTGTATTAACCTCTTAAATATGGTAGAAAAGAGTGTTACAGTGTAGGGTTAGGAAGCTCTTTCTTAGGTTTATTCTCTTTCAGAAAGAAATCAATATAATTTCTAATGATTTGATTTTGAATGAAGTCTCTGGGCATTATCTTTATTAATGGAACGTATTATCACTCACATTGATTTCTGCCAGGGAAAGAAGGCTGGCACACAATCTGCACTGCTCTGGGTGTCTCCTGGGAATGGCACCACTCTGGCCTGAAAGCAGCTGATACACACACCCAGAGGAGCAACTTAACACTTCTGCTGGCATGGAGCTGAACCAGCTGACAATGAGCCACTGGCAAAAGTCTCAGAGCTGGATTTTAAAGTGCATTTACGCGCCTAAGTGTTTGTGCAAATGTTGATATTTTCTTGGTTGTGATTTCTAAAACTCAGAGAACATGTCTAGAATAATCACTGTGATGTGCAAGTGAGTTTAAAGTAAACTAATGTGCAAGTATAGGATTCTGAGTCCTGAAAGTAATAGAGCTGTGTTAGAATTTCACTATGCTGGACTAACTAAGACTATTTCTCTACAAGGCAATTTCCCTGGTGTGAGGCTTTGCTGACAGGGTTGTGGCTGCTGAAGCTGTAGATGGCTGAGAGCTGGGCTGAGCGCTCTGCTCTGCTCTGCTCTACTGCCCACTGTGAGCTCAGGGAGTCAGTGGGGTCAGATCATGATTACAGATACTTCAGTTTATAACTTTCAGCACAGCTCTTGATGAAAACACATAGATGCTTTCTGCTTTTTTGTCAATGAGGTTTCACTTGTAACTAAAAGCTTCTTTAAAAATGTTGCTTCTTGGGGAGTATTACTGAAAAAGAACATGAATTAGCATTTGACACACCTCTGAAATATTGAATGTTTGCAAATGCATGGAAGAGCCCTGCCCATTCAGGAGATGTGGCATGTTCGTGTGCTTCAAATACCTCTTTACTTCAGCATAATCATGTGTTCAGTGATACATTTTCACATCTCACAGAAAAAACACAAAAGCTTTTCCGTTTAAACAAATTGCTTTCTGTTACATTGGCATTCAAAGTAATTTGCTTGTACATCTATAAAGCAAGTGCAATAAATATATTTGTCTTGTATCTGGATTCAGCTCTACGGAATAATTTTCTCTTTCCAGCTAAGCGAAAATATGAAAGATGACTAAAAGTGAATGTTGCAATACTGCATTGTGCAGAATTCATTCAATTCAATTTTCTAACAGAAAATATTGTGACATCAATATTCAACTCCATGCCTTGGAGTGCTATCCTTGGAGTGCTATTCTACACAAGTCATGTATAGAATTGTATTTTTTTCCTGTAAGAGATGAAAATGCAGATACATTCGAATCTTAATAATTATTCATTAAACTACTTTTTTCCCTCTTATTTCTTCTTTTTCCTTCTTATTTCTTTCTTCCTTCATCCTTCTCTCTTATCCCTTTTCCTCTCTCATATCTTCTTTTTTATTTTTTTTTAAATCAGAATGTAAGCAGGAACATGATAATTGCCAGTAAAACATGGAATAAAGGGAAGGAAAATGTCATTGTCCAGTGGTCACGTATGTCAGAGACCGATAGGGAAGACTTCATTTTGGAAAACACACACAGAGACAGGGGAGCAAGTGGGTGGCTTTAAAGTGATGACACTTTGCTTGTGAAATACATGTACAAAACTGTGCATAGATTTAAACAATAAAAGCCTCATATATTTGTTCTATATTGCATGGCTGTTTTTCCCCTACACACTCACTGCTTCCTGGTAGTCAAAAGAGAATTTTTTTTTACTACAAGGCTTCATGTACTCTAATTTTAAAGGTTAATGAAAGCATCAAAGTTGCATGAAACAAGTTTTAAAGCATTAAACCCCAATATTCATTAACATTAAAGAAACCTCAGTTACAGACATCCACAGCTGAGTGAACACACCTGAATGCACTATAGTGGTCATGCTTGTGCAAGGAGCACTCAATGCAACTGCATGCAAATGAATCCAGTGTTTTACTCAGAGCTCTGCAAATCATATCAACTGATTGTAGGTTATCCCCAAAATTTCTGGGAATATCCTCCAGCTTGGAATAAGCAACTGTAACAATCTTAAAGCTTCGGGAACTAAGTTGGAGTGCCACGCTCTCATCAAACATATAATTAGAGAAATAAAGTTGAATCTTTGCAAAAATATCTAACAAACTGTATTGTGGTTGTGGCAAAACCATACTGGCTCTGACAGATATTTTGACTGCGAGGAAAGCAGGCCAATTTCTGCAGTTGAAGAAGCCTTCAGAAAGCCCTTTAAAAATGAGGCCAGATTCTTCAGCTACAAAACAGGTGCAGCACTCACTGATTTTAGAGTGCTGCTTGTTGTACAGTTGGTGCAGAAAGTGCCATGATCAAAATAAAAAGAAATAGATTAGCTTTTTTGTCTAATACTACTGGAGCATCAATTGGTGTTCATGTGTGGGTGAACAATGATGCAAACTTTTAAGCTATTCAACTGACTATTCAATATAACTTTTAATACTTTTCAGTGTGTGATTTCAGACTTCAGCTTTCTGCCTTATGCTGTGCCATGCCTCAAGTTTCATAGAGCTGGCAATGAAGTTTTGGAGGAAGAGGAATCTAGCTCTGTGATTTCAGCTTCTGCTTTCCAAAACACAGACATTTTGTGCCTTGGAACAAGGCAAAGGTACAAAGATTTATCTGCACAAAGATTTCCAACTTTTTCTAAAGAAACTCTTGCATGTTTTCAGAAGTCAGATTTTAATGATAGAATATGATGCTGAATTTGTGTGAAATGTTTCTATTCCACATGGTTGTAATGTAGATTGTGTATGTTACTATTCAGAGTGTATACTCATCCTTATTCTGAAAGAACAGACAGCTCAAGCATTTCCTTCCTCTCAAGAATACTAGGCTTTTCATTACTCTTTGGATTTGGATATTAGTCCTAAAGCCTATTCCTAGCCAATAGTTTCCTGGAGTTTCTAATCTGTTGTTGGATTGCTGAGGTACATGTTATTTACCTGTGGCAGAAACTTCTCATTTGAATGGCTTGTCTACAGTCAGCTCTGGTTTCTGGCACTAGTGACATCCTTGATGAGTGCTGAGAATGTCACTGTCTACATAAAAACATTCTGGAAAAATTGACAGACATGAAGGGCAGACATTTTTTTTAGTTTTATAGAATGGAAGTTTAAAGATTTTTTCATTTAAAACCAAAACAAAACAATCAAACAAGCAAACCAACCACCCCCCCCCCAAAAAAAAACCCAAACAAACCCAAAACCAAATAATTATATTGGAATAGGGGCATCAATGCATTTTTAATATAATAGTTTGAGAAATAAACTGAAATGTGTAGTTATTTGTTTTCCAATATACATACAGTTTTCTTTCGAAGCATTGATATTGATCATTACAAATGAGATGCTGAGAGAAGTCCCAACCAGATAAATTTACCAGGCAGGTAAAGTGTCCATGTCCTATGTTGCTGAGGTTCCCCTATTTATCTCTCATCTACACAAGCTGTTATTTAGGAATAGTTATTGCCTTTTAAATTAATGATTGTTGTCTTTATAAGCAGCTGTCAAATTTAAGCAAGTCCTTGCTAATCACATCAAGCTTTCCGCTCAGCAACGTGTAACCATAACTCACACAAAAGCACACACCAGGACACGACTAAATGTAGCAGGTACAAGCTCAGGTATTTCTGAATCACAGAACATTTTGTATCAGGGCTGTTTTAAAATCCACCAACAGCAGGTAAGTGCATGCCTCAGTCCTGATGCAGTTCATCTCTTCAGCAGTCTGGCCTGCTACTCACATCTGATTCTTACATTTGCTTTTTGGAAGAGTTTACCTCCAGTCCAAGGTCTTGCCCTTACCTTCAAGAGACTCCAGGCAGGATTCATCAGACCAGCTGTAGACTCCTACATCTGAGTGAGTCATCACAGGCTCACTGTACTGTCAGAGAAGAGAAATAGGTGCTTGGTGACAGAAATCTCATCCTGAGGTCAGTGCCTAAAATAGAGCAGAAAAATCTTGCCCAGCAATGCTTATTTCTTCCTGTGGACTATATTTGGGTAAGATGAATTCCACCCGCACACAACTGAACTTCTGCAGCAGAGGGGAAATGTGGTCTGCAGACTCTAAACACTAGCTGGATTATTACAGAGGACACCCTACTGCAAATATTTCCCCTGCTGGGACTGACTAAGTGAACAGATAAGTGATGAACATGTTACAAGACCTAATGAATGCTGGAGGAGGTGCTGGCTACAGGGAGAGCTGGATGTGAATGTACAGGACACGGCAATGTAGAGGGAGATAGGAGCCCAACAGCTTTTCCCAATTTGGTAATTGCCACGCAGCTCTTACTTTATCTAAGCATGAATGTACTCCTGTTCAATGTAAAGGCTATATTTAATAAGCCTGTGACATCGGCATCCTACTCCTTTTCTCGGAACAATTAAAATATTTCATATTAAATCAGTGCATATGTTGTTCCTGGTTATCTCTGAGAGCACTTCGTACTCCATATGATCTGAAAATAAGTGCTTGGGACATAGCAACTGCTGATTTTTATGGTACGGAGTCCTGCTGGAGACAGAGAATTTTCACATGAAATCTCTTGCTTGTAGAATTTGGTTCTCTATCAAGTCTAGCAGTGTGTTTTCTGACTTCCGTGGCAATGAAAATGTTCTTACTGATTATTTTTCTCTATACTATCACTTGTCAAGAAGAGATGGATGTTTCTGGGTCTCTCCCAGAGGAATATTAAAAGCCAATACATAGGGAATTTCCTTCCTTTACCTAAACAACCTCTGGCTACAAAATAGTGTATTACTATTCTTTGCACATCAATTAGGGGCCTTTTGTAAAAGTATGCTGCTGTTTATGAAAACGTGTCTGTCAATTTAATAATTAGGCAGATATCAGCTTTCATTCAGTGGATCAGAAATAACGTACTGATTATCTAATGCTATATTGTTTTGCAGGGTGATTGAAACACTGTAGTTGGCTCCGAGCTTTCTGATTTCATTATCATTAATGCAATTTTCTGTTCAGCTTTTTTTTAACAGCTATTGGTGCTCAGAGATTTGTTATAATTGTTTTGCAGTCTGTGTCAATGCTAGGATTTCCATGACTTTTTACCATCACACCAGTCTACATGGTTTTGGATGAATGAGAGTCATGAGAATTAGTAAATTGTGAGTAGATTGTAATAAGGTTTTCAGTGATTTAACTGATTCTCTTCTAATTCACAGTAGCAACACTGGACATAAATTTTACTGACCTAAAAACGTTATTTTGACCTGTGTTGCAAATGAGTGGCTTCAGCCACTTAAAGAACCACCGTCAAAGTGATTAACAAAAAGTAGATTTTAATAAGAATCTATGAAAATACAACCTTAACAGACCTCGATGACAAGGTTCACCTTGTTACTCTACATAGATGAGGCATGGATGGGAAAATCAGATAGGAATCAGTTTGTTATTATTTACATTGAGATCAGGGATGGGAAACGGTAGGAGTACACAGGATACAGATACATAAAGATAAGGGTGCAAAAGAGTCAGAAATGTATAATCTTTATTTGTGCATAAAGGTACCTATCAAAAACTCACCTCGAGTTCAGTGAAATACATCGAATCCCTTTGTGTTTCTCATCAGACATGGGTTGCACCTTGAGGAATGTCCTGTGGGGAATCATCCTAAGGCTTGTCATCAGCAATGGTCTTTCAAATATTGTCAGCTGAAGGGTTTGTGAAGCCCAAGAGGTGTCCCACTCAGAGGGAGGTGCTGGTGCAGCCTGGGTCCGGGAGAGCTCAAAGGTTCTCACTTACGACAGCTGTTTATAGGGCCTCAAGAAGATTGGTTTAGTCATCTGTAAAATCTCTGTCCTCAGGCTGGTAATTACTGGAGTTTACAAGAGGTTTGGAATTTGTTCCTGAAACTCCAGAAACAATGGTAAAATGGATAAAAAAGCCTGGGCACTAGAGCAAACCAAGCAGTTAGATCTCACTTCTACTTCTTCACAAAAGAGTTTCCGAGGCTTGCCAGAGTAAGGCCAACATTTTGATGGGAGAAGGGCCATTGTAGAGCAGGCACTCGGCATCTGTTGAAATGTGACTTGCATGCATCTCTTGGTCTACAATTCCCTCTTCTAAGCCCATCTTGGGTTGATGATCATTTTGAACACTATTTTAGGACATCTCATATCCTCCCCATACAACTCAGAGTTCAGCTACCTGTCTCCACACTCAGCTCTCCACTCAGGAACTTGCGGGTGCCTGATTAGTTACAGTAGTCTCAGCAAAAATAGTGCCTGATGAGTTGGTCAACAGTTTGTGTATAAGATAGTTGCATCACCATGGTGTCTTCACCCTATGATGTCTTTATTTGTGAAGACCTGGAATGGCAGAATCTACTCAGATAAAACTTGGAAGTTTTCTTGCCTGAGACTAACTTGCCTGAGAAGTTTTCAAATTTTTTCTAAGTTTCAGTGAGCACACAAACTTCCATCAGCTGCATCTCTTCTTATTGCTGAACTTCAATCAAACACATTCTGGATGTCCAAGAATTAAAGTATTAACCTGAGTTTAATATCTAAGTGGAGAGAATTAGTACAAAGTACAAAGGGGCACTGCCTTCAGCCATGCTAGCTTTCAGTAATGGAGACAGGTAAACTAATCCTTTCTTTCCAACCAGACTACTCTGAAAATAGGCCAGGTCCCACTGGGAACCAAAGATGCTCCTAGAAAAGTCTGTAATTAGGCAACTTCAACTGCTCTACACAAATGTCTCATTAAAGTTCCTCTATGATCAAGCCTGCTGATGCATAAGACATACATAGACACCTCAGCTGAAGGCTGTAATTTCTATGATTCATTCTCTGAAGCAAATATTGCAGAGACTGATTATCTCTTTAATCCAAACCTATAGCCATTCTTCTTCATTGATAACCCAGTCAAATGCCCATTGTAGATAACAGAATATTTTCCAAAAATTTAGAAGGATCCAATAATTTGGATCAGGCCCTGAGAAAATCCCATGCTGGACCTGCAAAAAAACTCTTCAAAACATTTAGTTCATTCATCTGAGATGTAGGCACAGAGTGCAGCTGGGCCTGGTTGCTGACTCAGAGTCAGTGCCAATTAGATTTTTGCTCGAAGTTTATATTTATATGCTGATGTTAAGTCTGATATTTCAGAAAGTACGGTCAGAGTGACGAAGCATGGGAGGAAGAAGAGCAAACATGGTAATTTGGCTAATTTATTTTCTAATTTATTCACAGAGTTCTGAATTGTCTGCCTTTTTGCAATACAGCTGTCTTCAAGTGAAAGTCAAATTATCTCTTCTGAAATGAAGATTACAGTGATTAAGCACTAAAATCCTAATTTTTGACACTGATACCTGATTTTACACTTCCCATCCTGCAAAAAATCTGTCCACTGAAAGCAATAATGGTTTTGAGTGGGCACAAGACCAAAAGGTAGCCCTGGCTAGCTTGCTGCTTCTGTGTGATTCACTGTGAGATTGCAAAATCAATTTTCCCCTTTTAAGACTGATGGTGTCAACTCCTGCCAGTAGCTCATATCTAGACTGTGTCCCTTTCAGCAGGAAAAGGGAGGCAGAATAGTCATCTGCCTCCCTGCATTTTGGCTAAATAACCAGCAGTCCTAGAGAAAGTTTGTTTTTCAATAGAGAAGTCCTTGAAGGCCAGTCACAAGCGGTTAAGTGAGATATGGCTTGCTCATACTATATATTTTTTCCTAACTGATTCAGCACCTCTTTGGAAATAATCTTGACCTTATTGAAATGAACTGTGGGAAATGGGAGAGAAAAGTGAAGCCTGTAGCTGAAAACCTGAAGTTTTAGTTTAAGATATTCACAGAGAAAACATGTGATTTTGATGTCAATTAAGATAATCAAAAGAAATTTCGGGAGAAGAGCTGCATCTGCAGTCGAAGAGGAACAGAGAAAAGGTCATGCTTGTGTAACTTTATTTTGCATAGAAAACTATTCCACATTTTATTTTTAATACAGTTATTTCTACACTATCTCTAGGCTTTTTCTTCTAGAAATTTACCAGAGAGTTTTGATGTTCAAGGCTTGTTTTGAAGCTCTCTGTGCTTCAGTTTCCTGTCGCAGATCCTGAGGACTGACAGATGCTCTAACTCTTCTTGGTGCAGTGCCAGCTGTGGCAGCAGGTAGTGAACTACCCTGCGTGCTGCCAGCCCAGATGGCATGTCCACACATTAATTGGTTCTCAAGAGTCAGTCCTCCTGAGCCCACCCATTTGTTGCTTTCATTGACTACTGCCTTGTCTCATTAATCAGTGTTTGCTTCTGCAAACTTCTGTAAAGCTGGTTTGCAGACCTGCAGCAAGTAAAACTAGAAATATGGCTTTGTGTAGCATTGAAGTTCAAAACTTAATGGTCTGCAAAATAAGGATGGCTTCCTAACTTTTACAGCTAGCACACTGGAGACTGAGCTGCTGTCTCATAAAAAGATCATAGAGCATTGAGGCACTGGAACCTGAATAACTGATAGAAAGACTTGGGTTTCTCCTCCCAGACACGTTCTCTCTCTCCATCCTCACTGGGCAGATTGAGTTCCTGCCATAATATCTTAATTTGAACTTGGGAAATATGTCCCTTTTCTCTAGATATACGGGTGGAGTACTGGTCATTTCACTCTCTTCAGACGAAACTAGGACGAGTTATGAAAAAAAAATCAATTAGATTTATCAGTTCCTTTACAGTGACTTTTTCTGCTTTAAATGCATCCAACTAGAATACAATTCCTATTATCTGCTTTAAACTGTAAAGCACCTGCCAGAAGTCTTTCACATACTCTGGGCTTTTATTTTTCTTTGTGCTCATTGATTATCTGAAGACACACCTATATCCCTTCTTCAGTTTTTCTTATATGTTTCTAAATAAGCCATTTTTAGGCTTGCAAATACTGATCCTGGATGACAGCAGATAGGGATACACCTAGGAAGGGGATGAATGGGCTGGAAACAGGCTCTCCCTCCCCTGCAAGATTCAGCTGCTGCGCTGCTGTGAGGGCAATAAGAATGCACAGTGCAACACCATGGTTTCTCTTTGGCTCCCTTGCCCTGGAAGGTCTCTCCCCCACAGGGCTGTTTCTCTCCTGCTGCAGTGCCTATCTGCTGTGCTGCTCCTTCTGTGGCTGTGAGGTCTGGGGAAAATCACTTGAGTTCCCATCACTGTTAGTAATCACTTGATCTAGATTGCTTTCCTTATTGACTCCAGGTTTTGCACATGCTTTCCTGTGTTGGAAGAGAGCTATGTGAAAGGAATTGGTCACTGTGAATGCTCCTGTGTTTGGGGTGTTGTAAGAAAGGTTACAGCACTGAATAAAAGGGTGCTGACTGCTGGTGCCTTGGCTGTGGATTCTTCCCCCCACCTTCCATTCTTAAAAATTGTTTTTATCTTCTCAGAAGAAAAAAAGAGGTGGAGACAAGAGGGGTCTTTTGCCAGGTCATCACAGTTCTGCTGGTGAGCTTTCTTTCTATCAAAAACTATTTTTCTATTAATCCACAGAGCCTCTGTTCTTCTTTCAAGAACATTACCCTGACGGAAGTGCTGTACACCAATAGCTGTTCAGAGAGCTGTTCACGTCTCTTGAAAATGTATCCCTGAAAATTCACTTTGATATTACACCTCCAAAGACGCCTGCTGTGGTCTCAAGGTTTGTTTGAACTTCTAAAGAAGAACATGGAGCAGAGAAGAGAGTTTGTTCTAGCTAAATCCGGAGGAGATTCCACAACATCTGTGTGATATATCACCATGTGGAGAGTGGTGTTTGCTATCTTGAGCACCATACTACGGGCTCAGCCCTGTCTCAGCTCAGTTACTTCCAGAGCAGGGCTGGGTCATATCCAGTGAGCTCTGGTCCCCAGGGAGATGTACCACATCTGTACCCATGAAAGTCCACCTTTACACCTGAACTGATCTGAGATAATCGTTCACATGGAATCTGGATTGCGTGAGATTTTGAACCTCAGGTATCTTCTGCACAACTAATACCTGAGCTAAGTGTGATGACTGTATCACCTGGGAAAGCCAGCTCTGGAGAGAAGGTGTCTGATGTTTGGACAGGTCAGGGAGGTCCTTTTTTCTTCTCTCAATGCCGAAAGTCCAGATGAGGTGAGAGGGTGAGACATATGTCCAGAGCAGCCCTGAGCCATTCTGACCCTCAGTTGCAGTTTGGCGCCTTGCTCTTGCTCGTGGAAGTTAGAGCAGCATTTGAGAGCTCAGAACTGAAGATGAAAGCAGGTCTAATAAGGGACACAGAAACCAACCCAGTGTACGTCCATGCTGGGGCTACAGGACTTTCCAGGTACAGAGCCACTTAAACCCAATGTATTGCTCTGTAAACTTCATTCGATGAATGGATATGCCTTAAATGTTTAGGTTACTGGCTGCCTTAAACCTATTTCCTCACCTCCAAATTACGACCTCAGTATGTAAAATCTTTTAATAAAAAAGGTCTCTCAGGTACATATATCCCCTCTGACATGAAGATGTACGCTTGTTAAAAACAAATGGAAAACCTTGCTTCAGTAAAGGAAACTGGGATTTTGTCTCTTTGAGCTGTGCGTGGGCAAACTCACCAACATGGCACACTTTGGAGAGTTCTTCAGCAAGAGCAGAACTTATCTTCAGCTCAGAGCCCTGTGGGAGCCTGAGACTTGGCTTCTGCTTGTGTCCAGATCAACAAACTTACACCTCTGCGGATGCAGCATAGGCTCTGTGTGTTAGGGTGACTATTCATATGTCATGTATTCATGTATAGCATGCTGAAAATGTATATCCAATAGAAGTAAAATTGTTATAAGATACGGCACAATGAGAAAGTCTTATAGTATTGGGATATACAAGGACCAAAATCTTTCCATAATGAATTAAAAATGAAGTAAAATCAGGTACAGAGCACAATTCTTTTTGTTACTCCAAATTTCAGTGCTCATTACTTTTCTTTCTTAAAAGGGAACGTTTTGCCCACATAATGCAGAATTTCACATCATGTGTTTTCTCCTGTACTAATGTTGTATCCACGTTCTTGTTTAGCTCTGGGAAACTGCTGGTAGACATTTTGAAAGAAACCCTGGAGAGTTATTCACGTTAGCATCAAAAAAAGAATTTGCTACCTTCACAGTTTCTCTGTCCTCCAGCAAGATCTTTTGCTGGAAATTAAGAGACATCTTCTGTAGCTCTCAAAGATGTGAAATAGACTCCCTGGAGGTAGAACTTAGGAAATAAAAAAAAGCCACAGAGAAGATCATGGGACAGAAAGGGCAAACGTGGAGTGGAAGAGGGAGAAAATTTACCAGCAAGACTGTACATCTGCTCAGCTGGGACAAGTGCAGGGTTGAATGAAGCAGGTCTGAGAGAGAAAAGAAATGACTGTCAAGGTAAATGTTTTTTGATGTTTTGCCAAATGAGTGGATGTTCACAACAGACTAAGGAGAGTGTAAGTGATTTTGTAGGTGGTCCTTGGAAATGAAAGAGAGCCTGGGGATGGTGGTGAGAGGAGTGGATGTTCAGGAGGTTTGAGACTTTATTGCAGTCTGGGTAAACAAGCAGAAATCTGAACATGAATTTAGATCTGCTCAGACTTCTTAAGGATAAGTCCCTCTTGTTACTGCGGTGGTAGGCAACGTGATAGAAAAGTCTTTGGAGGCTCATTTTTAAGGAAGGAAGTACCTGAATGTTTTTGCAATGTAAAGAGACCAGAAATAAAAGTCAATTGAGGGATGGAGAATTTCCAGTCCTGTGTGGATTTTTTTTTTAATTGGTGATTAACCTCACTTGAAAATATCAAATCCTCATTTCTGCCTTGCGTTTTCCAAACTTAACTTTCAGCTGCCAGCCACTGAATTATACTGTGCTTTTAGCTGATGCCTTACAGATCTTACAAGTACCATTACATGGTCTTGGGTGGTTTTTTTTTTTGTTTGGTTGGTGTGGTTTGGTTTTGATGTATTAGTATCATGCAGTGGACATAAAATAAAATAAATAACAAAATTCCTTCCTGAGTTTATTTGTGTGTGTTTCGGGAGGCATTTGGATTATCTTTTATCCCTAAAAAAGCTCCTAAAACACTTTTATGTTTCTCAGAGGTGGACAGATCCTTAGTATAAAGTGGGGTGAGGTAGAGGGAAGCTGATTATTGTTTCTTGACTTATTATATCACTTGAGAGCAGATGCTGTAAAAACTGGGTCTGAGTTTGGCCCATTCACACTCTTTTGCTTCTCCCTCCTCCTTTTAAAATCTGCACCTGATGTGAGATACATAATGTAAATTTGAATAAATAAGAGTCCACTTCTCATCCCATATTATGGTTCATGAACAAAATGTAGATCACAGTGTGAAAACGAAAACTCTTAGAATCCTGATTAATGTGGATAGCTTTTGTACTTCAGGACAAAGCTTGGCAAGTTGAGTGTATTTATTTGCTGAAAGCCATCTGCTGAAAAAGATTGTATGTTGAACAGTAATTCTAGGTTATTACTGCAATTCTGCAAAGGAAGGAAGTGGGAATTGACTACTTATTTTCCAGCTTCCCTAGACTAAATGAGAATGACAAGCGCTGGGAAAAGAAACATGATTTCAAACATTGGGTGCTCTCTCACGGGAAAGAAGCAGAAATAATTGATGTCTACAAGTAAACTACTCATTAGGATGGACATATGTATTAGGGAACCTATGGCTGAACAACAGGATTGACTTTAGTCGGATTTTTTTCTCTCAGTGCATAAAAGTATCAGCAGTGAACAAAATAGATCTGCAGTGATGGCAACACCACAGGCCATTCCCTAGGTGAGACAATTTTCTACACAAGTTTTCTTGAGAGCTAGACCATGGCAAGTTTCCAGAGCTATTTCTGTGGTCCCTGGCTTGTCCTTCACTGGGACAAGACTGTTCACAGAGGTGAAGGTAGGAATACAATCCTCTTTCGGCATGCAGCATTATGTTGTTCATTATAAGTGTGACTGTGTCTCTGGCTATTGCTCTGAGCTTGCCTTGGTTATCTCTTATGTTCTTTTGTGTTGCCTAAGCCTTCTAACTTTCTGAGGGTAAACGTAACTCAATGGGCAGTGTGGTTGCTGCTCCACTGCAGAGCAAGGCGTGCTATCCAGCAATTAACATGGCAGAAAATAAGTATATATGTTTACATAAGCAGACAGACCCTCTTAGTTAACACTGCGAGGGATTGCATGGGCTGGGAACCAGGACAGACCCCCATTTACAGGCTGCAGAGGCCCCAAGCTGGCCCAAGCCCTGGCAGCCAAACCCCAGCAAGAGATGGGTGCCCTCCAGCCCTTCACAGCATCTGTCCAAGTGATGAAAGGGCACACCATCATCCTGACAGCAAGCCAGTATAACCAGCTTTAAAGCAGGAGCTTTACTCCTGCTTTAGGTCAAGGACACAAGGACAAAGAAGTCAAACTTAATAGGGCCCTGGCTGCAGTTCCAGGGGGGAAGCTCTTGGCGCACAGAGACTTCCACAACAGAGCAGCATCCTGGTTTGTAAACCACAGAATTTGGTGATTGTTGTCCAGAATAAAATCAGACTACCTCTTCCCCAGTGTCCCCATAAAGCTGCTTTTTCAGTCATTTCCCATCAAGGAAAACAAAGCAATCATTTACTCGATTTATTTTCCAGTCCTCCCTATTCACCAGAGAAGAGGCCACAGGAAGGGGTCATAGGGAGAGCTCTGACTTTGACAGGTCTGCTCTGCATGCAGAAGGCAGGTGTGTTACCTTACCTGCACACACAGCCCAGGGCTGCTCTGCTGTGTTGTGCCAAGCCCCTGTGGCTACTGATAAACCCAGAGAAGGAGAGTGGCTTTCCCTGCTGCTACAGCCATGCCATGCTCTGGCACCCACACCACTGTGGGCATCAAAAACCAGTGAGCACCTAACTGCATCCTAGACCAGAAACCTGAGATCACAGCAGGCAGCACCAATGAACTATTGAGCACACTTACACTGTTGCCTGTCTGAGAAAGCAGTTAAAGCACCTCTTTCATGGGCACAAGTTGAAACCCACATAACACAGGATTTAAGCTGACTTTTTTGAGCACAACCATGTGCTCAATTTAATTTACCTGCATTTAAAAATGGCATACAAGTAGCCTTCTCAATGTCTTTGCTGCCTTCCCACTCACGCATGCATTTTTGAAAAAACTTGATCATGCAGCTCAGGCAGTATAGGTACGAACTGGAACTTTGTATTTTAAAAACTGCCATAAATACATTATGCAGGTGTATGAATAAGCACTCTTACAGAGCCATGATTGCCTATTACCTTTTCCAAGGAGTATATTTCTGAAGAAAGGTGGCAATTCCTTCACCTCAGTCTCTGTTGGTCTTTAATTTCAGTAATCATTATAATCAGATTTATTTTTGATCTTTTTCTGATTTAAGTGAGTAAGCAGCATGTACATGTACATAGCGTGTATTGCTATTAACTAGTGTTCTGGAACCCTTTTCAAGACTTTAACTTTTGCTTGTAAAGTTAGAGAATATATTCTTTGTGGATAAGACCATCAAGTGGGGAAATCTCCTTGTCATTTCCCTGGACTAGTGACACCAGAAACAACTGCATTTTCTAAGCTGTTGTGAGTGAGGATGTTAGCAACAGCTCTATTTAACTGAAATTCTGTTTTGTAGGGAATTCTGACATTTGGAAACTTGTTCTCATTCTGAACCAGAATGATTTGCAATGCCTTTGGAAATCACGAAAAGGTCTGGGCCGTTTTAAAAAGCATCATTCCCCATTTCTAGGAAATCTTCTATTGCATAGTTAAAATAAAGTAATTTCAACGTCAAAGTATCATTAACTTTTTGGTAATGCTTTTTCTATGCAAATTGCTGCTGAAAAACATCCCAGAGTCAGGCTGAATGTCTTCTCTTTAACTTTCTTTTTTCATGGTCCCAGAGGGGAGCTGTGGTGTGTAGGGGAAAAGTGAGCATTGCAGAAGGTGCTGCTTCTCCTCCCACAAAATATTTTAGCAGAGAGCTGGAGAAGTGATGGCTTTTCCCACGATAATAAGACACTTTTTTATTCTCTGCCACTAGCAAAGTAGTGCTGTGCCACTGAAGTAGGTGTCACATGGGTTCAAAGAACTTGAGGAGCAGGGGATGACACTGGTAAATCACAGTCTGCAGTAGCAGATTCCAGACAGGGAAGTTGACAATGAGAAATGAAGAGAGAACCAGTGTAGCACATAGTGAGGGTGTCTCAAAGAAAGCAAGAAAAAGAAGCTCCTGTCACCAAAAAAGAAAAGGGTTTTGGCTGATGTTAGTTTGAGGACAGTTCTTGTATGTAGTAGATAGTTTCATTCCTTTCAGAGATCCTGAACATTCCCATTACTCTCTTACTGAAGGGGAAGAAGCTGAATTGTCCAGAATTATTCTTACACCCCAAAGTGACAGCTGTTGAACTTGCTCTTGCAGTCTCCTACAGAAACAACCTCTCTGAGATATCTGTCCTCTTGTCAAGAACATGTTAAAAGCGGTGGCTGATTTCATCCTGATTTGGTGTCTCAAATGGAACAGAATTCCAGCAATTTTTGTAGATGTGGGCAACCAGAGAGGAGGAGAGAACAGGGGTAATAGACATTCTCAAGTTTACTCCTATAAATTCTGATCATTATTCTCATGTAATGCCTCATTCTCTTGTCTTGTTCTCCTTCATCAGGGTGACTTTGCAAAGCACGTTACCTTTGCTTCCAAATGATGCAAATCCATGCAAGGCAGAGAGTCTTTCAGTGAAGAGTTCAAGAAAAGACTGTCAGTCCCATCCTCTGTCCCCCTGCACTGCCCCAGTGGTTGGACCGAAACCAGAAGGTGTCGTAAAGCAATTTATGATGATGTTGAGAAGACAGAAATTAGAATTTGGCGTATCCTTTGTGGTGTATCTGTATTTGATGTGGGCTGAGTGTGTAAAGAGGATCATGGCAGGGGAATGGAAGAAACTGCACAACAGCTCAGCTTCCACCTGTCATGCAAAGCAGAGCTGCTGCACAACCTCTCTGGGTATGGAGAGGACACCAGGCATGTCTGACAGTTCTCCTCCATTAAATCCACCTCTGCCCACAATGATAGCTCCCCTTTACCTGGCTTGCTGCCTCCAATGATGTAAAACCCTGGTTCCTGTGCTCGAAACTGTTGAAGTGCTTTTTACTAGCCCTGATTTAACTACCTCTGTTTACAGGTATGTTTTCTTCCACAGCCGGCTGTCCTGTCCACATCTGCTTCTAATTACAGAGTAGGGTGGCTTCTTGCTCTGAATTTGAAAACAGGTTAGCCTTTAGCCTGCTTTTTTCATCTGAGACTTGGGTCTTAGACTCTTCTGATGTCAGGCATTAGCACCTCCCACTACGGCATCCTCCATGGACACTTGCTTTTTTGTTTTCTCTATTCATCTTTAAATAAGCATGGCTGATAATTATAGCCAGAAGTGCATTTCTACCTTGTTTTCAGCTCACCTGTCCACAAAAAATTCAGTAATTTTTTCCAAAAATGTTTTACTCTAATGTCAAAAATTACTCTTTAACATATTAGAATAAACCCAAGCATATCTCACTCTGTAATCCACTCATGTTGGCATTTTTCTCTCTGTATTTTTTTTCAGGTTTATCTGAAAAATTTTGAAGTTTTTTTTCTTGCACTTATGCAACTAAATCATGTCAGGCTCATGCCTTGAAAACTGGTACTGAAAGTATTGCTTTTTAAAGAGAACCCTCATTCATTTACTGTGATGACATCTCCTATTAACCAGTTAATGTAAAAAGGCCTTTGGGCACTTACGAACCTGTCACTTCAGAAGATCTAAAATGAAGCAATAGTTTTTCAGGCAACCAAAGAGAAATTTAGCAAGGGCAAAATTTAACATTATGCAACTGTTCCAAAAATATTCATTCCATACACGGAACAATACACTTTTTAGAAGTAAAAATCAAAACACACCGGAGAATTTACATATGAAAGCCTGGCTGCTTTCTAGGCAGAATGTCAGTTCTGTGTTGAATCCTTATCATTCTGAAGGCATCTTTCTTGCAACCAAAGAGCCCTTTAAAAAAATAGGAAAACATTCTTCTTAAATTTCTCAGGTGCTTTTTTAAGGTCATGTAAATGTATATTCAATTTATAGCAGAGCAATATATCATATCAATGACCCTAATACTTTTATGATAATCTGAGTGATACCTTACTGAACAAGTAGTCCTACAGATTTTAAGGGGTTTTGTGTTACTTAATTTGAGTAAATTTTGTGATCTGAATGATTATTACTAGCCTGTAAACATAATAAATCAGTTTTTGATTCTCATGTAAAGTTTGTCACTATCATTAGATAAAATTCCTTCTGATACATTCAATACAGAAATACAACAAAAGGTGTGAAAATATCCTTTGTCACCAAAGAAGCACAAATACTGGGAAAAGGATGCACTGGACAAATTGTGATAAATTGTTTGAAAATATTCAAGTGATATGGAAGCACAGAATGTCCAAAGGAAGAAGGCAGAAAAATAAGCTAGAAGAGTGACCTGAGATGTGAGCCGGCAGCATCTGATGCCACGACCACCAAGTCCTGTTGTTAAATTACTTTTCTGACATTGTACAAAGCATTTTGTCACTACTTTTTTTTTTTTTTTTTGAAAGAAAATACCTATTTTGAGCAAGTTTTCAGGTAACTGTGCAGTAGCAGTGCATAGGAGCTGAGCCTGTGACGTCCAAACCAGGTGACCCACATGCAGGTTTGCCGGAGTTGCTCTGTGCTGCTGCTGTAATTTCTGTGCAGTCTCTGATACTTGTTCAGGTGCATGATAAAGAGTCCAGTATGGTGTTACAAGTCAAATCAATTATTTAGTCTTTGTGGGTCTTGAATGCATTACCACGTATCTCACGGAGCACAGGGGTATGGCTACATAAATAAATTACTGTGAGATAAGATAGGTTGTGCAGTTAAAAACTATCAGCTGGTCCATGGAACTTGTCCACTTGCACACTCTTACTCTTGAAGAATACGAAGAAATTTGGTGTAACTTGTTTCTCAAAGTTAATGGTTGGACCTGGTGGTCTTAAGAGTCTTTTCCAACCTAAGTGAGTTTATAATTCTATGATTCAAAACATGTGAACCTCTTTGCAGGAGAGTTCCTGGGAGTGGTTACCATGAGGCAGCTGATATGCTCTACATCGCAGTAGTCTTGATGTTTTTATAACTCTACAATGACTCCCAAAACGCGAGAATGAGAACTGTACACTGTTCTTACCCCAGTGAATGATGTTTTACTTGATTCACAGCTGTCCATCAAAGAACTGAGTATTACTTAAGAGTAGAACATTTTCTGGCAAATACTAAGGATATTCACAATTGACAATATAAACTATAGTTAACATGGTGGAAAATTACACGTGAAGCTCATTTAATCCATTCCCTACTTAAAGACAGGATCAACAATACATTTATCATCCTTCACAGAAGTTTGCCTAGCTTTTAAAACTACCTTAAGTGTGGAAACTATGTTTATTTCAGAGTTTCTTTCCCTTTCACTGTGAGTTGAAAATCCTTGTAATTCAGAGTTGTAATTGGCAAGTTTTCCTGGTGTCTGAATATTCTTTGTCCCATCTGCCACACATATGAATAATACAATCTGTTGTTCCCCACCCTGCCCACCCTATCACTCTTTTTTATCTTTAGACCCTTGCTCTTGATGAATTTCACACACACTGAATTTCATCCTAGTTTGGGACCACTGCATTTGTCAGGGTCATTACTAAGTTGTATCCCCTCCTACAGCCTACGCACAGTCATTTCTAGCTTTGTATTATCTGCACTTTTAAAGGGCTTACTGAGCATTCATCATCCAGATTATAAAGTGAAGCATTATGCAGACTTCTGGAGAACCCTGCTTGACAAGTCTTTCCATTCTGCCAGTGAATCCAATGAATAACTGTCTGGAAATGAGTAGCCAAACTCTTCTTTAGCATTTTCATTTAGAACACTGAGAGTCTCTCCTAAAGCAAAATTAATAGACTTGCAAGACCTAGATATGTGGCTCCTACTTTGTCTTTCCATCCACAAAGAGTGTTGATCCTGTTGTACAAGGGAATTTTTTTTTTTTGGTAGAATAAAAAGAGATTATACATAACAACTCTGTGTTATATTCCCCTTCTTTCCTTGCTAAGAGTCAGCTGGTTGATCAATACCTTCTTTATAGCTCTTCTTTTTAAAGATAAACATGGTCTTTGATTTTATAGAGTGTTTTGGTGCTGTAGCTATTGCTGCTGAGTCTTATAAGCATCATTAGTTGTTCTGAAATTCCAGCCAAATCCAGCCAACAGGATGTTGTTCTGTGCATTAGAGAATGAAGTGCTCAACTTCTGTGTTCCACTGAGCAGCTCAGTGAACAGGAATACTGAAAATTAATCTGTTCCTCTTGATTTACATTGAAGAACCTGGAAACACAAAATCTGTTCTTATTTGGACATTGCCTTCGCTCTGCTGATAAGAAAGCATTACATAAGTGATAAGAAAAGCATTATTCATTTTCAAGATGATGCCGAGATCAAATTAAAAAGTAAAATCTCTTCTGCCCTTCCCAGGATGGTTCCTTCTGTGGCAACGTACTCTTTTCCTGGCTATGATTAATTACTTTTATTCATTAGTTACATACTATTTTAGTGCATTTCTTTCATACACACACAGACAAAAAGTCAATCCCCCATCAGTATATTCAATAGAGTCTAGTCCACTGCTGACTGCCTTAACCTGTGGTAGAGTTGGAAGCACGGAGGTAAAACACTTATAATCCCTGATTCTCACAGCCACCCACAGCTAAAAGTCGACTTAGATACCTGGTAGGCTTTCTCTAAAATGAGCAATTAATATTGGCTTTTTTGTGTCTCTGCTCAGTGATTAGGCTTCCATGGCACTCTTGTTCAGAAATTACAGGCCATAAAACCAAGAGTTGATTGTGGCATATCTGGGTCACTTCAGAGGTCAGTCAATTTTGGCAGCTGAATTCTCTGAGTTAAATCTAAATCTATTAACAAAGGGCCTCTTTTACATTATTGTTAGTTCCAGCACCATAACTTAACAAAATGTCTGATCTTAAATCTCTTTTTGTTCCTTTAACTGACTCAATACATTATACTTTTGCCTTATTTATTCCTTTATATATATTGCAATCAGACTAAGTCTGAAAAAAGATATTACTGCATTCCCCATGTCATTAAAGTTCTTGTTAGTTTCTCAATTTTTCATCTTCCCTCCTCCATATGCCTCAACCTCTGAAACCCTCAAGTGGTTCCTTCGATATATTTCGGTCCATACAGCCACCCTGCAATGTTGAAATGAAATGTTTTGTTCTTTCATGGTATATTTCTTGATTTCCCCTGTGTTTGAGTGCTGAATGTATTCACCTTTGATCAGCCCCTTGATCTGAGCCGCATCAGAATTTCTCCTAAAGCTGGTTCCTCTACATATGTTTTAAAATGCTGACTGCCCACTCTCCAAGGGCTTTTCACATGGCCCTCTTTACAGGTAATCCTCTATCTTTACACTCCAGGGGCTATTTTATTGACAGAGCTGAATGAATGCACTGGGAAATGCCACTAAACCCATGATATGGCCTAAAAAGTGTTGTATTCCAGTTTAATTCATGCTGGTTTGAAGGTGAATGAAAACAGAGGTCATTATACAACCAGACAGAAGGGCTCATCGGGCTTTGGGGACCAGTTTAATTTTAAAGGGTGTTTCAAACGTGTCTTGTGCAGATGTTCTGTCTCTATAGCCATCAGAAGCCTTTCAGACCTCCCTGGAGCTGTGCTCTGCTGCAGCAAAGCACGAGTCTCTTCCCACAGCTGAAGGTCATGAACATACCCGGGGTCTGCTCCTCTCAGTGTCTTCCCTTATGTGTTGTGACTGTAATAACCTCACTTGCATCCCATACGAATGGTGTATGCATGGTTATGTTAGTTGAGATCATTCTTCTTCTGACAGAGCCCTTCAGCTGATATTTCACAGAATCATAGAATCCTAGAATGGTTTGGTTTGGAAGGGACCTTAAATATGATCTAGTCCCAGTCACCCTGCCACGGGCAGGGACACCTTCCATTAGACCAAGCTGCTCAAAGCCCCATCCAGCCTGGCCCTAAATACTTTCAGGAATGAGGTAGTGTAAAACTACTTTATGACCTCAAGGCCCTCGTTTATCTGTCCTACCAATATGAGCATGTAAAGATTAAAAGACGACATTATTGTCTTCTATAAACAAGGAGAGATATGCAGTCCTTATAAACAGTAAGTGGCAGCTGTGTGAAGGAAATACTGTTTAAGCTGAAGGCAGTGGAGGTATTAATGCGTTGATGAAGTCAGTCATTGCATTAATGGTTCCAAGTGTGACTCTGGAGTGACTTGCCGGCAGAAATACTGGAGACAGGAACCAAACTGGATTGCAAATGGAACCCGAGACCTTTCTGAAGCTGTTTATGTGGGGGTTTTTTGCAGTGGTGGGAAAACGGTTGTTTTGACCAAGAATATTTCTCCCAGGTTTGTGTTTTCCATTCCTAAATCCTTAGTGATGCCAGAGACTACAATGTATTTAGGAAACAGTGGGGCAGTGCCCTACACTGCTGAAAATTTGAATTTAGCTCAGTTTTGAGAAGGAGATAATCTACATTTCTGGAGAGCCTTTAAAGCCTTATCCTTTCTGTGTTTCAACATTTGTCTCTTTACAAAAGAAAAATAAATAAAGTTTTTTAAGGGGATTGGGAATTTTATCTCTGCTTTTTTTTCCCCCAAAGACAGGAGCTGATTCTATGCAGTTTTTTGAGTTGGTGCCCTTTGAAGAACAGCATTGCAGGCAGGGGAAAGAGTTCACCGGATCAGGGAGGAGAAGTGATGGTAGATGTGGGGATGTCATATGGCTGCCCACTAACATGCAGTCCTAAACATGGGCTGTGGATGCTGATGGATCCTGATAGCAAAGGTTCAACCAGGCTGACCTGGATCCCTGAAGCTATTTTGGAGGCACTGAGTGAAAAGATAATATGATTTCCTGATATGCATTCATTTGATATTTTTTAACTTGGGCAAAATTCCAACCAATCAGTTTTGAGGAAGGTGAGGTAATGAAGTGGGAAGATGTGGTTCTTAAGCAGCAGGAACACAGATCTGACGTTTCTACCACCTATGACAATAGCTTCTGCTCAGCCTGAGCTGAAACTAAAATAAGCGTGTCTAAGAAGGAGTCAGACGCGAGTCTGTCTTTAAACTACCGGGAAGTAAGATACAATTAGTAACTATTCTCTTAGGGTTCCTCAAGAGGCAAGTTCTTGCTGAAGTACATAAAATATGATGTGATGTTAGGATGCTACTGTGAACCTTGGATTATTTCAACAGAGAATTTATGTGGCTGTTTTAGCAACCTCAGGATAGCAATAAAACGACTGTATTTCTGGCCCAGAAGAATCTCAAGAAAATTGGTCCTATATCTTACTTAATTTTTCTTAGCAGCCTAAGGAAGTGAATGACACCTCTTCAACTTCTTTTCTAATAAAGTTTCTGGAGAAATGTTTTACTGGTGAACTTAGCAGCTGGCATTTTCTGTCTCATATATGACAATGAAATAAGTGCCTCGTGCTTTCAAAGTGTATCATCAGTCAAGTGTAAATCAGAGATAAGCTGCTCCAGTTTATTGTCATTCTTGCAATAGGAAACTATTTTTGAAGCAGGAATCATCCTATTTTATTTTAGCTGCTGCTCATCTCTGTTACATTTGGGAAAACTTTATGAGAAATTATATTTACTTCTTCGAGAGCAGTAGATAATTCTGTAATGGCTTGGCAAATATACAGCATTTCATTATTTCTGCACTTTGTGTAATTACATCATGTTAGTCCTCTTACAGAGGTACAAATAATCATGAATTCAACACTGGTAAATAATGTGTGCTGAAAGACTATTCCTTTTGAAATATTATGTCAGGTTATTATAAAGTGAAGAGAGTTCTGCATACAATGAGCCTGAGTTTCCAAACAGAACCAATTTCTCATTGGCTTTCAGATCTAAGGAAAAGTGGGGTTTTAAAACTAAGAATTGTCTAATTTTTCCTTCAGATATCAATGACTTGTCAAAGGATTTGAAGTGTTGAACTTTTAAAGAACCTGATCATTCATTTCATTTCTTGCTCTTTTGAAAATGGTCCCTAGACTGTACATTCTTTGTGGCTTGATCAACTTTGTCTCATACCTGTGAATTGCTATTTTCATAGAGACTCATAGCTTTAAAACTGTCCTGATACAAGGCTTAATGCCTTTGAAATTACATTTTTGTGAGAACAGATGTGCCTGAATAACATCCCTGGAAGCAGAGGACTTGGTATCTCAAGTATTCGTTTTCTCTTTGTCGTTTTCCTTGATGAAATCCTCCAAGGAGTGACAAACCCAGAGATAAACAGCAATTAATAATTCACTGTGGCCAGAGGGAAGGAACAGGCGGTTGCAGTTCATTGCGCAGCTCTAACAACTAGCACACAGCTTGGACACAAAATTGAAGGAGTTGGTCACTGGCTGAATCTTCCTCAATTCAGCCTCAGTTTGGATAAAATGAATGTGTAAGCACAAATGCATGTCTTCACAAGGCAGTGTAAAGAATAGTATTTCTGCAACCATTGTCTTATGAATACAACATGGAGCCCGTTCTACAAGGGACATTGGGATTCTGCCTCACCAAAATGAGACTCTTTTAAATCATCTGCTGTGTAAAGAGAAAAAACCCACTGTGAATTCCAGTCTGCTTCATGTCTTTTCTATCTTGGTGAGTCTCACTGTGGTTTTTTTCTATACATAGTAGCTCAAATTTATTTCATGGAGCTTGCCACAAGGAGAACAACTATTGCAGCCATTTAGTTATCGCATCTGTGCCTAGAGTGTCTCTCTCATATTCAGGCTCTCTGCAGCCCCCACAAATGTTAACTTCCTTTCCGTGTCTGTGCCTTTGAGCTTGCCTACTGAGGTCAAAGGTGTGAACCTTCCTCTTCTCCTGGGTGGACTAAAAAACTGGTTTTAAAGCAGGGAGTTCAAATCAGTCAAAATCCATCCAAAATGTTCTGCTTGAGTCATATCACCCCTAGAATTGTCTTTTCTGCCTTTCACATTAAATCCAGGTTTAGTGGTCACATATTCCAGGTCCTTCTGATCCACAACAGAAAATCATATTGGAACAAGACAGACCTGCAGTGATTTTGCAGCAGGCTGCTCTCCAGTTCCAGTAGTTTGCATTGTCTTTCTTTCCTTCAGACCTATCAGTGTAGTTTTCTTCTATTAATTTTTAAGGTCTCCTCTTGAACGAAGACAAAATTCTAGCACTCTTGATAGCTCCTCTGCCACAAGGAGTTCCACAGCTTCCTCTAGTATTGCTTCAGGTGATTTTCATCCTGCCATGTGCTCTTTTCATTTGGTTTACTTTGTCTTTTTACATCCCTACTCTGCTTTTCCCCTCCTCTCTGAAATATATTTGCCTGCTGTATTTCTTCCTTAGTTCTGTCTTTTTAATTCATAGGTTACTGATCGAATTTATCAGTCTTCATGCACAAACATTTGCTTTTCCTTATCCTTTTCACTTTCTTGAAATGAGCTATTTCCAACTCGTTATACACTGTAGAGATGTAAATCTTAGCCACATTTTTACTTTGATTTGGGAAACTATATAGGAAAAATACGTCTACATCTGAAAAAGGTGACTGATATTCTTGAAGTATTCAATCCACATTAAACTAAAAGCTACAGAGGCTAGGTACCAGATGCTAATTTTCCTTTTGAGTACACCTGCATTACATACTGAATAATAATAAGTAATTGAATATGTAATTAATGTTTAAAAGTCACATCCATTATGCAGAGAGTTTTCCTAGAAAACAGGTAAAATAGCTAGTCACAGAGTTCCACAAAGGCAGAACCAGCTTGATTTCTTGTATATTAGCAGCAGTTTAAAATTATGAACAATCAGGAGTGTTTTTTTTAAAGCTAATGCATCTATTTCTGGTATTAATCTGGAATTAAGCAGGTGTTTAATGGCAAGAATTTAGCACTTTTGCCTTTTCACTGAAAGTCAGAAACATGCTGGGAAAGTGCAAAAAGATCAGCTTAGCTCAGATTCTTTGGCAGCAATTTTAGGGTGAATTTTGCACCAGCTAGGGGCAAAGATTAAATTTCCACTAAATACAACATTTCTCACCTTTGGTAACACACGTTTTATATATAAATATATATATGTAGTAAGGACTATGCCATTTTCTGGGCTATGAATATATTATTTTGAGGATTCTGAACTTATACTACAGTATCTCCCTATATTTAGTAAACTATCTTTCTCCCTTTTTTAAATTTCATTAATTTTTTTTCCATAAGCATGCTCTTTCTTGTTCCATACACTTTTCTTTTTCCCTGAAAGCATGCACTATTTATTTTTACTTGCCAAAATTCAACTTATCTTGCAATTTGCTGAATTATAGATACACTGGAAGGTTAGGTGAGCTGTCTCAAACCACTCAGAGGTCTCATCTATTCTCATCCTCTTTCAGGAAAAAGCTGTGCTCTGTTAAGGTAGTTTTGGTTAAACTCTGGAGTCGGCATTCAGAACGTGTATATAACTGGAAAATATTGCTGATGACTAGAGCCTCAGGTGTCCCTATGATACCACAAAGAAGAAGAGGTGGTAAATGCATATTCTCAGTCATAGGACAGCAACTTCAAGCAGTTCTGGTCTTTTTCAGAGATGAAGACATGAGGCCCTTTCAGGAGGGAGTGAACAAATGTTACAATCAGATTAACTTCGGGTGTCAGAGAAAGCAGGAGGGTCTATCAACCCCAAATTAGTTTGTCTATTGTGTTGGCATTCTCTCACAATCTCTGAGACTCATGCTCCAGGAAAACTGTGGGTAAAACCCTCATAAGGTGTACGTTTCCTTTGTGTTCTTTGTTTGGGTTTGTTTGGTTGGTTTTTTTGTTTGATTTTTGGTTTTTTGTGGGCTTGTGGGGTTTTTTGGTTTTGTTTTGGTTTTTTATTATTATTTTTAATTTTTTAAAATTTATTTGTACTCTTATTGCTGACTAAGTAGTGAGAAATTCTAAATTTACAGGTGAAGAAATATGCTGGGAATCAAATGTTTTCAATATTGAGGAAGTAAATTTGATCCCGTCTGAATTACCATTAACAAGCCACAAACTACTTCAGAGCTTTTCTCAGGCTGTACAACACCAGGGAGGTGATGGGGTCTCTGCTGAAATTTTTTATGTAAATTCTGTGGAGTTCGGTGTGATGGGTATAATGAAAATACTTTAGACTATGATTTTTGTTGTAGAAACATGCAGACTGCATATAAAAACCATAAGCATTTCTCTAGTGAAGTGACACTTTCAAAGAGGAAGAAAAAATAAGAAAACAGACATGACAAGGTCATTTTGACATCTTGTAATACTGCCGTTGGCCAGGAATTTCCAAACTTACTACACTATGGATAATGTGGGTCTTAAAACCTACAAAATCTCCAGGCTTTTCTCTTTGTAAATTTGCAGTAACTGACAGCAACTATAGCAGTTGCAAGTGTATATAATTATTCTTAAATATTTTTAAGATACAGTGATGTCACATTTCTTATAAAAAAGTATAATTTAAATTTTTTCCTATCCTCAGTCCCTCTGTACCATTCATATCTTTCCTCCCATAAGTCCTTCTCTGCCACATGGATTACTTTTGGTTCTTCTACCTGTTTCTACACAGTGAGTTCCAAGTTTCTCTCTATTAATATAACAGTGATTTCTGCTGGTACTTCCTACTGCCTCTTCAGTGTCCACAGGAAAAGAATCTCATTTCTCTTTCATCTGAGAACATCATAACAAGAAGGACAGCAAAGGTCATCAAATCCTGTGCCCTGCACCTGCAGGAAGTCCTGCACTGGGCATGTAACTCAAAAGGATATGCTGAACATCCAGTCCCTCTGCCTCTACTTTATAGAGAGTGCAAAGGGTTTTCAACATCCTACAACAAACCTCAGATACAAATCTGACCTGACCTATCTGACCAGTAGGCTTTAGCCCACAAAATTGCAAGCCCTAGACTGACTGGAAACAGTAATTTAATGGCTGTTGATAATGAAATTTGCTTTGTAGGGTAGGGAACCTGACACCTATCATTTTAAAATCAGTGGAAGCATGACCCCTCGGGCAGACCTGTGGATGGATTACCCATTAGAGTTGATGCCACTGATGACATTTAAATTCACTGTCCCACAACGGACAGCAGAAACCTGGCTGTGCAAGGTATCCTAATGAGTGTTTTGCCATCAAGCAACAGGAGGTTTTGCACCACTTGATGGTGGTAGGAGGCAAAGCTGCTCAGCTTTATACAGGAAAAGACAGGGAAGGGATTTTCCTGTGGTTTGGAGGCTCTCACTCTCGCCATGTATTGCTTTCAGCTTGTCTACTTGCTTCTTTTGGAACTGTCCCTAGACAGCAAGGAAGATGATATTCTGACTACAGTTAATACCACTTCATCCATTACTAAATCAATATTCTTAGCACTATTTACAGCCTTGCCTATTTTTAAATTCTTCCAATGCCAATTTTACGGGCACATTGATTAAAAGCTGATTATAATCCATAAATTTCTTTACCATTACTATTAACTAAAAAAAAATTAATAAAGTAAAACAAAGAGCAACATTTAAAAATACTCATTACTTTAAGCCAAACAATGTATCTGTCAATGACGGTGTTTGTTAGAAGAAATGTCCACTGGCGTGCAACTTTTGTCACGTTTTCCAGTGGTTTCTGCTAGAGCTTGGGAGGATGGTACAAAGTGTGCAACAGACCATGAGCCTTTGCAAATGTGCCTCAGACTTCAAACAGTATTGATTCAGAGACATTATCCTGCTAAGGAATGTGTACAAATCAGAACTTGAGCCTTTGCACCTCATTTTCTTTCGCCACTGCTTCCCTATTTTTTGAAAGCATACTGTGGTATTGCCTTATTTGTATTCATCTTTGTCCTTACTTCTCGTCGTAAAAGCGACTAGTTAATTCATGAGGTTTCTAGAAAAAGAGAACAAAATAGGTTGAAATTTAAAGATTTTATTTGGTAATGATGCTGTCAATGATATAAAGGCTATACATGTCTGCATCTGTTATTTAAAATAATGTACCCTCCCGTGCACTAATGGACTCAGTAGCTGACACCTTCAGATTGCACTTCTTTATTGAATTGGTTTTGGTTCTACTTATTGCTTTAATTTCATCCTTCACCAACAGAAACACTAAAATTTGTTCTTCACATCTTTAAATTATTTTCCACCTTTTCTCATTACCAGTGTACTTCTGCAAATCTACATTTGCAGGATATACTGAGAAGCCAATATGAATTTGACAGAGAAAGGCATCGCTAGAGGAAAAGGGAATATATTGTAACCTTTACTGGGATTGTCCCTCTTTATTGTCTTGAGGATTAAACCTTTACAACTGACTTCTCAATTCACTTATAATAGCGTGAGCTGTAAATGTACAAAACCTCCTCAAGCCTTCAGCTGTGAAAATCTTTGGGTTCCTGGGACAGAGGTTTTAGTCTGAGGTGCCATATTATTTAGACATCCATGTGTAGCTGCAGATGGTGTTTCATGAGTCAAATCCTGTGTTTCTAACATCATTCTGCCTGACCTCTGAAGCCAGTGGGAGTTCTACATGGCTGCAGATAGTGGCATGATGTAATTAGTTAAAAAAAAAAAAAGCACATTCCTGGTTTGAGCAAGAGATGGATTCCAAGGTAGCATGAGTTAAGGAACTGAATAGTCATTCTGGAAAGACTGATCAGTGCTCCCTGGTTTTGGTGTGAAACAATAAACATAGAATTATTTCCGATCTTTCAATGTTCAGATCAATTGTGCTTATACAGAATCACAGAATGATTAAGGTTGGAAAAGGCCATTATGATCATTGAGTCCAAGCATTAACACAGCACTGCCAAGTTCACCACTAAACCATGTCCTTAAGCATCACATCAACAGATCTACCTCCAGGGATGGTGACTTAGCCACTTCCTATGGCCTCCTTTTGGTGAAGAAATTTTCCTGTCCAATCTAAACCTCCCCTGGTACAACCTCTCATCCTGTCACTTGTTACCTGGGAGAAGAGACCAACCTCCACCTGGCTACAGCCTCCATTCAGGGGGTTGTAGAGTGATAAGATCCCCTCTGAGCCTCCTCTTCTCCGGGCTAAACACCCCCCATTCCCTCAGCTGCTCCTCATCAGACTTTTGCTCCAGACCCTTCTCCAGCTCCATTGCCCTTCTCTGGACACGCTCCAGCCCCTCAGTGTTCTCCTTGTAGTGAGAGCCCCAAAACCAAAACCAGGATTTGAGTGTGACTTTACAAGTGGTGAGTACAGGGGAACAGTCACGGCCCTGGTCCTGCTGACTGCCCTACTGCTGGTCCAGGCCAGGTGCCCTTGGCCTTCTTGGCCACCTGGGCACACCTGGCTCATGTTCAGCTGCTGTCAGCCAGCATCCCCCAGCTCCTCTTCCACCAGTCAGGTTTCCAGTCACTCTGTCCCAAGCCTGTAGCGTTGCATGGGATTATATATCTGGCTAAAGAGATTTACTAGGAAAATAAAAGAATGGATTTTCCTGGAAATCTAGTCCCCACTAAAGTTCTTAGAGAAGGTTCAAGCATCTGTCAGCTGTTGAACTATTTGCACTGAACAAGAGCAGACTCTAGTAAGTTAATATCCTGAAAAAAAGGCTATAATTTCCAACAGGCAGTAAGAAACAATTTTCTTGAATTATGTCTTCACTAAAAGCCACTCTGGCCACTATCCTATGATGACATTCCTGCTGACACAGAATTCCACCTGCAAGTGTTCCTGGGGTCCTAACCTGCAGTCCCAACGACTGAGACAAGATTTCAACACTCCTGAGACCCAAAAACTTTCAAGCTGTATAGAGAGACAAAATGCTATTTAATAAAAACTCTGCCTGATTATTTTTCAGTGTTTTTTTTTTCAATGCAAGCCCCCTTTTGTTTTGAAGAAATAAATTATTATGTGAGTAGATTATTAAGTGCAAAAACTGGAACCAACTAATTTTAATAGTATAAGAGACTTAGCTGCTCAGTCATTAAATGTTGCACCGTCCTAGGTTTGAATTTGCATTTCTTTGCCTTTCAAGTAAAAAAGAGAAAATCCATTATAATGTCAGATTTGTTCATTTCTATTCAAACGTAAAGCCTGGCAGGACCATTGTGGTCACCTACTCTGATTTCCTGCATGAATAAACAAAAATAAAACACAGGCAACAGAACATTATCAAGTAATTCCTGTTATCGAGCTCACAGACAGCAGAGACTTTATTTTTCAAAGAATGAGATGTAATCTTGATCCTAATATTAAAAGCTGAATGCATAAACTAGACTGAAAAAAATGAAGACTTTTGCAAAGCCATATGACTAACTCATTACTTCCACTCTAAATTTTTCAACTTTGAAATGTTCATTTGTTCTGTCTATACATTATAACTTGTATATAAATGACACTTCTCATTGTGTCTGACAGCTGAAAAATGTTTTGTCAGGAAAAAAACTCTCCCCACTCTACTCCTAGTTTTTTTCCCCTACTGATTAAGAGGAAGAGAAAAGAAAGAAATTATTCCACTGTTGCTGATTTTTATTAGATTTTTCTTGCTGAGGAAAAAAAATTTTGCATAGAATGCTCCATAAAATCTACAGGGACTGTTTGTTTTCATAAACATCTTTATGCTTCACTTGTCTTTGGTTATTAAACCTGGTGGTTAAATAGAAATGTGCATTGGATGGAGAGTAAACCCAGAGTATTGTGCTTACTTTTAAGCACCTGCTTCACAGACTGCACCTAGAGTTAGGTAGGGAACATCTTTACGTGTATAATTTGTGTACACATTTATCTAATACATATCTACATATATATACATATACTGCATACATATATATCTATAATTTACAATTCTTTTATATTGTCTACACAAAACCTCTATGTGGTCTGAAAACCCCACACAGCTGGTAAGAAAATGCCTGAAATTAGATATTTTGAAAAACTGTTGATAGGAAGGTCACTGAAATCCTTTATTTCTTCAAATCTTAGCTTGACTCAGGTCTTCAGCAACCTGAAATCCATGCTGATCTCCCTACCATGTAATTAATAACCCTTGATGGTTATTCACAAGAACTAAAGAAGGGTTGGGGGTTTTGTCTTTTTTGTCCCTCTAGAACGTCTTTTTTATTATCATCTATAGCTATCTAATGGTGATAACTCTTACAGAATATATGTACATTTATTGTCCTTCTTCAGTCTGAAGGAGAAACAAGCTCATAGATGCAGCCATTCAGAATGGCCATAGCAAAGGTACAATTATGGGATGGGATAGTTCCCATCTCTCTCTGAGTGCTGTGCCATAAAATCTTCTTGAGGAGAAAGAAGGGTAAAATGGCTTGATAATTTGCCTTCTGTATGAGTATTAGACACTAAGAGTCCTTAGTTTATGTTCTTCCAGGTTATTTCCAAGGTGGGATTCTTACCTTTGTATCCAAAAACTCTTGAATGTGTTTTGAATCCAGGCCCACAGAACTGGTGTGTTGGCATCATGAGGAGACAGCAGTGCACTTCCTCATCTCTTCCAAGTGAGCAGTCTCACTGGCCTCTTCACGCTGTTGCTCAGTCCCAACAAAAAGCAGAGAAAAACGTCAGTTCAGACCTCATCCTTCTTGGCATTCTGATTTCGGTGTATTATACTGTTAGTGGCTGGGTTTTAAAGAGAAAGCAGCTGCAGCCCAGTTTTAGCTGCTATTTCTGGCTGTGCTGGACACGCCCCATGCCTTTGTGATGGGGTAGGAAACGGAGCTGCCACAGTCTGCATGTAAGGGAGGATGAAAAGACAGCTTAGATTCCACCCAGCAGCGGACAGATGCTCACCAGTGATTTTGGGACATCATCTTTTTTTGCAAATAAATACTTACCCCTACTCCTCTGGATCACACAGCTCTTGCAAGACTGAAAAATTTATTTCCTTGAGTTTCTTGAGATACAAACCACTTTGTGTGACAGACATGCCACAGCATAAGTAATTTCTATAGCTTTTTGAAAAAGGTTCAAAATACGGTAAAGCAACATTCCTTTAGAATTTCAGTTGCCTCCAGATTGGAAGGAAATGGCAAACTGATGTGTTCTCATTGCAGCCTTACCCAAGACACTAAATGAAAGCACAAGCACTAATTTGTTCCTCTTCCCTTGAAATTAGAGTAAATCAGTGGATTTAATTTTTCTCTAAAGAAATATGAGTCCATGTATACCAGATTAAAATTAAGTGTTAAGAATGATGATAAGCTATTTGAGAGCACATAGCATGTGATATCCAGCTACTGAGTGAAACCCTGAGAAGAAACATGAGAAAAATTAAAAATTGTTTGAAAGTCCACTTTGATGATAAATACATTAAACCTCTCCAACCAGCCCCTATACACCATCAACTTATCCTGTTGCAAAGCCAAAGGGAGGGTTGGCTTCCCTGCATGTTAATGCCAGACTCAGATGGGTTCCTCAGAAGACCTGGCACAGAAGCTCTGAGTGCCTCCAGGGCAAGTGTACCTCTCTAACCCTGCTCTTCAACTGACTTGATACATTAGAACCTATAAGACACAAGAAACTAGAAGAAACTATTGAAGCTACTAGGTTTTTTCTGTTTTTTATATAAATTGGGTTGAGTCATTTAAGAGTGGGCATGTTTGCCAGCAGTGCTTGTCCTTGAGCTGGAGCCCACCAGTTTTTTCTGAGGGGCAGTGGACAGTGCACTTCTTTCTCCGAGACAAGGCTGCAATCACAACCAGGATTTCCATCCTGGCTTTCCCCTGTTACAAAAAAACCCATTTTCCCCTGTGGCCATCCAGGGTGGTGTCAGACACAAAAATAAAGAAAATTCAAAACCTTTCCTTGACTGCTGCAATTTGGCACAGAGGAACCTCACTGTAACTGAATGTGCTTGGTGAGTACATCATGGTCTTGTCCCTTTAAAGCATGCACGGTTCAAGCAATGATCATTTCTGCCAGTCATTCTTTCATCAAGAATTTTTTTTTTATTTCTATAGAGAGCGTGGGAGCTGCACAGAATAAATGGCAATGATGTTTGAGGCCCTTTGCACTACAAATGGATGCTCCGCATGCCACCTTGACAGGATGCACGCTGGTTTTAATTTATGTTTATAATCACCTTGAACTGGCTTCACTTAGTTTTGCAGTTTATTAAAGTACACTGGAAAGCAGGAATTCATTTTTCACTGAAAAAGGTATTTGTGCTTCAAATACAAACAAATTCTGCTGAAGCTCATGCTTCTGCATGATGCAGCCATGCCAAGCTCCTGCCAAGAAACCTTGCCTACACCTGATCTAAACATGAGTCTCTCTGTCTGGCTGTTTTTGCTGTAAGTAAAGTCACTTACTGGTGAACATCTCAGGAAAACGTGCTGTGCATATACACAGAGAATACAGATCCTCAGGAAAAAAGACAAAAATAGGAGAGAAACAGGTGATGACCAGGATACACCAGAACAACTGAGTATAGAATAATAGAACTGGATTTCTTTTCATTCCAGGACAATATCCAGTTCATTAGTGAACTGTAAAACCATAAGAAAGAACCAAAAAGTACAATTTTATCAGAAAAATGAAACCAAACAAACATCCTATAAATAGTTACAGGAGCAGTGCAATGTTCTCTTGGGTTAATAGATTGACTTATATGTTGCTTGTGGATGTCGATGAACACTATTATCTGGAAAAAAGGAAGCAGTCATACTTTACTGATTGTGAAGTATTTTTCTAACTTCAGCTGAAGACAGAGTTCACAGATACAAGCCATTTCAGTGAAGTCAAACGAGCTACTCGGATGCCTGGGGTCATACACTGCTGTCTTCAGGAGCAGCATTTATTTTTCTGGGCTTTATAG
This sequence comes from Oriolus oriolus, assembly GCA_013400235.1. NCBI lineage: Eukaryota > Metazoa > Chordata > Aves > Passeriformes > Corvidae > Oriolus > Oriolus oriolus. The sequence goes on from VXBT01000954.1 coordinate 834,236, forward strand.
AAGACCCTAAAAGAATAAATCCCAGTTCATGATCGCCCAGTAGTAAGAAGTTTTATTCAGGCTAATATTCACAGTAGCCTTATTAGGAATATAGGCTGTGCAAGTAGGGAATGGGACGAGTTCCTGCAGACCATGGTCCAGAGCACCTCATTTAATTGTGCAACGATTGCCTAACCTGCGTGCACTGAATATTCTCTCAGCATGGACTGCCAGCCAGAGGGGTTGGGCATGTCCAAAGTCAGGAGTTAAGAATACCAGCTTTGCCTCCATGACCTTTCAACTCAGCTCAGCACTGCTGCTGAGGACAGCTCAGTTTGGTGTGAAAGAGCATTAAATGGGCTACGTGTCTCTTGTGCTTTGAAGATATTATTGTTAATTTTGCTTATGTCTTGTCAGTATGGCCTTGTAGCCTCCATTTCTCTGTGTTTCTGTCCCACAGTGTGCCACCAAGAAAACACTATTTTTCAGACTCAAAATACAGATTTTGCATCCCACAAAATGAAGCTTAATTTCATCTGATGGGGTGACCAGAAAGAGCCCTCTTCCATTATCCTTTTGTCATATGAACAGTCTAGTTTGTGATAACTCCAATTTCACCTTGGATTATGAGCTGACAATACACCAAGTAGCTCATTGATTCATCTCCCTGCCTACCAGTCAGATTCCTGATAAGGGACATTGGCTCAGCATTGGCTTGACTGATGATGGGTTTTGCTTGCACTGGAAGACCTGAAAGGTGATGTTTGGAAACCAGTAAGGCTTCCTCAGTTTGGGTTTCTCTTGGAAGGTCCTCAGCCCTGGTGGGAACCAGGTCGTAGGAACTTAGTGGGCTTCTGAAAAGGTCTCTGACCTGCACAACAGCAGTTTCCGCGCCATCTTTGCTGATGCAATCTCTGCATATTGAAATTTAAATTTTGATTTGCCACATGCAGCTGTCTCTATTACAGCATCAACCCATTCATCCTCAGCAAGTGGGTGGACTTTGTTTCTCTATTCTGTGAATAGCAAAACTGCAATTAGGCACTGTATATCCCTATTACTCATAACTGTTCTTAGTACAACAGTCACCATTTTCTTTTTTTACTTTCCTGGTTTTGTTAAAAAAAAGGTTTTACAGTGGGACTTAAACTTGACACTGATCACTGCTGGAAAAAATAATTTAATTACCAAAAATGGCAAAAATATTACCTTGAATCAAAGAGCACCTGAGGATACTTGCAGGTTTGTTATGTGGTGAATTTTATAACAATCATGTCATTTGGAGCACATGGGTAAAAAAAGGGATTAATCCTTATATGAAGTCAAACACATTGTAACCTTTCTGGGCAGTTTACTTTCAGTCAACCTGATTTTTCAACAGGTCTGATGAGGATGTGGAAGATTAGATCCCAAACTTGCTGCAATAAAAGTAAATGTTTCCATCAGTGCCTGAGCTCTGCAATATAATGTAAATTACTGGTAGGATTAAACCGTTTCAAAATTGTGGTTTAGTTTTTTTCAATAATTCAAACTCTATAGCAATCACATTTCTTCCCCAGCATGCTGCCCCCAGGGTATATTGTATTCATTCCATTGCAAAACTCTTCCTTCAGGCCTTTAGAGTTTTCCTAAAGTCAGTGTTCAACCACGAGAACTTTCTTGGTGAAATTAAATAAATCCACAAGGTATCAAACTAAGATCACTGTCTTCACCAGGGCCCTCCCTCCATATGTTGTTCTGTGGGAGAATCTCTATAAACTGCAGTTCTGGTCATTTATATTCTAAGATTCATTTATATTTGTGGTTCCAGATAGGATCTCTGAGCTCTGGATTTAAGACCTCACTGCCCTTCTTTTCTTCATGTACCCAAGCATGAGGAGCCCCTGATGAAGTGGCATCACAACCCAGCCAGTGGTGAGGCTTGTGAGCCAGTACCTCCGTTCTTCCCACTTACTAAATTGTTACACTGACTAAAGTGCATTTGTGCAAATACATATGGATCAGCAACACAGGCTTTGCAGCCAGAGCAGGCAGAAAGGCAGATAGCTTAGGAGAAAGTAAAATCTTACATGGTCACAGCAAAACCCTTTATCAGTGTCTTTCACCTCAAACAAGCACTGGGATGTCATTGCCTCTGCTGTGACATTTGAAGTTCTATGATGGTCTAATCAATGCACCCACAAAAATGCCAGTGTTCAGGTTATAAAGAATAAATTGGAAAGGTTCAAGTAATGCTCTGTCATTCAGCTCAGTATTTTGTAAAGTGTTTGCGCTAATATGGAGCTGTGAGTTCTATTTAAAATTCATATTAGTGTGAATTTCAAGGTGACTGCACGTTTTATTCTGAAAACTTCTTCTACATTACTTCATTCAGCTCTGTAAACACTTATGGAAAACACACTCTAAAAATAAATTCCTTTTGCACTTCTCTAATTTAAATTGCTTTCAGGAAAATGCTGATATCAGGAAAGAGGCACCCACATCCATATGTTTACATTTATAGCAATTCTCAGTCACTTTTCTAATGTTAACCAGGAAATTATGTTATTTGAAAAACCTGTAATTACTAACAGAGCAGCAGCCTGTCTGCATATTCACTGCTCTTATTATTGTTTATGGCACCTGCAATATGGCACTCGGGGCTGAGGCACACACTTCAGGCAGGCAGTACAAATAAAGAGAGACGTGCTTTTGTCTCCAGGCAGCCTCAGGTCAGAGTGACCACCGCTGGGCTGCGTGCAGTGTGGGTGAGAAGAGGCATCACAGGATGAAAGGTGTGTTCCTGCTGCTGAACCACACACTGTCTGCCTGTAGCAGATCTCCCCAGCTCAAGAACATTTGCCTTAACAGGGTTAATGCTGAGGAGAAGTTACCATCCTCCAGAAACTTCTCAGGGGACATTTTTCCCTATCATTCATGTTGACAATTGTGTCTACATGAGGTAAATTCACTCCGAATGGTCACTGGTGGAAGCTGTACAGTGCCAGCCGATGCAACTCCTCAGGGTGCAGGAAGAGGTAGGAGAATTGTGCTCTGCCAAGGCCTTGGTGGATGTGGGGAAGAACATGTACCTGCAGCAGTTTTGGCATTGGGAACTGAACTCCTTTAATGCTGGAACAAACCACAGATCTTCATCTGTTTGGAAAATGCATTCTTGTCAATCAACTTTTTCTAGAAAAATGGTCTCACTCTCCTCAGGAAAAAACAGAGAGCCTTTCATGAAACCGAGGTGCTTTCTACATAAAAATACATCTTCCAGCATCTTTGTCCCTCTCAAGCTGTGAGCTGACTTTTTAATTGAAAGTTAACAGATGCCTTGTGCAGCTATGAAAAAATCAGAGGTATGTAGATCCTGCAGGTCTCCTTGTGTAGTAGGTCCCACCTGACCACATACCACTATGAGAGGTGCAGGGTCTCTGGTGTTCTGTGTGAGTAGCTGCTGCCATGGCAGGTTGCTGAGGTCTCTTTTTAGGGTCCACTGTGATTTATATAACAAATAAGAGCCACTGTGCACTTGAGAACTATCAGAGTTTGTGTGCCGCAATTAAAATGTTTGTTGAAAATCAACAAGATGTTCAAGTTTGAAATGTAATTATACTGTTGGGGGAAAAAAAAAGTTGTTCTGATCACTGCTAACTCTGGAAACAGTATTTAAAAGACATTTTGTATTGACTAGATGGTGTCTATTGTGTCTCAGTGAGAGATGGCTTTTTACAGTGCTGTGGAGTAGCTTGTTCTTGCTGTACAGCTCATGAGTACATCAGAAATACAAGGTAGTCACCTAATTACAGAGCAGGTACAGTGTTATTAGTGATGCATGCCTCAAAATGGAGCCATAATTATGTATGAAGATCACTCCAAGAAATACTTAATTGCATCACTTATTGCTAACAACTTACATCTCCCAGCACGCTGCTGAGTGATAACAGCAGTTCTTCCCCCCACACTCCTGGGTCGTATAAAGTGCTAAATCTCTGCCAGGACAGGGATTGAGGAAAAGAGTGTGTTTGTATCAGGGACTCAGAGACAGCTCTTCAGAAAAATACATTTTGTCTAAAGCTGGGTGGGACTGCTTACCCGATTTTTATTGCTCCGAAAATGTCCTCTCAAAAGCAAAATTTCACCCAATGTTTCTTGATATTCTTTGGACTTTTTTCCAAGTTGTGAAATATCTAAGATATGAAACACGTTATAAGCTTCTGTAGATATTAAAAAGACCATACATTCTTAACAAGGGTTTTGAAAATTCTATGGAAAATTTATACAATTTTGTATTTGTTATAGGTGTAGTTTCTTGGTGTAACTTTTTTTTTTAAGAAAATAAAAGGGTAATATTTTTAATTTACAATTTCTGTAAAATAATCATGAACAAAAGAGGTCTATACTTAATTTATCACATTTTGAAAAATATCCTGAAATTCTTAGTTCAAGTTTCAACTCTATGAAGTGTATTAAGGTAGGCTATAAGAACTTTTGAGGCATTAATATAACCATATTGATAGAACAGCTTGGGGCTGACTTCCAAATTAATAACTTACAGTTTGGCAGGTTTTTTTATTTAAAACTAAAATAGGTAAAAATAAATTAACAGTTTGGGGGTTTTGTTTAATTTAAAACTAAAATAGGTAAAAATAAATTAATCTGGTATACAGTTTGTTTATACTCGCTCTTAAGAAGTAAGAATTTTTGGTGATTGAAGAGGAAAATATTGCATATACGTAGACTGGAGCCTTTGCTTATTGCCTTTGGACCTGCTGTAGGGATGTCTTGTCTTCCAGATTTCCTTTTGCTTGACTGTTTCCTTAATTTTTAATTCACATATCTATGAATTGAATATAATGTCCACTTTATGGAAATTGGAAACTTCAGGAATTCTTTAGGATATGTACATATACAAAAGCATAAACACACATCTATATTTACAGCACAGATAGAGGTTCACAATTAATCCCATAACCTCACTTCTCAGTTTGTTCTGGAAGCTGGACTGCATCTGTAAACAACAGCCTGGGGAATGAAAACAAACAAATAGAACCTGGTGGCCATCCAGATGCCTTCTCAAAGAGTCTTAGCAGTGGGGAGAATCTCCCTGCACAGCTGACAAAATAGATGATCCAACAGTGAGAGCTGCATACTTAGATCTTACATCTGGGAAAGTACTGAGGGTCCTGAGACCCCACATGCTGCAACCCAGTGTCTGTTCTGAGGGCAAAGGCATGGGTGGTATGGGAGAGCCCTGTGTTTTCTCCCAAGCTGGAGTCAGCAACTTGGAAAAGGAGATATCTCAATAAGATTTTGCTGGCAATTAGCCTAAGTCAGAGAAAAGATGCCTGTAGCTTCTTACCAGATGCATTCATGAAAATAAGGTGCGGGAAATATTTTAATTTCATTTTTAAATTATTTAGTAGCAATATAAAGAAAAAATATTTCTTCTAAGCTACAGAGTCTCTTCTAATAGAGTAGAGACGGAAGTTAATAACGACTTTCAGAAAGTTTGTGTGTCCCTGAAAATATGTAATATCAAGGAATGAAAAAAATCAAAAGGGAAAATCTCTGCTAGAGGGAAGGGAAGCAGAGGCTCCTCAATTCACAGTACTCTACAGAGGTGAACTTTTGTTGCACATTAGAGCCCTTATATATCAGTGGCCTAAGGAAAATGTAGATGATTGAGTGGAGCAGGGAGGAGCTGCGTTATAAGAAGGACAGGAACTGCACAATGAAATAGCAGTCAAATGTATAAATCTGTGTGACTGTAAAGGACACTTCTCAGCATGATGTCCTGGCCATGTGTTTCTTGGCATTTTCACAAGTGGGAAAGTGCTGCTTCCTGAACTGGCAATTGATCTGATCCCCATTGTTAATGTTCACATGCTTGGGACTTTACAGCTGACTTGGTGGCTTTCCAATTCATAAAAATGCTTTGAATACTGTATTATTTAATCCAGATTCTGTAACCTTTAGTCATTTTTAACCTATGATTCTATGATCTTACATGGTATCAATTTAATAAATAGGCTCATTATTCTCCTTCTGCCAACTTGCTCTTCATCTCCTTGGTTCTGGCTTTTCTTCCCTTATCACCCAAAACAGTTGCTTTGCCTCCTACACCCTGCCTGTCTGCCCATTGCTTAAATTATGGTGAGACAAGCTCCTGCTTTCAATATCAGGGCCAGGCTTTACAACATCCCAGAGCATTTTTTAACATCAGTCCCACACAATAAGTCAAGTTTTGCCCAGAATGCCTGGCTGGGGGATGCTCTGAGAGCTGCAGTGCTGCCAGAGCCAGACTGGGGATACTCTCTGCTCAGGTGCTCTGTGGGCAGGAGGCAGGGCCAGCACCCTGCCAAAAGGGGTTTGATTCCTGTTTAAAGGCAAAGTCACTAGGCATGGGAAAATGCACTTTTCAAAAGCATTTAGGCTGGTCATATCTGGAAGATATTCACATAAGGATCATTAGTTATTACTTCTTTCATCCTCTCTACCCACGCATTTCCTGGCTCTAACTAAGTTCAGTTTCCTTCTCCAGACCAGGGAATGGAAGAGCAAACCCAAGAAAATATGAAGATTTTTTTAGCATGTTCAAAACAATGCATATTCCCTACCCCTCAAACCTTACCTGATTTTTTTTCTTAACATTTTGCATGTTTTCCTAAGGAAATGCTCTCATGCTGCTTGTCTCTAACTTCCCATCTAATAAATTTAGTTTCAACTAAAAATAAAAGAGAATTCTTGGCCATAGTTAAGATTTTACTAGTTCTATTAAAGAGAATGAGGAGGGATAGTCTAAATTACTGTCTCCAGCGAGGAAAGGTAGGCAGAAGGTCATTCTGCCATAGGCTGTAGGTCAGCCAGCACAGCCATAGTTCCCTGCACAGCTCGGAGAAAAGCTGGGCTGGCTTACAGGCTTAGGCACAACACCAGGCTCTCCAGCTGCTATGGATTTATATCCACCCAGCTTGGGTATTATCAAGAAAAACCCAAGAACTTTTAATATCAATAAATAAGAAAAGAAGAAAGTATTAAAATCTAGTGAAAGGAACAGAAAATTAGTAGCAGTTTTGAGGGGGAAAATGTCAAGTTGGAGAAGCAGGAACATTTTAGCTGTAGATATTTATTTTCTCTGTGGATACACCCCTTTTCAAACAATTGTTTTTTAAAGACTGCTATTCTTGTTTTTAAGTATGCATGATTCTCACCAATGTCTTTTAATTGCTCTAAAATTTTCAATCTGTACACAGCTACTAGAAACCAATGACACCAAAAGCTGGTCAGACACAGAAGGTTGTGCTTAATATTACAGCAAGAGTAATAGATACATATAGAGAAATAAAAGTAGTAAAGACCTGAATTATAAAAAATTATATATTTTCAATGGAGGTAACATTTTCACGGGTGGATGATCAAAAGGGAAAAATGTACAAAAATTACACAAGAGAGTCCAGATTTGTGAGGATAACATACATGTATATACACATGTATATACACATGTATATGTATAGGGGAACTTCAAAAACAATTTGCCTGGAGACCATGAAATATCTAAATAACACCGTGGTCACTAGTGGGGAAGAAGGTCAAGGATTTGTGAGTAATTTAGATCAGACCATCAGCACCGAGCTGAATGAGTGCTCCTCTGTTCAGGTGTATGTGGTGTGCCATGGGTGCACCCCTGCTGTCACCGCCCATCACGGGCATGAAGTGGATGTCCAGGAGGCTCCAAAAATACACATTTTCTACACCTGTCCCCTCAAATATGTTACAGCCAGAAAATTCTTTCTAATCTTAGCAATGAATTGACCCTGAAAGGGCCAGAGCCACAAAACCACAGTGTAGAATGGGAAGAGAGGCATGGATATCAGGGACATCACCAGTGCCCAGACAGCTGCAACAACAGGAAACTTGTTAGGTGAAGATAACAAGAACACCCTCAGTGAGTAGGCCCTTTCCACATGGCACAGCAAGGCAAAACCCCAGCAACCTGCCCGGCAGCCTGTCCCAAGGGGAAACTCCTGTTGCTGAAAGGGTAACGGGTTCGGAAAACACTAATGAGCCAGACTCCCTGCCCAGTGAAATGCGGTATACAAGTTTCCAGAATCAGTATGAAAACCATTGTCAAGCAGTGTTTTGTCTATGTTATGACTACTCTGTTCCCTTGTTTGTTTATTTCTACTGTTTCTCTCAGATGTGGTCATCTACATTATTTCTGCAGGAAATAGTGCCTTTTTGTTCCTTGGTTACATTGCTGAAACACACAGCTAAACTATTGACCCAGTGTTTCCCCTACGATATGCTTTTATCTATAATGCTGAACTGAAGGAATACATTTGAGGAATTCTACCTTAAAACAGAACAATGTGCTTTACTGAGATATCTCACTGATTTTTTTAGAAATTCAGTTTCATGTGTGCTAACTCTGTCAAATAATTTGGGAGTTTTGATGGTTTTAATCCCAACGATGGGTCAATCCCTGTGAGAAGCTAAAACCCAGCATCTGAAAGTTTCACAAAAAATTTCTGGGGGTCTTTTTAATTCAAGGCATACAGTAAAGAACATGATCACAATGAGGTCACAGTTTCAGAGCTGAAATACAAGGATTATTAAAGAGTGTTGAGGAAAAATGCAATAAAAGTTTTCTGTACTAAACACATACAAAATCCAGCAGCAATTAGGATATCAAATAGATATGGAACTCTCTGAAAATGGGGAGCACACAGCCTCTAACTACAGGTCATGAATATAGATGACCAAGGAACAAACATTTCACAAGCATAAATTGAGATTTCGACATTTGTCTCCATTTTGATGAGTCTTGAAAATAAATGTTATTATTTGTGATTTTTCTTTTTTTAAAGAGAAGGTGGAGGAAGAGGACTTCACCTGCAGTGTTGTTCAGGTGGGATCAGTGAGATATGAGATTAAACATTAAATATAATCAGGCAGAAGAGAAGTCCAAATAACTCTCTTGCTTCTTATCTGAGACCTCAGTCCCAGCAGAGCAGGAGGAGGATGATCTTTCTACCTGTAAGCTAAAGATGGAAAACCTTGGTGACCTTCTTGCCTGAAAATCTTATCAAAACAGACACAATCCTGCCAACTATTTTGCTTTAGTGTACTGATACTTTCTAGTGGTCACGGTGTCACAGACTCGCAGAATGGTTGAGGTGGGAAGTAACATCTGCTCACAGGGCCAGCTAAAGCCAGTTCCCAGGACCATGACCAACCAGATGGCATCTGACTGTCTCCAAGGATGGGGACTCCACAACCTCCCTGGACAACCTATGCCAGTGTTCACAATGTCACAGTGAAAAAAATTCTCACGATATTCAGAGGGAATCTCCTGTGTTTAGTTTCTGTGTATTGCCTCTTGTCCTGGTGTCACTGGGCACCACTGAGAAGATCCTGGCTCAATATTCCCAGCATCCTCCCTTCAGGTACTTATATATGTTGATACAGTTCCCCAAGCCACCCTCTCCTCAGGCTGAACAGTCCCAGGTCTCTCAGACCTTCCTCACAGGAAAGGTGCTCCAGTCACTTTAACATCTTTGTGGCCCTTTGTTGGACTCTCTCTGGACTGTCCACGTCTCTCTTGCAGTGGGGAGCCCAGAACTGGACACAGCATTTCAGGTGTGGCCTCACCAGAGCTGAGTAGAGGGAAGGGAATTTTGTCTTATGAAGCTCAGGATAAAATCTGTCCCCTCTGCAGCAAGGGCACATTGATGGTTCATGTTCAAGATGGTGTTCATTAGGACCCACACATCTGCACCTGAATCTTTAAGCACCATTATCATCTCCACAATATCTTCTCTCCTAACCAAGACTGTGAAACTGGGTGTTGGTTAGCATTTGTGTCAAAACCTCTTTCTGCTGCTCTGGGAAGTTAAAGAGATAGAAAGTGATTACTTGTACCTTCATTTCAAGCACAACTTATTCATGCTGCCAGGGTAGTGCAAAGGGAACTTGGTGAAACTATAAGTGAAGTCCATTACTTTAATTGCAAGCTGATAATGAACCACTGCATGGAGGTAGTTATGGTAATTTTGAGAGCCAGAGTAGTTTAAAAGTTGCTCTTGCTAAACTATCTTCTTTTTAATCTCCTCTTGCAAGAACAGCAGTGGTTCTCAGCCAAGTCGTGGTGCCCTGTCAGAGTTCTGACCTTACATGCACTCAGTTATCAGGGGATTATTTCATTATTTTCACCCTGTTTTAACCCATGCTGCTCAAAATTACCTGTGAAGCATGTTCCCTACCGACACAACAGTCCTGCAGAATTAGTGTGCAGTTTGCTTCACCTTCCCTGCAGAGACCACTGAAGTTACAACAATCTTTTCTAGTACTACTGGTGAGAGACAAAAGCACCTTTGATGAGATTTTTTTTCCAAAACATGGACCCTAGTGATTCTTACCTGTTTGCACAGCAGATGGAAAAAAATAAATCCATCAGGAATGGTTGCCTTTCTTCCTGTGAGGATATGAAACATTATTACGGGTTGAAATGATTCCAGGATCCAGTGGACAGTCCATTTTCTTCTTCTAGCATAGCTGGGAAGGAACTGAATAGGGAAAGGCTAGGAAGAATAACTTGCTTTGCAGATGTAGTTTCTTTTTTTGATACAAGCATGTTTTTCTCCAAGTCACAACAGGACACCAGTGGAAACTGGGTCCCTAAATGCCTTTGTAAATCAAAGTGAAACTGTAAGTGAAAGTTAATGGGTTCCATGCTTAAATATGCATGTCTCTGAAAATTTCCCTCACCAGCCATTCTAATATAAATGTGTGAAGGGAAAATTGAGGATGTGGCATATTTAGAGTTCAGTAAAGCACTTGGCAGTGCATTTCATGAAATCTTACTGCTAAATTAAATCAGATTGGCTTGGATAGCAGCATACTCATGTGGGCTGGAAACTGCCTGGCAAATTGTAAACATGTGGCAGTGATAAAGAGTCTTCCTTCTACAGTGTTGAAGACATGTGCCTAGTGGCATATTCTGTGGGGACTGCAACTAACCACAGCTCATTATATTATGAGTACAAACATCTTCAGTATTAGCTGGAAAGAGAGACCCAGATCTGGAAAAACTGAAGTATATATATAGCTCTCCAGAGGCTGATTAATCTTTTTGAAGTCTAGAGATCAGTAGTCCCAAAAAGATTATAAATATAGGGCTAAGAGATTAGAAATGAGATTAGTTTGGACTGGAAAAAACCTAAACAAAGCAAAACAAAACTATAAAAAAACATCCAAGGAACCTAATAAATTTTTTTTAAAAATGCTGTGAGGGGAAAAAAGGCTAGAAAGGTGTAAAGATTTATTGACAATAATCAAGAAGTTCATTATAAAAGAGCTTGCAATATGATACAAGAAAAAAATAAACCAGTGACTTCAGAATGTGTATATAAAGAACATACGAAGTCATTATGTAGTGGACTAATTTTGTTGTGATGTTAGCTACTAACTGTGCTGACAGAATTATTTCACTACTATTACTTGAAATCATCTTCTTTCTCCTATGGAACATGAAAAATCAAATGTCTCTTCTGTTGTGTGGTGGTGGAACAGCAGCTTGGACAGTGAAGCTCTGAGCCAGCTCTTGCCATTGCAGAGATACAGAAGGTGGCAGAGATGCCTTTTCCCTGTAGCTCCTAGGAGCTACATCCTTCCTAAGGACTGCAGTGCCCATATTACCCCAAACACACCCAAGGAAATTCATAGAAGTGAAACAAACAAACTGACCTGTTCTTGACTGCTGAAATGGCCAAAGCCGCAGAATTTTGTAAAGAATAAGAAGTATTAGATATTTTCCTGCTTTAAAATATTTAGAGCAATTTTATTCCATTGCATGCTCACTGAAATTCAATGAAAAACCTAAGAGTAAAAATAAACATTTTTTTTTATTTTTATCACCTATATATTTGAGAGCTTCCTCAGAATTCAAAATACGTATTTTGCAAATAAAAACACCATCCCTGGACTAAGGAGCATGTTAATTAAGAGTCATTCTACAATCACTTCACTGTAGTTTTAGGCTGAAACAGCCTTATGATATGTCAAGTTTTTCATAAGAGACTCCCAAATGTTCAATCTTCAGCTTGTGGTAAATCTGGGTTCCTCTTCAACAAAAAAGGAGTTATTTACAAAATACTGGATAAATAGATGGGTTCCACTGATAACTGGTAACTGTGTAGCATGACATAAGAAAAGACATTCTATATATTTGCACTCATTAATCTTATTTCACCATGTACAAGAACTTGTTACATCTGCATCCTGGGAGTTCTATAGCAACTACAACGGATGCAGCCTTTTACCATCGAAACATCGTGCTAATGCTGGCAGATGTTTCACTGTAAACTTTTACTGATAGGTGTTGGGGATGCTTCTGCTTCCCATTTAAAAGAGAGGAGAAATGTAGGTGTAATCTGATGTGAGGTCTTTCTGGTAGATGACTTCATATGCTCTGTTTCTGCTGTGATGAAAGGAATGCACCGAGTGAGTTCAAGTTCAGTTAATGAGAAATGCTATAGCCAGTTAGGTATCTTGATCTATTATGGCCTTATTTGTTAACTCCTGAGTGTTTCTTGCCCCATCCTACTCCCAAACCTCAACCACCTGGTGACAGAGTACAGCACTTATCAGTTGGTATTTGGATATTCATATACAATTCCATAACAAACAGACCTCCAATGTATTCAGTTTGACCAAATGGTTGTGAAACAGTTTTGGAACTGAAATTTAATCTGAAAAAAAAAAAGCAAAAAAAGAGTGCCTAGGTTGGTCTACTAATTAATGCAACATGCATTTATATAGCAACACTACTAATTCTACTTGTTTTTTTAGATATGTGGACAACAAACACACACACTGGCCAAATTATCAATTTGCTTTTAGTCTGGACTGGCAAGGCATAGAGGATTTTGTTAATCATCATCCATTAATGCTTAGCCAGCTGAAAAGAACTCTGAACAGGACACCTCTTGCTTTGCAGCATTAATGCTATAAATTAAGTGTAATTAAAGGCAATCAATGATGAAAAACTATATGCTGGGATGCTGCAGTTTATTCACAGTGCACCCCAATATATGCACTCTCAGAGGGAAAAAAAGATTTTTTGGGGGGGTTTTTTTTCTGTTACTTGTAACATCCAAGGACATGGGAAAGTGCTAGCAAAAAAAAAAAAACAAAAAAAGGATAAATCAAACTGCAGAAAGATTAAAAAAATGCAAATAAGATCCAAATAAGCAACTAAACCAAACCAGCAAAACCCTCAAAATGGACAACTTTGACATTATTTTTCCCAGTTACATAGATTCTTCTTCCACACTGAGCATTTTAAAACATTTTTTCATCATTTTGTTTTCACGGAGGTTTTGGGCTTTATTTTTTTTGCTATTAAAAACGAAGGCACATACTATGTGTTTAACCAGAAACGATGGTTTGTCTTTTTCTGTGGAGACCCACTTGGAAAAGTAAGGTGCATGCTTAGTCACTCCAGTTTAATCTTCCTGAGTGCCTTTGGAAACCAGGAGATGGAGGCTTCGGCAGAGCTGCCGGGCTCAGCCCTGCCAGGAGGCTGCCCAGCCAGGGAACCGGGGAGAAGGAAAGGGAATGCTGCAGGCTGATCACCCGGCTGTCCCAGAGAGGGAACGCCACCCTCGGGGCTGTGCATTGTTCTGCTGCTACCTGGAACCATCAGGAATTTAATCAGATCCAAATAAACAAAACTGGGTTTGCTCCAATTTCGAGAAGGGATGGAAATAAAACTTATGGATGAGGAAGCTTCCACATGCCTCCATCATCCCCTAGGATATCTGAAAAATGCTGGTCCTATAAAGCAGTGCACACTGCTTTTGTGAGCTGCAGCTCTTGTTTGTGTTACAGGATTGCTCCTCATACCCTGCAGAAACACCCTGCATGCCACTTATATTCAGAAACATAATTCAGAAAATCTAAATGTAGAAATGGCCAGATTTCAATCATTACTTTAATAAAAGTTTTGTTTTGTTGTTTGGGGTTCTTCTCCAGCATCGTAACAAGGTTGTCAGTTTTTATTTGTGAGCTAGTTATTATACAAGTCAATTTACATGAAAGACAATTTTAAGTTGAGAAATATTATCAAATTATTATGTTTCCTGGAGAATACCGTGGGAAATTGGGTCTGGTCTGCAATATATAGTACTTTGATCAAGGACTTAGGAGATAACATAAGATCACTGACAAAAGCTTCATCTCAGAAAGAAACTGGAGACACGTAACAATAAAGAGGAGTGGTCTATGGCCTAGAGTGGTCCACATCAGTCAGCTAAATAAAAAGTGTGCAGCATGTGCTTTAAAACAGTCGGTGTAAAATCATACCTGTAGGGCCATTTAATTCACCTTACAATGAAAAGAAGGACCCCTCTGAACTTGGGGAGTGCTGCAACATGAATTTCCAGGTAACTTTCCAGCTCTATCAGATGCCATAAATGCAAATAAATGTTGTTTAATATAAACCTTCATCACGTAACAGATAATTTTGCTCCATAATCCGTGTCGTGGGTATTACCTGTGAGTGCATCTGGAAGGCTGTGCTTGATTGTGATTTCCCCTGTTAAAGACATGCTGAACTGGAGAGGGCTCAGATTAAGTACTGGAACTTGGTGGACCTAATCTGTCCACTTAGAGTAGTAGAATTTAGATTACTGGCTCTTTAATCAGGTGGAGAAATGTATAAGCCATCCCCTAGCTGAAGTTAGTTCTGAACACATGCAGCTCAGATATGAGCCCTACCTCTGTTAGCAGTGAGAGAAATTAGCCAGGACAAATATGGTAGGTCCCCTGCAACAGATTCCCTGCATAACACTTTTTTTTTGTCATCAAGTTTGAATCCCTATTCATGCTGTAGTACAAACAAGATAATTGCATACCCGTTTCTGAAAGAATGTCAGAACAAATTATCACAGCTCTTCCCTTTATTTCTTTTGATGATCTATAAATCCTCTTAATATACCTTGATTATTGATTTTTAACATTAGCTAATAAAAAACAAAACAACACAATATTCAAGGCTATGCATAAACCTATTTAAAGTTAGCAGACACCTTGCTTTTGAATACAATTATACAGTATAATTGGAAAGGAATAACACATACATAATCTCAAAGAACACAGAGAATTTTACAAAATGAACTTAATAGCTGTTCCTGGGACATTTTTGCTACATATATCCATTCATAAACTATGAGAAATGCTGACTTGAATAAGTATGTTTTAGGAATTCTACCTTAAAAAGATATCAGAACAATGCGCTTTACTGAGACATCTCAAATCCACTGACTTCTCATGAAATTCAGTTTCATATATACTTACTCTGTCAATGACTTTGGGGATTCATTGGTTTTAATCCCAACCTTGGGTCCATTCCTGTGAGAAGCTAAAGCCCAGCATTTGAAAGTCTCACAAACAATTTGTGGGGTTCTTTTTAGCTTGAGGAATACAGTAAAGAATGTGATAAAAATAAGGACACAGCTTCAGAGAGAAAACATATAATGCTGAAATACAAGGATTATTAAATAGTGTTGAGAAAAAATGCCATGCAAAAATGCAATGACAGGTTGCTGTACTAAACAAATCTAAAATCCAGCAATAATTAGCATATCAAACACATAAGGATCAGATATATTACAACAAGGCAGAATTTTTACCCTGGATTAGTTGGGCAGATCTAAGAATTAAATCCAAAATTTTCCTATCTCAGGCTTACAACTTAAGTAACTCAACTAGTAAGTGAGCTTTTCCAAATCCTTGAACATTTTTTGTGGGGATTAAAGGCAATTTTCAGATTATTTTTTACCTTTTTTTGAAACTGCTGTATCAAAAATACCAGAATCTGAGTGTGTATTGGAGTGGTAGGGAGAGTTCACTGCAGCTCTACACACTAGTTTCCCAGAACAGCTCTGTGTATGACAACACATATGAGAACAGCATCTTTTTACTTGCTTAACTCATAGCATGAAGCTGGATGATGAGTACAAAGCCCTGCTTAGCTGTTTCCAAGACTACCGCTATGTTAATGAAAACAATTATCTGTGAAAGAGACAAAATTCTAAATGACCTTAAGAGGCACAAAAATGATCTGAATTACAGAAAAAAAAATCAGAATTCAGATTAAATTATTAATTTGGAACACATCTCCAAAGAAATTGTGGAGATTACAAAACTCGAGGGACCTCATCAGCATAAGGAGGAAAAAATGTTGTTTTGAGAATAATTGATTTGCACTGGGCTCACAGGGTAAGAGTTGGGGTACTTCTGAGGATCTGTGAGTAGCGAGGTAAGTGAGGTACAACAGAGCTTCAGGTGTAGGTAATCTCCCAGAGCCCTTCTGTGAGAAGGAGCTTGTGGCATTTCTTCTCTCCCTGTCTGTGAAAGACCTTCATTCCCATCTTCCTGCAGGGGACCGAGGTTTGAGGAAGCAGCATGCAAAAAACCCCTGTGTGGCAAACAAGCAGAAGTTCAGCCCAAGGGTCACTCAGGCTCTGCTGGCACGGACACAGGGCAGGGCAAGGTTGCTCCATCTCACTGTTTGGGGTAAGAAAACCCTTCCTGCAGTCTGCCCCACAGGTGGGCAAAGGTGGTTGTTAGAGGTGTAGGAGCAGTGACTTTAGAGAGCCATTATTCCCACTTGTGCTTTGGTTCCCCACTCCTGTGAATTTCTGAAGATCCTACTGACTTCGACAGCATTTGTTCATGGAGGGGTTCCCTGCAGGACTGGGCAAAACTTGTCCCGTGTTCTCCAGATGAAAGCCCACCCCAGGTAAGGATGAGAGTGAGACCCAAGGAGTAAATATTTCACTTTGCCTTTGGTGGGAGACTGGGCCTGTCTTCCTGCATATTTGGAGGGGATGACTGGGGGCTACATGTTATTATTGTTCCTAAGCAACTCACTTGCTGTGGGAACCCCTGCTATGCCTGTGCACAGAGTTTGCATTATACAGCGTCAATTTTGTCCTGGCAGTTTCTTGATTTTCTTTCTTTACCCTACTGAAAGAGGAGCTTTTTGGGGTTGTTTTTTTTTAATACACTCAGTGAAACACACAGTGAAAGGTGCATGATAATAGAGGCTCCAAGATAGCTGTGCACTCGTAATAACCTGTGTTCACATTTAAAAGCCTTAGCCCCTGAGTGTTTCTATGAAAGCAGCATAGTGCAGGTCTATTTATTACCTGCCAATTCCATTTCTTAGAGTGGAGTTGCCTCTGAGCCAGAGTATTTTCTGCAAAAACATGTTCCTGCGGATGGATGTGGGGGCGGATGGATGGGTGGGTAGGCAGGGTAAAAGGATGGGTGTGATGGGAGGACAGTGCCTAGATATTGCTGCAGAGAATATCTCAGCTATTTATTCCTCAAGGCAGATGGTGCCAGTTGATTACCTTCACCAATAGAAGCTGTACCTGTTAGTGAGGGTGTGAAGAAATGTCTCTGCAGTGAGGGGCTGAGGAAAGGCAAACTAAGGTACTCAAGCAAGATCCTGATGCAGAAAGATTAATGTGTGAAGGTTAAAGGGCTGGGGCAGGGTGAACTCAGTACAACACAGAGCTGTTAGCCTGAACTATGGGCACTGGTCTGCTGCATGTCCATGAGAAGACAAGTTATGCCCATCCTGCAGGAGAGGATTTTCAGAGCCCAGAGGCACAGTGCCATAATGCCAGAGAAAACTGTCCTGCTGCAGCTGCTCTGGTCATTTGTGAGTTCAAACCAAGGAGACTTGTCCAGGCCAGCTTTCTCTGCTCTTTTGATTCAGCATCTGCTTAAACTGCTCCTCAGCAAACAGCTTAGGACAGAGCTCTCATCTGTGTGCTTGTGCTCCTTCCTCTGCAACCATCCAAAGGGCTTTGTGCATCTGTCCCTGAGCAGCTCAGCACTGATCCCTGGCAGATCAGCCCTTCCACTGCACAAGGTGGGGTTAATTTTTTCTTGGTTAATTTCTTCTTGCTGAGTGCTCTCTATTATAAATAAATATAATCAAAATGGCCTCATCGTAGAAGCTTCATACTGTTTCTACAGTCTTATGTTTGATTGCTTTCATTTGCACTGCGTTGGTTTTCCCAGTGGCTTTAAGAGACTTATC
Source organism: Oriolus oriolus (assembly GCA_013400235.1). Classification (NCBI taxonomy): domain Eukaryota; kingdom Metazoa; phylum Chordata; class Aves; order Passeriformes; family Corvidae; genus Oriolus; species Oriolus oriolus. The sequence continues at coordinate 852,318 of VXBT01000954.1, forward strand.
TTGGATTTGCACTGACTCAGGGAAAATGGAATCCAACCATCTTTGTAAGATGTGGGGGAGATTTTGAACAAGTAAGGCAGGAAAAGGAGAATTTCTATAGTACAGCAAAAGAACACATGCTGGTTTTTTTCATGTGTTGGCTCCTGGAACTTCACTGCAACACTAAATAAATTGCCTCAGCAGTTTCTGAAAAATGCCATTTAATGTTTGCTGGCCCCTAGAAGTGCTAAACATTGTCACATTCGTTGAAAATGCCAGTAAAGGGCTCCTGGGAATTTCATCCCCATGCCTGCAGCTTTGATAAGTTTTATAACAATCTGGTGTAGTACAGCTTCTAGTAAGAACTACTGTGCTTGTGAGGCACTGAAAAATAGCAGAAAAAATGCACTTTAATCTTTATTCCTGTCAGGTTAAAAATTTATTGATATACCAAATCCTTAAAAAGAGACAAAACAGAGGAAAATGGAAGAATGCTATATGTGCTCCTACATTCAATGGGATGCAATAGGATTCCACTCACCATCTTATTTTTTCTGGAGACTACAGAAGAATTTCACCTTCATAACATATACAATGCTGGTTATAGCCCAAGTCCTGAATATTTAATTAAATCAGGAGTAACTCTATTGTAGAACCAGTCTGGGGAAAGAACTGACATAGCTTGGATATTTTGAAGAACTTGCACCTGAGTTATGAAAGACAGAGATTCAAGTACCTCTGCCACTTGCTTGAGGCAACAGTATTCCTTCATCTATATTTCAGACTTGCATTATACTTGTAAAGCTTCATGGTGTAAAAGCTAGCTAGTGTTTGTTTACTTCCTGACACAAACTTCACTGAAATCAATATATTTTGCTGCTCAGTGAAAAAAAGAATAGCATATTTTTGCCTTCACACTTTTGCATTGTACTCTAGGAAAAAAAACCCCAAACAAACAAACAAGTCAGCCAGCTTGATTCCAAAGCCGAATTCTGCAGTCCAGAACTCTGGTTCTACCTGCTGCCTCATGTTGCGGAAGAGGAAAAAGACAAAATGAACTGGTGTGAGAAAGAGGAAGTATTGACACATATCCGTACATAACTATTTTTAGAATTGTAGGTCAACTGAAACTGGCTTGAGTTTCTGTGAATGTTTTTGTTTTCCTGTCATCTTCCAGTATTTGTGCACTTCCACTTCCATTAAGAATATCAAGAATAGAATCACTTAGGTTGGGAAACGACCCTAAAGATCATCGAGTCCAACTGTTAACCCAGGACTGCCAAGTCCCCACTGAACCATGTCCCTCAGTGTCACATCTACATTTAAGGGATATTTAAATGGATATGGAGGTCTTTTAAATACCTCCAGGGATGATGTGTCAACCACATCCCTGGGCAGCCCATTGCAGTGCTTGACAACCCTTTTGGTGACGAAATTATTCCTACTGTCCAATCTAAACCTCACCAGGTACAACCTGAGGCCATTTCTTCTCATCCTGTCAGTTGTTGCCTGGGTGGAAAGATTGAGGCCCTACAACTTCTTTTCGGCTACTTGTAGAGAGCAATAAGGCTCTCCATGTGTCTCATTTTCCCAGGCAAAACAACCCCAGCTTCCTCAGCCACTCCTTATAAGATTTGTACTCCAGACCCTTCACCTGCTCTGCTGCCCTCCATCTTCCAAAATAAAATATTCTCTTCTGGAATGATTTTGAGATCAGTTTTTGCAGACTGTAGGAATATGTCTAGTTTGCATAAGCAGAAATATGACTCAAAAGACTTTTGCTAAGTGTAGACTTTTGATACAACTGCAAGATTATCTGTTGAACTTTGAGATTCTTCATTACAGTACTTACGCAATATTGAAGAAATTTCAGTCTGCAGAACTGTGGCATGGTTGAGCTTCATATTTCTGCTCCAGTTTTTTTCCCTGAAAAGCAGAGGCCTAGTGAACAAATGTGTGGGCTTTACAGAGGTGGAGTCTTTCTTTGTTCCATTTTAGGTAGAGCTTTAGGACAAAATTATTCCACAGGTGGTAAATGTGCCTACTGGAATTCTGCCACAGGAACAGTCTTTCAGAATTGTATTAAACTGATGAGTCAAGATTCACATCTTTAGAGACTAACAGGATGTCACTTGCCATAATACTACTGTCTGCTAGCTTATTTGTCTTATTTTTCCAGAAAGAATAAAATCTGTATTACAGTAATAGCCCTGCTTGCTCAAAGACACCATACTTCAAATCCTAGTAAAATAGGCCTCTGAAAAGAAAGAGAGGATGAAAAAGAACAAAAGAATAATAATTTTAAAAAGTTGCTGCTGAGACTTGAAGGACTCTGACTTCACTAAAGCTTCATCACCTAATGTAATGTGACAACAATAACACACCTGCAGCCATTGTGGTAGTGAGAAGATATTTCTCTGCGCTTGTCAGGAACTATGAGTACCAGATCTATTTACAGGACATACTGAAAAATCTCATGGCTATTAACCATTACTCACTTTTGAAATGGGTCACTTTTTAGCAAGTGCCCTAGAAGTGAAAAGCTTTTTTCATGACATCAGTTCCGTGAGTCATTCCACTTCCCCCCATATTGGTTAATATAATTTAATTTCCGTCTCTTCACCCGTCATAAGAGAATCTGGGAAAAAGGGTTGCTTTTCTCTGTACTTGCAAATTAATTGATATAATTCACTTGAGGTTTCCTTCTTTCATGGTGCTTTCTTAAAATCAGAACCAAATTAAATGTGTTCCTAGCCATTGCAGAATGCATTGATTAGAGCTGAATTATGTGCAGTTGTGATCTACATTGAAATTTGCATGACACATCTCTCCTGGAGTGAAACTAAAAAAGGAATTTGAATCTTACTCTATTCTTTCCCAACAAATACAGTCCATTCACCATTAAATCCAGTAAGTTGTGGTCAATATTTAGCACAGATGAATGTGTAGATTTATGAATGATGTAGCTATTAGAGTAAAAGTCTCGAGTCCTTACCTAACCCGTGTTAACTTAATAGTCTATGTTTATTACGGGATAATTATTGGCAAGAACATCTTTATTTTTCCTTTTCTTAACTGTATTGCAGCAGTCTCTACAGTCCCCAGTTTCCACCTAGACATCATCCTTGATAAACACTGCAAGATCTTGGTTGTGAAAACATGTATGTTTAGCATATGTCTGCTTATATATGAAAAAATAACAGGAGTACATGTGTTTTCAGGGGCTAAGGAGGCACTGCCCACATTTGCAAGCCCACCACAGCAAGTCTGAGCCTTCTGGTTTCACACAGGTTTCCAGCCTCATAAGCTGCAAGTAAGACTGAAAGGTGTCTGGTATGAAGTGTTATGGGGTTGCTGCCTGTAAATGAGAAAGGGTCAGCAGAGGACTCACACCCCACAAGAAGTTATGTGCATGTTTACCTTGTCACATTAACAAAGCTCCACTGAAAGCAAAAGGAGAAATCCAACAATGTCATCCCTACTGGGTTCTTTGAGCCCAGAATTTTGTTGCAGGGACCATACAACTCACTGCACATATGAAAAATCAGGATAATTTTTCTCCCATCTTTTTGCCACCTTTTTATTTTCTTGTCTAATTTCAATGTATTCTTTCTGCATCAGTTTTTAGAAACAATTCATTCTTCATTTGAAAAGGCTGTACGAGAGAAATTATCTATGTATGTATGTATGTGTAAAAGAGAGAGAGAAAGAAAGAGACATAAGTTGTCCTTTGCCTGGATCCAAGAGGAAACAGCTTCTCAGGTAGATATCATAGTAAGGGAACAGCATATCTAGGTCTCTGTGATGATATAAAATAGCATCTGCCCCACCTGATGCCGCTACACAGAGAGCCTCTGATCCCAGATGGATAACATAAAAGCTCCATAACCTTGTGATACTGTTAAAAGAACGGTAGGTCATATATGGATTCTGACTAGTGGGAACTGTGAGAATTGCTGCTGCAAGAGAGGGAGTACTTGCAGAACCTTTGCTCTGTAAGGATACAGCCAGGTTCTCCCATGATGGTTCATTTCTTCCCGACCTTTCCCAAACAGTGTCAGCTCTCTGATGACAAGAAATGTAACTATTGAACTCTGAGAAAACTGGTATTGTCATGCTTTTACAGATTTCTTTTCCCTCAAATGCTTGCACAAATATATATTGGATTTTTGTTCATCAAGCATAAGCTCTGTCAAATGTATCTGCACTTTTTTAACTTTGGAAATGACAGCTTTCTGATCAAAGAAAACATTCAATTTCTTTCCATCCTGAGGAATAGTACAGTACTGGTTTGCTTCCAAATAACACATCTCATGTCTTGTTGCTTTGCTCTTTCCTTGAGACATATAATTTACCATAGCAAGCTTTTCAATTAGGGCGTGATCCAAAACTTTAACTACTCTTGGGGGAAAAAAGCCCAACAAAACCTACATTGCCTTCAGGCTCTTTCAAGCAGTTTTATGTACAGTTATTCACACAGTGGTCACACTTGCGTGACAAGGCTACACTGTAGGGACAATATATATATACAATACAGCATTTCCTTAGGATATTCATGGTAATTTTGGATACTAGGAAAGCTACCTTTTCTTCTCCTTTTTCTTCATGTCACTTCTGGCGATCAACTGTAAAATGTGACAGTGATTAGACATGGCAGCTTTTTTCTGTGCCAGTGTTTTGATGCACCAAAACTTACTCTGTTTGCTCTCTTTCTTTTTCTTTTTTTTTTTTCTTTTTTTTTTTTTTTAATCTAAGACAAAGATTCACAGCATCTTTGGGCATCAGCCACATGATCCACATTTCTGACAGCTGCACAGCGGGAATTTCTGTTCTCTTTCATGTCTGTCTTTTCAGCTTTTGCCAGAATGTGATAACAGAAAGAACCTTTCTGACCACCACGCTATCGTGTTATCAGTATGACTGGAAAATGGTAAAGAGAGAGACTTTAGTTTTCCACAGAGTGTGCCAGCATCGCCCTAATGTGGGCACTTGTTCAATCAGCTGGTGAGTCCAAGCAGCCAAAGCAGTCTCTAACCAAGAAACATCCCTCATTGCTGGCCAGTAGGGTGGGGGTGTGAATGTCCAGGGGGCAACCATAGCAAATGTGGTAGGGGGAAAGGGCAAGAAGTCCCTCAGACGGAGGGGGGAAATGCCAAGATGCCAAGGGGCACAGACAGCAGATTTGAAGCAGGTTTCAGAAACGCTGGCTGCAGCCGGTGCGCTCAGGATGTGCCTGAGCACAGCGCGGGGATCAAACTACCAGTAACTCATCTCCAGGTCCGATCCTTCCTGAGCTGCACACTAGCGGAAAGTTGGGCTTCCTGCCGCTCTCGCCTGCGATCCGGGAGTGGATCAGCCCGACGCCGCGATCCCTGGCTGAGCCTGTGCCTCGCAGCCGCTCGTCTGCGCATGAGTCGCTGCGGGAGGCTCCGCGGCTGGAGTATTTGAGGGGCTGGGCAGCGGGGGAAGATGCTCAGAGCCTGCGGAGGCCGTGCGCCAGGCGGAGCGGAGCCGCGGCGGGGCGCGGAGGGGGCGCGGGGGGGGCCGCGCTGCGCGGCCTGAAGCGAGAGCGGGGCGGCCGTCGGGGCAGCGCCGCTTCAGCACCGCGGACAGCGCAGGGCGGGCGCCGCGCCTCCGG